>CM046819.1:16067305-16583070 GCA_025617385.1 Murraya koenigii
GCAGATAATTATAGTCCCAGAACGTTTAATGACTCAAGTATTGTTTTCTCCCTTTATTAGTCTAAAAGGACAAATTGCTGAAATTGGCATTGTCTTTTGAATCGCTCTATTCCAGAGAGTGAAACCATGGGGCATCGGTTTTTTGAACTCCAAATGGTTTGTACTCATTCATGTTTTATGGCTAGCTTCAGGCCTAGAATCAGCAAGCAGTGAAGTGGACAAGCTTGCTTTACTTGACTGCAAGGATCATATAATTTAAGATCCTCTGCAAATCATGAGCTCATGGAATGATTCTGTCCATTTCTACAATTGGGTTGGTGTTATTGTTGGGATTATATACTCTTTAAAATATTTTAATTTATTTATTTATAATTATGATGAATATATTTTCTAATTAATAAAGTATTTGAAATATTTTTCAGACATCTTAATTACTTAAAAAATTTGAATAAAATTCATTTAATCATATTATATTTATTTATATAATCATCGTATAGATTCACTGAAAACATAAAAATAAGTTATTTTATAATTAAATAAATTGATTTCACAGTTGATAAATAGAATTGGGTATTTATGTTTAGGTTGTAGTAAATTTATTGAATAATTTATCTTAATCATGCATGAATTTACTAATGTAGTTTGACTATACTGAACTAAATTACATATGAGATTTAATTAACCTTAGAATAATTGTCAGACTTATTAAATCTTATAGGCATTGATTTTATTGCATCTCAATCTTGAGTTAATTATGGTTTCATGGTTATGATTGTTATTCCGTTTAAGTTACCAATGAGCACGACATACATTTGTAGTAAAGATTATTCGGTATCTTGATAGGGACAATTATAAGCAGTGAGATTATACATTAACAATATAGTATTTGTACAACACATCTCTTGATGAGTTTTCAGTACTTGATCATAGAATTCTTTTGCTATAGTGTATCAACATAATTAGTATGTTGAAAATAATCATTAGAGAAAATCAGTAAGTGTCAAAGAACAAGATCTAATTAAATTAATTAGACAGTTGAAATATCAATTTAATTAGCGATGTGGTACAAATGATTATTCAGTAAAAAAATCAATGTAGTATAGGTCGAATTATTATTCGAGAATACTATCTTAAATAGTGTACAATTATAGAGGTCAATTCCAATATTTTAGTGGAGCAGATTTGGAATTAAATAATCGGACTAGTTTAGTTACAGGCCTAATTATTGTAGCAATTATTGTATATACCCATACGATCCCGGGTTAGCTCTCTTATTAACTGCACCACTACTGAATTAATAAGCAAGATAATTAGTTATTTAGGTTAAAAGCTCAAATATATTATTGGTAGGGGCTCTATTTAATATTATTGTGTACAAGGGGTCTTGTGTTATTTTATAAGATGGTCCCTTATAACTATAACAAGTGTAACACTAAAAAATTTTAGATTTTTATCTTATTTTAATTTAAATCAATTATTTTAATTTAATAGAATTAAAAAAAAATAAATAAAGAGCCTAGAGTTTCTACCAATACAATATAAAATATCTGCTGGTGCCGTTAACTATTTCACAGGAAGAATTCCTGTATCATTATCAAATGCTTCTAATCTTCAGGGTCTTGATTTTTCTGCAAATAGTCTCACTGGGACTATTCCTAAAGCTTTGGGAGCTTGAAGGGCCTAGTTAGACTAAACTTTGATAAAAATGAACTTGGAAGCAGAGAAATAGGTGACTTGAATTTTCTCAAATTCTTGGCTAATTGTACAAGTTTTGAAGTGTTAGATCTTGCACACAATCGTTTTGGGGGAGAGTTGCCTATCTCCATAGCAAACCTTTCAACTGTTTGCGAATTCTCACAATGGGAGATAATCTGGTGCATGGAAACATCCTTGTTGGGATCGGAAACCTTGTTAACTTGAGCCTTCTTCATTTAGTAGGTAACAATTTAAGTGGTAGAGTTCCTGAAGTTATAGGGAAGCTGAACAAATTAGAGGGATTGGAGTTGGATGCTAACAAGTTTTCAAGATTAACTTAACTATACTAACTAGGCTTTTCATGGAGGAGAATAGATTTGAAGGAAGCAACCCTCCAAGTCTTGGAAACTGCCAAAAGTTGCAGGTGCTGAACTTATCAAGTAATAATCTCAATGGCACCATACCCAAAGAAGTTGCAGGCTCTCTTCTCTTTCAAATTCTTTGGTCATTTCTCATTATTTGTTGACTGGTTCACGCCCAGCTGAAGTGGGAAAGTTGACAAATCTTGTGGAATTGGATGTGTCGTACAACAAGTTATCAGGTGAAATTCCAAGCAGCCTTGATAGTTGTATTAGTTCGGAGCGTCTGTATCTGGGGAATAACTCATTTGAAGGGACAATTCCTATATCTTTAAAAAGTTTAAGAGGCTTGGCAGAATTAGATCTTTCATGCAATAGCTTGTCTGGCAAGGTTCCCCAATTTTTCAGCAAGCTTTTATTTCTCAGTCATCTTAATCTCTCTTACAATGATCTGTTTGGTGAAATATCCAGGGAAGGGATTTTTGCAAATGCAAGTGCTATTTCCCTTCTTGGAAATGGTAAGCTCTGTGGTGGTATCCAAGAATTCCATTTACCTGAATGTTCCAGAAAAAATCCCAGAAAACATCTTTCCCTAAAAGTAGAAATCCCAGTAATTATATCAGTCAATATTGTAATAATTTTTTGGTATTCTTTGATCATTTATTGCATAGTACAGTCCTCAAGGAGACAATCCCCTCCTGATCGTAAAGTCAACGGATAATTCTCTGAAGAAAAATTGATTGGTGCTGGCAGTTTTGGTTCTGCATACAAAGGAATTCTTGGTGATGGAACAATTGTCGAGATTAAGCAGGATCACAACTGCTTGCTCAAGTGTTGATTATGAAGGGCATGATTTCAAAGCTTTAGTTACTGAGTTCATGTTGAATGGAAATCTTGACCAGTGGCTGCATCCAAGTGCAGCTGAGCATCATCAGGCTAAGAAATTGAGTGTCATTCAGAGACTGAATATAGCAATAGATGTTGCTTCTGCACTGGATTATCTTCATCACAATTGTCACGCCTCCAATTGCGCATTGTGATCTAAAGCCAAGCGATGTACTCCTTGATGAAGATATGACAGCTCATGTTGGTGACTTTGGATTGGCAAAATTTCTTTTCGAAGCATCAGACAATCCCTCCAAAAATCAAACTATATCAATGGGGCTCAAAGTATTGGTTACATCCCTCCAGGTATTATTGTCAACTTGATGATTCAGATTCTCAATCAGGCTTTGTTAAGAAATTAATCATCTTCTGATTGAATTCAACTAAGATGTACATAAGATACACATCTGTCCCTAAATTCGAAGTCTAACGAACAAATTTTACATATTGCAGAGTACATGAGTGGCGGCCCGGTTTCCATACTCAGAGATATATACAGCTATGGCATACTTTTCCTCGAGATGTTTACAGGAAAAAGACCCACAGATGACATGTTTAAAGATGATTTCAGCACACACATGTTTGTGTTAATGGCATTACCTGACCATGCATGGACATTCTTGATCCGTCAATGGCTTTAGATGAAGAAAATGATAAGGAACAAATTGAAGAAGGTATGGAAGGGAAAGCAATGATGATTGCTTTTGACCCTGAAGTTAATACTCGAGGGAAATTAAAAAAATGCTTTGTTTCGGTGCTGAGAAATGGCCTCGCGTGTTCCACAACTTCTCCTAGAGAGCGGATGGCTATGAACATTGTTGTTAACAATCTTACGGGTAACTAGACGCTCTTTTCTGAAGTTCAAGAAGACGAATGCATGAAGAGTGAGATAAGTGATGAATCTACAAGTTTTTAGCTCATCTTTAAGACATCTGTAATTTCAAAATAAAGATAGATTTCCTGGCTTATTGCTGCAACTTTATGTTCATGAAACAAGTTTATTTTCCAATTATATATACAACTTGCTTTTATTTTACTTGCTGCTGGAGTTGAGCTTTAGTTAATACCACATCTAAGAAGAGTGCTTTTGGCTGCTTGCAGATTATTTACAACATCACTGATGTCCATTCGCTCTCTGGGGGATTTTATTGAGCAAGCAACTCCAATTTTGAGGATTGTAAGCAAACTCTCTTGTATTTGGCCCTTATTTATGTTTCCTTTAGCTATTTCTTCTCCTTCTTCTTCCCCTCCAACAACAAATAGTGGGTCCAAGACTTCTGATATTTGATCAGGCAATGCCATTTTAACAAAATTGTGAAGATCCAATCCTTCTGTAAACATGTCACTGGTGGGTCTTTTCCCCGTAAAAATCTCCAGCAAGACTATCCCATAGCTGTATACATCACCATTTGTTGAAACCTGGCTTCCCATGCCATATTCTGCAACATTCAATTTCTTTAGTGCTTAGAAACAGCTGTATATTTTCAGTTTAATCGTAATCACTTCTTACTTGTGCTTCAGCTAATTTTAGAAATACAAATAAAATGTTTGATTAACACTTTGGCTTTGCTTCTGAATTGATATGATTTTATGCTTCTGCTATTGACATTAAAAAAGAAAAAGAAATTATATTACCTGGTGCAGCATAGCCGACAGTTCCCTTCAGTCCAACTGAGCTACTTTGATTCGAACGCATGGCTTCCGGAATAATCCTTGTTAACCCAAAATCACCCACATGTGCGGTCATGTCATCATCAAGAAGAATGTTGCTTGGCTTTAAATCACAATGAACAATTGGCTTTTCACAGTGGTGATGAAGGTATTCCAAAGCAAAAGCCACATCAATGGCAATGTTCAATCTCTGTACAAGGCTTAAAATCCTCGAGCTCTCATTCAGATCATCTGCATTTGATTCTGGGTGTAACCAGCTCTCTAAACTTCCATTAGGCATGAACTCATAGACTAAAGCTTTGAAACGGTTGCCTTCAAAATCAGAACTTGAACAAGCAGTAATGATTTTGACAAGATTACGATGCCTAATGTTTCTTAAGGCTTCACATTCAGCCATGAAGCTCTTTAAAGCTCCACGTTGATGTAAAAACAGTACCTTCACAGCAACGACTGTTTGGTCTGGATCAAGTATTCCTTTGTAGACAGAGCCGAAGCTTCCAGCACCAATTAAGTTGGCAGAAGAAAATCCTCCTGTAGCTTTCAGAAGACTGTTATAGGAAATATTTAGAAGTAAATTCTTCCTTGACGAAGACTCTGAACAAGTCACTGTTCTTTTCTTTCTCAATCTGTTAATAATTAAAAGAGACATGACCAAAACTAACCCCACAAATCCAGAAAGGAGTAGAATCATAAACTTGAGTCTTCTGGACATCTTTTTCTTTGACTCACTGAAAGCACATGAAGGCAATTTTAGTTCCGGTATACCACCACAGAGCTTATCATTACCAGTTACTGATATGGCAGATGCATTCTTGAATATCCCATCTGTTGGTACCTCTCCATCAAAGTGGTTGAATGAAAGATTTAGAATTGAGAGAGAAAAATGCGGAAGGTAATTTGGAATTTGGCCAGACAAGTTGTTGTGTGAAAGATCCAAGTTCCTTAGTCCTCTCAAGGAACTAAAAGATGAAGGAATTTTTCCTTGAAAGAAGTTACCTTCCATGTGAAGATACTCCAAGGATACACATTTGCCTAGGCTACTAGGAATTTCACCAGACAATTTATTCTCAGAAACATCCAAGTGTCCGATATTTCTCAAGTTACCAACTTCTGAAGGCAGGAGTCCAGAAAGTTGATTTTTAGCTAAATTAAGATCAATGGTTAAGGAAGAAAGTTCCATAACTTCTTTGGGTATGATTCCTTGAAGATTATTTTGAGAAAGGTCCAAGTCTTGCAAGTTTAGAAGGTTTTTAAAAGCGGAAGGAATGTTCCCACTCAACTGGTTCTTTTCAAGATGAAGTGAGTACAATTGATTTATGTTGGCTATGGAAGGTGGAATGCGACCTGAAAGTGAATTTCCTGACAAATCCAAGCGCCCTAGCAGCCTCAGATTGCCTATAGCATGTGGAATGCTCCCTGTTAAATTGTTGTTTGCCATTGTTAACTCTGTCAAGTTAACAAGGTTTCCTATATTAGCAGGGATACTTCCAGATAAATTATTCCCACCCAATCTTAATTGCCTAAGTTGGGTTGAGAGGTTGCCTAGAGAATAAGGCAACACTCCTCCGAATTTGCTATCAGCCAAATCAAGAATCTGCAAATTTTTACACTTAGTCAAGGAATACAAGAAGCTCAAGTCATCAGCTTCTCCTTTTCCAAGGGGATTGGAGGCAAGAACTAGCCACCACAGGCCAGGTAAGCCTCCAAAATCAATTTCTACTTTCCCAGTGAAATTACTCCCACTGATATCGAATTCAACGAGATTTGAAGCATTGGACAGTGATTTTGGTAGGGGTCCTGTGAATAGGTTATGACCAACATTCAAGACCTGCAGATTAGGAAGAGTAAGGCCCAAGTTTGTTGGCAAATTCCCCTGCAGTTGGTTATAAGGCAAAGTGAGGAACACAAGGGATGAAAGATTGTAAAGTGAGTTGGGAATTTTACCAGACAATCTATTCAGGCCAAGACCAAGAAAATTTAAAGTCTTTAACCGTCCCAGAGCTTCCGTTATGCTTCCCTCAAAACTGTTAACCGCCAGGGACAATGATCGAACAGAGGAAAGATTGCCCAAAGAATCTGGGATTGGTCCACTGAGATTGTTGTAATGGAGCTGAACTCGCTCAAGCTTCTGCAATGAGGCGAGCTCACCAGGGATTCTGCCAACCAAATTGTTGAAGCCTAACCGAAGCATAAACAGGCTAGAGCAGCCGGAGAGATTGGCCGGAATTTCTCCAAGAAACGAGTTATTGGAAAAGTTAAGGTATTGAAGCCTCCATAAACGGCCTAACTCTGGTGGAAGTTCACCCTGGAAGTAGTTTTTTTCAAGGCTTATATCTCTAAGGAAAGTAAGGTTTCCAATGTGAGGAGACAGTGAACCCACTAATTCATGGTAGCTTAAGTTCAATGTGATCACTCTTTGATGAAGTTGGCCACAGATGACACCTTTCCAATTGCAGAAATGGGCTGAATCATTCCATGAGCTCATTAAACCTAGTGGATCATTAGTTATCTGAGCTTTGATGGCAAGTAAGGCAAGCCTATCGGTCTCATTTCCCGGCAAAGTTGGTGCTGCAAGAGTGAAGGATGGTGCAAAAAGAATGGAGATGAAGAATAAAGAGCAATGCAGGATTGAAGTCTTGCTTGGAAGAGAAAGTAATGTCATGGCTACTATGAGAAACCACAATGGTTTATAAAAGATAACAAGTTTTTAATTGGAAAGTTGGCTGAGTAACTTTCTTGGGGTGAGGGTTTATATAAGAATTTTTGTCTGACTGTAGAGGTTTGGCTGGTTTTATAACTTGACTTACAAGTTTGCCCTTTACAACCAAATTTTTACACCATGAAACTGTGTGTTGTGTTGTATGGCAAGACAAGGCTAGGTTGGTAATTATGAACTAAAGAGGTGCAGAATCTCCCTCATCAAATGTGAAAGCATTGACTCAATTGTACAGCAAGGTCAATGCCACTGCCCATAACTTATTTCAAGTTTTTGGAAGACTGCTGCTGCTGCACACAGTTTCTGGGCATAGTGGTCTACAAAACTCCAAAATCATAATTCATGAGTAACAGCCCACTATTTTGACTACTTTAGTAGTTTAGTGCATTAATATTTTGGGTTGATAAGGCTAAGTGCTCTGTACAGTATATTTCGAAATCATACATACTGAGACCAAAACAATTAAAAATAGAATAAGACTCAATGTGGCCAACCAAGATTTCAGGTTACAATATGCTATTGCAAGTGGGGTTTTAGTGAGTTAGATCAGATGCATTAACAATAGAATAAGCAGCTGAATGATATAATAATAGACCTCGTACTTTCGAGGTCATTCGAGTCAATGAAAAATATTGTTGGTTATCAATGTAAATCAAACTTGCATATAAAACAAAAATTAGAACACATTAAATCATCATAACGTCCAAGGTTATCAAGAATTCAGAAGACAGACCGACCCATCATTGGTCCAAGCCTTGGAGTCAAAACTTATACCATTATCAACTCCACGCTGTTGAGAAATCGAGGAAAATCTTGCTTTCTTCCTATAAATTTTAAGAGTTTGAACCATTTAATGTAATGGGTCGGATTAAATTACAAACATTATAATTTATAATCTACATATAAAGTACATGAGATTTATTATTTATTACAAATTTTTACATATTTTATGCGTAAATTATAAATTATAATGTTTGTAACTTAACAAAAGAAATCCTTGATACATTAAGGGGGATTGCTTTAATATTCAGCTATTAGACTCAATATCTACTTTGATACTTCATCAACAGCTTGTCAGTACTAAGTAGCCGGTAATTGAAAACAAAAAAGAGCAATCATTAGTAGTTGCCACTCAACTCTTATGCCTTTACATATCTTGTAATAGTTTGCTATACATCCTGAATGATCTAGACCCAACCCGTTTGTTAGTGTTGTATGTGCTTATAAATTTTGCAAACTCAGTAACAACAATGTTTGGTAAATAATTAATCCTCTAAATTATTGAAAACTTTAATTTATCCTTAATTATTGTTAAGGTAAAAAAAATAATCAATAAACTCTCGTTTACCTTTATCTTTTGAATGATAACTAAAAGTAAGTTAAAGTTTGTAATAATTTAAAAATATTTAAAATAGTCAATTTATTAAAAGAGTAAACTAAATTAATCTAATATACTTTTAAAAAAATTATTAGCCATCCACTAAAAAATTACACTATGTTAAAAAATACTATAAAAATTTCAACTTCTTTGATCATCTATTATAAATTTACAGCTTGTATCAATCGTGTACTGAAAAAATAGAATTAACAATTATAAAAACAAATACAAATGATATTTTTTATAAGGGCAATTCTATTTTTTTAGTGGATGAATAATACCAAATAGTAAACTTACTGTGAAAAAATTGAACAAATTAAATTTTTTTTAATATTTTTAATACGAAGTAAACTTAAAATGAATGGCGATAATTCCCCTATATTTTATATGTTGCAATAAATATGCATTAAATGCCCTTAATCTTGCATTTCTAATTAAACACATATTTTAGGAAAAATTTGAGATTTACCTTGATTAGCCATGAATCCAAGCTTCAAACACGTTATAAAGCTTGTATGGATTGCCCAGAAATTGATCCAAGTCTTGTAAAAGTCTGCCTTCACCTCGGATCAAAATTGCTTGAATATACTGTGTATATAAGCGAGTGAAATCGGAGATAAGCGAGCGAGAGGTCTGACTCGCACTCATTCCCGGTTTTCAACAATTAACTCCGATAAGTTGAAATCACTTATATATCGTGGTGAGTCACGGGGACCCTCATGTGTTAGTATAAAATTGTCCATCTCATTATGAGCTATACTAATACAATTAAAGGTTATACTTGTCCATAATATACTACCATATAGGGTATGACAAAATTAGACTCATTAACACAATATTTGATCACTTAATATATGAGTCTGTTAAGATTGCTCTTTAACATTTGACATTAATCACGTATTAATTCGGTAAAGTATAAAACAATTAAAATGATTTATACTAGTCCACAATATGTGAGAAATAAATCTAACATTATACTCCCAAAATCTTTTTTTTTTTTCTCTTTTCTTTCTACACTCCATAGGGATTTAGTGCAGTATTAATTAACAATACCGTCTGCATATCAATGATATCATAGACCTCGTCGTTGTCAATGGACAAAATTCTAATCTTTTGGCATTATGGAGAGTTTTTCAAAAACTAACTGCAGCCTACAAACGTAGATAATATAATCGATTTTAGGTTAAACATAAAAGTATGAGATAGTCTCAATTTTTAATTTATTTTTAGACGAATGAGGCTTTTTAACTTAAATTTTTTTACTAAAAAGGTGAAATAACTTTTTATGTAAGTTAAGCCGTATGCCTCTGTACATATGTGTTCTTCAAAGAATTTAGAAGAGACAAACCCATTAATTGGCCACTGCCCTGGGGTCAAATTTTCTATCATCATCAAGGCCATCAATATTAATTCATAACATCAATATGGTCAAAATGACACCAACTTGTTCTGACCTGACATCTATATTAAGGTCTTTTAAAAATTGTTCAAAAAATATCATATAAGAGGGTGTTTGGTATCTCTCATTACATGGCATGCAATACAATCTTATGTTTGTGTGCCAAACTTAGCGCACAAGGCTAATGCGCATTAATTAAATCAGACATTTAGTCAGGTTTAGCTAATGTACTAACTTGGCGCGTTAGCCTTCTATTTTTTTACGTACTTACTTTATAATAATAATAATAAATGTAATTTTTTAATTTAATATAATTTTTTTATTTTTATAATATAATTATTAATATAAATTAATAAATTTATAATTGATTATTAAATAATATTATATTATATTTTAATTTTTATTATATTAAAATATAACTAAATAATGTATTATTTAAATATATTATAATAATTAATATATAAAATTTATTAATATTTAATAAGTTAATATAAATTATTATTTAAATATGAATAGCTTGCTTTTTTGCTTTATAATATTAATAAATAAAACTTCTTAATTTAATATAATATTATACAATATTTTTATTTTTTATTTTTACATTATAAATTTGTTGATAAATTTATAGTTTAATATACCTAATACTAAATATTTAAATATGAATAATTTGAATAATATTAATTTAAAATTAATAATAATAATATAAAAATTAATACAATTTAAATATATTAATAAAATAAAATATTAATATAATTTATAATTTAAATTAATCACAAAAAAATTAATACAACACAATGTAGCACCAAACATTGCACAGTATTATTACAATACAATACTAATACAATGCAGTATAATACAATACACAAGCATTAAAATAATGCAATACAGCATAATATAATACAGTATACCAAATATACTCTAATATGCTATTTTGGTGGCATATTTTGAGTGAAATCCACCTAACAAAAGTGAAAGATCTTGAAGGTTTCGAATTCTATGTTGTGAACACTTCGATATGATATATTTATATACCTAAAATAATACTTAAATGAATGAGAATTGTCTCCCAAAATGCACTATTGAAATTAAAAATTTAAAAGAAAATAGAATTTATCCCACACGGAAAAAATAAGTTAAGAATTTTGGGTTTATATATGAATATTCATTCATACATGAGTGTGAATAATAAGAATAAAGGCTCTCTATGCATGCTTGCGTATGGGTTTGCTGCACTTGTTATAATAACGTTTTCTGCAGGTTTTACTATTATATAACTTGATGTCATCACTTACTGTTAAATTTAATATGTTTAAATTACTTGATGTTTAACATTACTGCACAATAGATTTCCATTTTAGTTTATACAAAATTATTTGTATTTAGATTAGTTGTAATTTCAGAATGATTCTTCTGTTTCTAATTTGTTTTCAATTGTCAACTCACTATAATTTATTTTTCTAATAAGAACGTGATTTAGTTACTTCAATCAAGACCAACAACTGAGCTTCCACGAACTTGTTTGCAAAGTCCAAATTAATTATTTTTCTCATTATACTAGGATTTAAAATCAGGTTATCAGTTAAAGAAAACTATTTAAAAATCACTTGATCAAATTCTTCCGAACATATAAAAGCTTTTTCAACTATTATAAAAATATAAAACATAATAATTAATGACTTGGTGATGTTATGGTGAATGATATTTTAGCATCATACTTTAAATTAATCCATCATTTGTAAAAGAGTTGGACTATTGACACTCCTTAATTAACCTCAACAAATTCTTGTTCGATTAAAATTACATTCAAGGGTAATTATAAATAGAATTGGAGCAGTTTAACACCCCCTCAAAAAGTCTTGAAAATGCCCCTTTCCTAAAGGCACACCATTAAAAAATCTAAAAATTCAATTAATTCTAATAACAAAATTATTATTCCAGAACAGCCCCTCTATCTATCCATCTTTATTCAATTTCTATAATCAAAATTTATAGAAAAGTTTAATCAACATGATATTTCTCTCTCAGTGTTTGATAAATAGAGTGTTTTGTTTTTAATGAATTAGGATAGCGTCTTCTTTTCTTTTCTTTCTTTTTTTTTTCCTCCGCATCATTTGATTTCTTCTATTTCTTTCTTCTTTGATGTTGCAGGCCACATACTTTCTTAACAATTTAGTAGCTTTTTTTCGTCCTTTTTTTCATTTTTATATAGATATCCCTAGATAAGGAGAAAGGAAAAATTATTTGAAGCACAAAATTGATGGACAAAGTTGTTTGGGAAATTTACCAATTTGACCAATTTTCAATATAAAATAAGACCCTACTCCAATTTTTCTTATAATAAAAACCATTTATAAGCTTCTTAGACTAAAATACCCTTAAAACTAAACAAACAAAACTAAACCTATCTTCGCCCAAGATCGCCCACAACCATTCTTTCAATTCCGGAGAAATCATGCAATTCCGGTGAATTCCTTAACTTTTGTGGCAATTTTCCGTACTTCCGGCAATGGTGATCTTGAGTTCTAGTTTGGATTTTTTCACTTTGGGCTTAGATGTTGTTTTATTGCTCCAGTTTTTTTATTAATTTAGAATAAATTTTGTTTAAATTGCTTGGTGATTGATCATTGATGAATGTTAAGCATTAGGATATGTATTGGAAATGAAAATATTAGAATTTTCTTAAGATTATTGTTTATAATAAATGACACACCAAGTGTTTGTTTAAATGTTTCTAAGAAATTATTGATCTAAACATAATGTTATTTTAAGGTTAGAGAAAAGTATGGATGGCAAAAGTTCTACTCGATTTTGACCGATTAGCTGCACTTATTTTTAGGACTTGGCACTAATTTAAGCTCGAGCTTATACATATCAGCCTTTAAATTGGACAGACTCGAGCTTTATATAGCCACTGTCCGACTTGACTTAAAAAAAAAATAAACGTATGTCCATAAGTATTGGAGTAATTTTTTTTTTTCATGTTGGATTGTGAATTATCATTTTTAAACTAAAGAACTTCTTGTTTAAATTGTGTAATCGAATTATGTGTTTTTATTTGTTTCTTAAATTAATGAAATCTTTAGTTGGATTATTGAATTAAATTGTGTTTTTATTTGAATTAGATCTAATTTTGTTTGTGTTTAATTATTTATATAATTTATGGTAAAGATGTTGATTAGAATAATTTTTATATTTATGTTATTTTAATTTATTTGTTTGTTAAATTAATGAAATCTTTAATTAGATTATTGAATTAAATTGTGTTTTTATTTGAATTAGATCTAATTTTTGTTTGTGTTTAATTATTTATATAATTTATGGTAAAGATGTTGATTAGAATAATTTTTATATTTATGTTATTTTAATAAGGTTTTAAAGTTTTTAAATATTAATATATTATAATATTTTAAATTGGAATTGTTTAAATATTAAAAAATTGATCGGCCGGATAAAGCTCGAGCACCTGACCTATTGGCCGCTAATTTTGAACATTCGGGCTTTATAGGCTCGAGCTTATGTTTATAATGTCGGGCTCGGGCTCGGGCTTGGCCAAGCCCTGTCCCGGCCCGACCCATTCCCATCCCTAGAGAAAAGGTTGGTGCACCCACCAATTGAGAACGTGAGTAGCTGTCCGTATTGCCTAAAATTTTGCCCATAACGTGCAACTAAATATGGTGCTGTCTCCCAATTGAGTGCGAGCTATAGCATGTTCCGTGAATTGTTTCTTCATAATCGAAAACAAGTACTCTCATCTAAATCAGGCAACAGCCTATGTTGCCTGGGCAACAGGCTTGTCACCTCTCATGTCGTCGCCCATATATCACAAGCAATAGATGTTATTGTCCGGGAGATAGATGTTATCGCCCACCGTAGCTCGGGTGACAATTACTATCACCTAATTTTTTAGAGAATTATATGATTTTTTTTCATTACTAAGTCTCAAGAAACTTTATAACCAATAACACAATACCATTAATTACTATCATAGTAAAACTAGAATCAATGGGTTGTGTAAGATGAGTTGTTTCACATTTGTCTTTATTGTGTAAAAATGTTCATCCCGACATTTCTTCAAAATTCCATACAATTTTGTAATAAATTGTTCAAATATTGCATCTTTCTGAAAACAAAATGCAATAACTTTTCCATTCTCGCACTCCATATGACCATTTTTTAAAGCCTCCTATGCTCCATCATAATACATCTTAAGCACAACCGACTCCATTAACATAATGCAAAATAATAAAAATATTTTATTAATAATACTCTAAATAATAATATTATTATATTAATTATATAATTAATTATCAATAAATTCGAGTGATCTAGGCGGCAGAAAAAATTGCCCGAATTCATATGAGTGTATGTTGGGTGACACGAGCATTAATCGACTAACATACAATATCCTATCACCTAGGAGACATTTGCGTCTATTACCCGAAGCAACAGTTTTGTCACCAAGGCAACAAATACTTATCGCAGAGATTCCTAGATTTCGTCTTCAATATCTCTCAAAACCAATTTTCGTTGGATTTTTTAACCTTAACTTCTCGTTATTCTTTAGTTTATTGCTTGAATGAGGAGTGATAGGTGAAATGAGGAGTGTTTTGGCGATAAGTCATCCTAAGCTTGGGCAACAGTTTTGTCACAAAGGCGACAAATACTTGTCGTCTGGATTCTTAGATTTCATTTTTAATATCTCTCAACACCTATTTTCGTTAGATTTTTTAATCTTAACTTTTCGTTATTCTTTAATTTATTACTTGATTTGTCTTCAATATTTGGATAAGTATCTTAATTTGATGAATGATGAGTTGAGTGATAGATGAAATGAGGAGTGTTTTGGTGATGTGTAACGAGTTTCAAATGTTGCTTGGAGAGTTGGATTTTGTTTTATTTATTTAGTTTTAAGGGTATTTTAATCTAAAATATTAATAAATGGTTGTTATTGTAAGAAAATTAAAATGAAGTTTTTTTTTATATTAAAAGTTGGAAAGTGGTCGAATGATTAAATTTTCCAAACTGTTTTACCAACCAAACAGTTTGCTCTGCAGTTCAGGCATAAGTAATGTTATTGGCACCCATCCATTATCCTTATCAAACTCCTGTTCTGCTAATATAAATTACACTTGTCTACTCCTAAAAAATAAAGAAAACGTGGTTAACTCAAGTGTATGTATTTTTTATTTATTTAAATAAAATAAGCGCAAGTTGGTTGTCTGCTAACATGCTCGTAAAGTTAGTACTCTATAAAAACTTCGCAAAATTTTCTTTGCTGCAAACAAAAAAGGGATAAATTTTAGTTTATATCAAATTCTTACTCTTTTACAACGGACGTCTTTTTTATGTTTGTAAATTTATAGTATTTGTAATAGAAAAAATGACCGGGAAAAATATTTTTTTGTGGAATAATAATTGGAGGTGAATTTAATTGGATAAATTTTTGCTTTTAATATAGAGAATAAAAGTGGAAATATAAAACGAAAGGTACTTTCATATGAGAAATAAAGAGGGGCCTGTAGGGCAACTCTTCCAGATAATTTAGAAAACTGGGCTTGAACCTAGAAACAGGCTCGTTAGCCCACTGATTAGGGCGCTTTTAAAACAAATGAAAAACATGATGTACAGCCCATTGATAACCTTGGGCAGATGGATTCGAGTCTCGACTCTTGTTCGGACTTGCTTTCCCTCTTCGATTAGGATTTATGCGTCTCTCGTGGGACAGAATATATTTTCCTTTAATATTAAATAAAAGTTAACTTTTAGGCTATATCACATTAGAATTATTAAAGAGAATTGTCATCAATTTCTTATTATAAATATTAATATACTTTTAATTATAATATTAATATATTTCTAATTGTAATATATCAACAATAAAAATAATAATATACTTATTTAATAAAATTTAAAATTTAGGAATTTTTTATTTTAATACTAACTTATAAGAATATTACAGATATTATATTATTATTTTATTAACAATTATATTATACAATTAGGACTCCCCATGACTATATGTATTAATCTTTTAAAAAAAATTGTCTACTTCACTTATATTTTAAATAAAAAATTAACTCTATTTAATTATTTAATAATTAAAAAATAAAATTAATTCCTAAAAATATTTTTATAATCTTTTTATTTTTAATATTATAAATATAATTATTAAACTAACTACAAGTCCATTGATTAAAATTTAAAATTGGAACTCGTGGCGCAGGGCACCCGATGGTTAGGGGTGGGCACGGTTCGGTTCGGTTTGAAATTTAACAGAATCAATTTAAATTAGTTCTTATTTAAAAAGAACCAAATGAAAAACAAATAAATAAAGAATTAAACATGAATCAAACCATTTGGTTCGGTTTGGTTCTGTTCAAATTTGTTGGTTCTATGCCTATTGGACCTATTTTCGAATTTTTAAATTTATAGCCCATTAGACTTCATTAATGGAATAAATTTTTCATCACAATTTTATTACAAATACAGAAATATTGACAATAAATACAAAGTATTCAAAACATATTTAAAAATATAAATTTAAACTCAATCTCAAATGCATCATCTAAATAAATATAAAATTGCAAAGACTAAAACCATAAAAATAACAATAGTTACAACACAAAATACAAAAAATACAAACAAATATCAACAACATTCTCCCATTTTCATGATTTCATCACTCATCAACATGTATTTTCCAATTTCCAGCTCAATGTTTGAATCTATAAAAAAATTTAAAATAATATTAAATAATTAAATAAACAAATTATGAAAACAAGATACTAATTTTTTTTTCTAATTAAAAAAGCTTATTAGCTAAAAACATCAATCGACAGCCATTTGTTCTTGTTGAGATTTCATTGGCCTCAAAAATTCTTTAAGAAATTAAAACAATTATATTAAAATCATTAATTCTATAAACAAAATGTTAAAAATGAGATAACAAAAAATAACATAATAAATAACAATATTACCTGTTTCAATTAATTCATAAAATTCAGCTTCTTCCTGACTTGGTTGTATTATACGTTCTCCTAATAGAGTTGAGCGAAACTAATTTTGAATGCAGATCAATGACTCAATAATTTTATGAGTTTATAAATTTTGATTTTAGGGTTTGTTTTATGGTGAAAATATTATATATATATATAGTAGTAATTGTGTGTGTGTGAGTTTATTGTAATAATTTGAGATAACTAATAAAAATATAATATATTTTAAAATTTAATAAAATTATAAAAATGTTCCGATTTTTCAGTTCGGTTCTTCAGTTATGCATTATGAATCAAATTCGAACTCATTATTTTAATTTTTTTATATAATTATATGTTCGATTATTTATTAAAAAAAAAATCAATGCATAACTGAACGGATTCAATACGACTTTGTTAAGACCATGATTTTTTTGCCCGGCTCTACCGGTGGTGGTGGGTGCTGCAGTTTTGAATATTTTTAAAGCTATAGATAGAGCTTCAAGATTTTTCTTAGCCAGAAGAAAAGTTTGTAATTATTTTCAAAAATGAAATCACGTGGGGACAGATGGCAATACACTCCACGAGAACGGACGGTGGGGATTTAAAATTAAAAGGCGACACCATGACGGTGACGGTATGATTAATTATTAGCCTCTCGAAATGCAGACAGTTGGGTGATGAGAGAGAGAGACTCTCGGTTTCTCACGTTTTTCCGGTTACTCACGTTTTTCCGGTTAAAAAGAGTTAAGAAAAGGCAAATGCAGATTCAATTTCAGCTCCTTGTAACACGTGTCAAATATCCACGTGGAATCGGATCCGATCATTTGGACCCACAATTAATATTTATCAATCAACAGACAACAATCACGCACTCACTCGCACTCGTTCACTCATCGTTAGAATTATAGATTACATAGTAAAGCTGAAACACGAACAAACAATAGTGAGTTGAGTTGAGTTGAGTTGAGCTATGCAAACATTAGCGAGTTCTGCTTCAAAGATAATCGTTGACAATCATAATAATAATAAAGACAGAGGCTTCTTCTCATCAAAAGGGTTTCATATTAATAATAAGCCCGAAGGTTTTTTTTTCCCATCCAAGAAACTTGTTAATGCTCGGTTCTTGCAACACAAGGCTGTGTCTTTGCAGCCCCTTTCTGCTCTTTCCTCCTCTGATGCCCAGGTGTGTGTTTGTTTGTTGTATTTTTTTTTCCTCTTCATTCATTTCTGGGTTTCTTGATATTTTTGTTCGTTTGATTACTTATGTTTATGGTGCTTTTAGAATATTTATGTGTTTATTTTTTAGGATTCTGGCAGTGAAAGTTTTCTGTAATAGGGGTTTTCTAATTTCTTAAGCAATTTGTTGTGCTCATGTTTGCTTATTTTAGCCATATGATCAAATGGGAAGGGGGGAAAACAGAGGAAATTTGAAAGAAGTGGTTTTTAGTTGTGCAAGATGTAATCTCTCATAATGTGAATTTAGGACTGATTTCTAGTTGTATGTATTCCTGATGCAGGCAGAAGTGGAGACTGGGACTCAAACTCCTGCGATGTGTAAGTTTATCGTGATTGTTGGAGTGTTTAAATTTATTTTTGGCAATATTTAGGCTGAATGTTATAATTCTGTTTTGCAGATGAATCAAAAACTGTGCACGTTAAATTTCAGTTACAGAAAGAGTGCTTGTTCGGCGAGCAATTTTTCTTAGTGGGGGATGATCCTATGCTTGGCTTATGGGATCCTACAAGTGCAATACCATTGGACTGGTCAGATGAGCATATTTGGACTGTTGAGATCGTAAGTAGGAAACTCCAGCAAAATGATATTCATATCTATACGCATATGGCTGATTATTTTTTCTTGACTGACAAATGTTGAATTTTTTAAAAAAAATTTAGGATGTACCTGTGAGCAAAACAATCCACTTTAAGTTCATACTAAGAGAACGCACAGGCCAGATTGTGTGGCAACCTAACCCAGATAGGATTTTTCAAACATGGGAAACTAAGAATACCATCACAGTTTTTGAAGACTGGGAAGATGCCGAAGAGCAGAAAATAACTGAGGAAGATCCAACAGATACCTCAAAAATGTTAGTCGCACATAACTTTACTCAGCCAAAAGAGGCACCAGTTTCAAATATAGACAATAACCCAGTTGCTGTTGATAGCGATATGAATTCAGCAAAGGTACCGGAGAAGCCCATGTCTATTGTTGCAGAGAATATTAGTTGCCCTAAGGAGGATCCTATGCCCACTGCAGTTAACCAGATGCTTTGTGAGAAGCAAATTAGTCAACCAGATGCGAAATCTGCGGATAACAAGAATACAAACATAGAACAAGGAATTCTCGGAGGCAGCGGCAGAGCTGCAGCGGATAACAAAAATATGGAGATAGAACAAGAAGTTCTCGGAAGCAGTGGCAGAGCTGCAATGATCAAGAATCTAACTGCAGAAAATATTGGTTACCCCACGGAGGATACTGTACCGAATGCAAGTGACAAGATGCTTGGTGAAAAGCGAATTAGTCAACCAGAGAAGAAAGAAGATATTCTCAAGAATAATGGCAGTGCTGCAACAATCGACAATCTGGCTGCTGACAATATTGGTTATCCCAAGGAGAAATCTTCGGCTAATAAGAATATGATGACCAAAGATGTTCTTGGAGATAATGGCAGAGCCACAGCAATCAAGAATCTGGCAAGCACAGATGTCGAGGGAAATCTGATCACTCGTGAAGGAGATGCAGTCCTAGTTCCTGGTTTGACTTCATCACCAAACTCAGATGAAGGAGAAATTCAAGAAGAAGACAGGAAAAGTATTTCCGTTGATGCTTCAGTTGGAATTAATGAAGCTATGAAGTACAACTCACCAGAGGTAACTGCCTGATCAGTGTAATGCTCAGTTGTTTTCTTTGTTTTTTTAACCCCTTTATTTCTCTTTGTTTCTTCTACTGCTTTTACCTGCCAAGCAATATCGCTGCTCCGTTTGATTCCTTTACCCATATTTTTACCATTTGTAGTAGAATCCATGTGAGTTGTATCTCCTTGAAATCAATGTTTGGTGAAAAGAATTTCTGAAGATAGTATGTACCAGCAAGGAAGCTCTTTCATTTAGTCAATGTTGAAGTGTTGCGTCCTAAACAATCATTATTACACAAAGATGGCATTATATTGATGTCTTAAATTCCACCATCGGCAATTAAGTTTAACTATGTATTCAATTCACACAGCAAAAGTTTGAAGCCAGTTCTTTGAAAGATGGAACTAGGTTTACGTTGTTGCAGATGAAAAGTAGTATTGTGTTCAATATAAAACTCAGTTCCACTAGCTAGAAAGTTTAAAGCTGCAACAACTTTAGTAATTTATTAAAAACAACAGTATCCTAAGCATTTCCGTTAAGTTCGAAACTTCGAATACATCTGGAAACATATTTCCAGAGTAAATGGAAGATGAAACAGAATGGTCATCCTCCTTGGTATTAACAGTCTGGTTTGTACTGTGACACATATAATGGTAAAACATGAGACCTTGGCTAGAAAGAAATAGTTAATCCATTTGTAGTTATTCCGCTGCAAAATCCATATTGCTGCTGTTGCAGTTACTATTATTAACGTCTATGCATTCTCCATTTTTTTCTTAATTGATTAGCTGAGGCTGATTAATGTTCAGTCAGATGAGAAGCAAGAACATGTGGGTGATCAAAATGAGGAGAAAAAAGTTGAGATGTTCAATAATGCGGAGCAACAGCTTGAAGATGAACTCAAACAAAAGCCTCATGTAGCCAATCAAGAAGAGCAGTCTGATGCAAAGCCATCGGAAAGTAATGTCGTCCAAAATGACATCAAGTGGGGTCGCAGAACTCTACATACACTACTTTCAAATCTAGGGCTGCTGTAAATTGAGCATGACAGAGCTGGCATTGAAGTTTTGCTTGATTATGTTGCTTGAATTTGTAGTGCCTAGGCAAAGAGAAGAAAACTAAAGCATTCATAGTGGCTGTTGCATGAATAGATTTTCTTTTTCTTGGTGAACCTGTCATTAGTGTATGCTACCATGTAACTATTGCCCAGGTTTTTTGTTTTTCTTTTCGAAGTATGTATATCAGGTCGTTATTTTGTGTACTAGTTAGTAGTCAGAATTGACAACCTTTTGTGTTGCAAAACATCAGTTAAACAGGTTCTGCATATTCCCCAAATGTCCTGTATGCTAAATGCAAAAGCAGTAATCTTGAGTGGATTATGGTACTCGTGTTATGGTTAGCAATGTTGTTATATGACCTTTGTGTCAAATTTTGCACTCAACTTTTAGCCAAATATTTTACACACTGAGATAAATGAAGATCTGGATGGATAGAGTTATGCCTAGTTGTCTACCAAATAAATTTTGATTCTTTATTCCCTAAGTCCAGATTTGCATCTCGGGGGCAAGCAAGATTCAGAGGCTGCTTTTGAATGAATAATTATTTTTTGAATCCCTAAGTTGGTGTTTGGTTTTAGGAAAGAGGAGGAGAGGAGAAGAAAATAAAGAAGAGGGGTGGCGGGGTGATGCGAGGTAAGAAGTGCAAAATTTAATTTTTGTTGTTTGGTTTTACATTAAATTTGAAAAGAAAAGAAATTGTATATTTTTTATTTAAATAAATATACCCATTGTTAAAACAATAGATCCGACAAACCTCCGGTGACTTTCTAGCAACCTCCAGCGAATGATCAACGAATTTCGACGATAGTCCTACGACGTTCAGGCAACCTCTAGTGATGATTCAACAAATTTCGGTGACCCTCCGATAACTTTCTGGCAAACCCCTACGATCCAGCCATCTACTTTAATGTTTTTCCTTTTTCAAATAATCTCATTCCATTAATTTGTGAAAATAAATATAAATTATTTACAATTTAAATTATTTTTGATTAATTTTATTTAGTAGACAATAATGAAATTTTTACATAACAATAGATGAGGAATTTGAAATCCTTACTCATTAATAAAAAATATAAATTCCTCAACTTGATGGAAGTTAAATTTCAATGAAAATCAAATTCCATTAAATTTAGTGTGACCAAACAATGAAAAGTTAAAAGAAAAAAAAAATCAAACTATTTTCCTCTCCCCACTCCTCTACCCCAACCAAACAAGCCCTAAGCAGAAGCACTTGAATAAGAGAAAATTCAAAGCCATAGAAATGGAAAAGTGGTATGTAACAGTCATTAAATTCACAATAATCGATCCAGCATCTGAAGAATTTTTCTAATCGAAGTCAAAAGAGCTCACGGCATCTCTTTTAAAATTACCATGTCATCTTCATTTACCAACGACTTTTTTTTTTTTTATACCTTGGAACTGTTGCTTGTTGGCATCGATTTGAAGCGTACAGCGTACGGCCAAGGTTGCTTAAAGTAACCGCTCTAAATACAAGGCCAAACTTAGCACCTCAATCAATGAGATTGCATGTTCCAAGAAAAAAAAAAAACGAGTTCACTGTTTCCGAAACTCCCACCCCACATAATCATAAATCATCACGGCTATCAAACAATCAGGATATTGAGATTATAGAGCATCCAGAGTACATCAGTACGAAGCACATTGCTTTCAATATAGGGTTGGGAGCAAACAGCCTAGATTTAGGACTCATTTACCATGGATTATGCAAGAATTACTTAGAATGACAACAGCAGGCAACTTGTAGTTTAACAGAAGAAACTTGAATGATTTATTCTTTGATCATATAAAGCTAAAGCAGAGGTTACACATTACAACATCTAAACAGTGTACCGCTCGATAAGCAGGAAAATGGGTGAAATGAAAAACAACAGCCCATCTTTCCAGAAAGGAAAACAAAACTGAAGAGATCTATTACCTCCAGAGCTAACTTCAGCTCTACTTGGGGAGATGAGAATCTGCATGTACATAAAATCAAAAGGCCAAATGGTGTTCCGAAAATCCAATTTTATCTAGGTCTGTGGTAGTTCTTCTTTTGACCTTTTGCTCGGAATAAATTGTGATAATCTGGAAAAGTCAAGAAATTTCTAATATAAGAAACTAAACAGTACCAATCACCAGGCTCTAAATTTAAAAAGTAGAAAAGCTGTACAAAGCATCAAGGAACAAGGATGACTACGCTCAACATAATTTGAAAAATGGACCCAAAGAAAACTGAATAAAGCCGGAAAATCAGTGAACCCACTAGTGAATCCTCTCTATCTTCGGCACCATTCAACTTCTCTCCAACTACTTTACTGCCCTTAATTAGTAAGATCATTAGATTCTACATCAATAGAAATGTGGTACATAAACAGGAGATTGAAGAAGCATCAAAGAAAAAGCACCAAGTATCACATGACTTGACACATGAAAAGAACATCCCTCAGCCAACCTCTACTCTTAATCATCTGAAAGCGCCAAAAAAATGAGAGAGAGAATTTCATGCACCAGTTTGATAAAGCCAAAATGCAAAAGGTGAATTAAGAATCTAGTCATATTCAATGGGATGGGAAGAACGCAAACAGTAACTAAACAGTCCCAAGTACTCACCCCACAAGAACTAATTGAGATGAGTCAATCCTCCATCCCTCTCTTTCCTACCTTTGTACAATAACAATGCACTTTATTACTCTGCCAATAAAAGTAAAAGATGAAACTGAACCATTTTCTCTCTCTTACTTGGGGACATTGGAACGCTTTTGCACTGGCTGATTTCCCAAACTGCCAGAGGTACTCCCAGGTTCAACTTCAGAAGCCTACAAGTCAATGTATCAGAAAACACAACAAATTAAATTAGTCCAGTAGAAATTTATTGAGTTGACAAAAACAACATGAAAGTGTAACAAAGTCTATTCCACCCAAAAAAATAGCATCACACACATCACAAAAGCTTTTGCGGCATTAGCAAAGGATACATTTTCAAAATAAACTAAAACTTGTTCACAAAGGCGAAGCCCAGTAATTTGGTATTCAGAAAGAAGAGGTTACTGCATATGAATTGTTCATCCTCTCATAAAAGAGAAAAAACAGCTGAATTGAGTACATGGGAGTACTTGGATAATGGGTAGAATCTAGGACTGACCACCAAGCCCTTACCTCTTAAAACAGAAAAACTGGAGCCTGGTTAAGGCAGCAGTAGCGGACATGAAGCCAGCTTACTCTTCAGTGTTCTAGCTCTCACGTCTTGGTGCAATGCAAAAATCCAAAATAAAGGAGTTGTTTCTCTCCAGATAACACTACCCCTCATCTGGAATTTTCTTGCCCACATACCCTTTATCCAAGCATCACCTATTTTTTTGAACAAAGAAATCAATTCAATTATTGAAAGCATCACCAGAAATCCCCACCTCAGGAGTGCTTTCCTTGTGTAACCCATCTTCTCTCAGCCCTTCGTTTGATTCTGAACTTACGGTGTCCCACAGAAATCCATTTTCATTTTCAAGAGAAAGCTTGTCGAAATCTCTGTCCACTGCGCCAGAGTGGGGTGTGATATATGCTACATACTTTTCTGAAATTCCACGCACAACAGACACCATTCAGCACATGTGGTATATATGATTACAACTTAAAACTGATATGAACTGCAAGAAGAGCTTTTGAGGAGAGAAAATAAAAAGATACAAAAGTGAATAAAATATTCCCAGGCACAATAGTATTGATTTCCTCGTAGATCATTAACCTCAACAATTTATGCCATGATCTAGATCATATAGATGTCTGGCTTCACAGTTCATTAAACTTACCTGCTAAACAATGAAGGGCATTTTCAGCAGCTTGTTGTTGAGCATCCTTCCTCGTCTTACCCATTCCAACACCTATCTTTTCGCCAGTGAACAAAACCTGAATAAATTGAGCTTCCAAGTCAAGAGAAAAAGAATCAAAGATAGTTTCTCAGGCTTTCACAACTCATTAAAAATCTTTATCTACCCAAGCTTTTTCCTTCCAAGTTACTATCAAAGATGGAAGACAGCAAACGTAATGAGGGAAAATTTGGCATAAAGAATAATAGTTTGTTTCTAGATCCCTTAAATGTGAAATTACCCAAGAACTAAAATTGCACAAGAATATATACTTCATGTATCCAACGAAACAAAAAACAGCCTTCCAAGCTCAAGCAAACTAAATAATAAGAATAGTCCATGTCAACAAGATTATCTACAATCTGAACAACAACAAGAGACATAGTACATAAAATTCAATAGACAATATCCATTTCCTTCAGAAAAATCAAGCATAATACAATATTTCATGAATTAATCAAATAGTTGATTCTCAAATCATTCTATCAGAACTTCACAGAAAGAAACCTATCTAGGATAACAGAAAATCACAATGCTATAAACGATCAAAAACAAATGTAAAATCACTGAAAATAGCAAAAGACAATTTTTCACTAACCTCAACAGAAAATTGTAAATCCTTACTGGTGCTTACAACAGACCTGAACTCAACCTGCACCATGGGACGCTATGTGATAAGAACCAAAGAATACAGCAACAAAACAAAGCTTCAAGAAAAACCAATGTGTACCTTCGAGCTGCACCTCTTTCCAATTTCCTGTAGCACACCAATAGATAGATGGGATGGTAGCAAGTTTGTCTTTCCACCCTCAGTCTGGAATTCTCTGCTATTCGATGATGCATGATTCTGAGATACACCAACCTCTGCAAAAAAGTTCAATCAGCCCTCCATTGATTATCTATGATTCCATAACTCTATCACAAATGCGGGCATTGAACTTCAATGCCAACCAATACAACCTAAAAAAAGACTATCATTACACTATAGGTAATTCAATAATACATTTATGTTGCCAACGACTCCTTTGGTTGGAACCTCCTCCCCTTATCCATAAGGTAGAGGATTCCAGTCTCCTAGATTGTGGGAGTAAAATTGAAAAAACAAAATGATAACACTTATGTCAGACAGGTTATAGGGTTTATGGTTTGGCAACCAGACCTCACAATTAAATAAAACATTAAACTAATGCATCAAATAAGCTGTTTTTCACTGATATTCTTCGTGCTAAGCATGAGCTACGTTGCTGTCCGTAAATTTAATTACTTCACATACCTGGAGGCTGATTTGCTGGTGGAAGATTCTGTTTATGCAAATCATGTGCAATGCTTGCCTAAAAATAAGCAAAAATTAAACCAAGTAATCATCTCATGATACTCACAAGGACAGCTGTACATAAAATGTCAAAACTAGCTGTTTATTCCTGGTATAAATATAAAGGAAATACAAAACAAACCTCTTCGCCCTTCACTTGGGATGCATGTGAGGGTAAAACAGAGGCAATGGAAACAGGGCGATTATTTGGAAGCACTCGATTAACTTCTTCTTCGACTATCCAGCCTCCCTGTCCATGTAATCTAGGTAGAAGAGGGGGCTGAGCTGAGCTTTGATTCCTTAAATCAAAACCTTGCTTCATAGAGCTGTTGTCTCGCCTAATAGGAGCTCCAAGCAAACCAGGTTCTATAACATAGAACACAAGAAAAGGGAATTATGAGAACAAGAATCGAGGTATATCTTACTGTAAACCATAACATCAAAACAAACATAGGAAAAGTTATTATAAAAAAGAAGCCATACTCTGAGAGGGCACAAGTGTTGCTGGGACAGTGGCATTTGAGGCAACAGCAACAGGCGGCTGAGATGTTTCAGATTTCAAATCAGAGCTATTTTTCATAGAAGGCATACCTGAATCCAGAACATATTTCTCATCCTGAAATGCAAGTTTTTAGGTATATAGAAAATTCGTCAAATTTCCAATCAACTGCACACAAGGAGACATTAAGAAGAACTCATACTAGAATAAAATGATGCCAGTTCACAATTCAATTATTGTAGATGAAACAGTTCTATTAACAAAAACTGTATCCAAACCAATGAAGAATTATATATGAATTATTTTAAACTTACTGATTGGTTCAGTCTCCTTTCTACTTCAACTCCGTTCATTCCTTCACTCATTGGAGCACTGGTGTTACCATTTGGCGCAAAACTGGTGTCCTGCAATTCAGTAACAACTAAATAAGCACACAACAGCAATATGGACTTTCACTCAACAAATTAAAAGATTACATATTTTCAATCCAAATACCTCTGACATCAAGTAATTGCTCACATCAGGAGCAGGAGGTAAATTTACCGCCTCATCTTCATAAAAGACTTCATATATACTACGCAATAAATTCTCATCAAACTCCCTGGGACAAATATGGCATAAGAAATGAAATTAATATCCAGTGGTTACGACTGCATTGTTATGTATGAGACATTGACTATGTAAAATAAATGGATCTTACTTGAAAAAACAACCTCTGACGTTGCATGCAACATTTCTTGCCACGCAGAGGACTGGAACTACATTCGCTGTCTGATGACCACCAGAATGGAAAATGCAAAAATCACAATAAAAATTCACTCATTTAGTTTGTTTAATTATTATCAGATTTCACCAACAAAACATGGAGAATGTTGCTTATGAAAGAAAAGGACAAGGAATCACACATAACACATAAGCTTATGGCAACAAACTCTGTACCTCTGCTTGAGGGGCATAATATGGAGTGAAAGCTGGAACTACATGAACTCTAGGCTGGTCCTTATCTTCCCAAACCTTACAACGGTCATCAATAACCATTGCCATCTTTGGATGGCACAAACCACGTTGAAAGACATTTAGCAAAGATTTCCTGGAACCTGCTAAGTTGAAAATAACAGAAGGATTTAAAAGTTGACATTAAGTACAATGTACCAAAAGAACAAACAAAGTAACATATCTTCACACACTATGTTGATTAATGACTAATAAATGGAACCTTAATTTCCATCACCAGCAATGACTGCAAGTGAATGGAACCATCAGTCATGACTTAATAGTAAACTAAGAAAATCTACAACTTAGCTCCGAGAAAATATCTAGAATAACAGGGAATGATAGAATAACTTCCAAAAGTAGCATGTTCCAAAGAGATAATGTATCAAGATCCAAGCATGGAATTAAAGCCAAATTGTGTTGGGTATGCTTGCCTGATTTAACACAAACAACTCGGTCCAAGAGTTGTTTTGAACCTATCAAATGTCCCTCTGGGTCAAGAAGCCTCCACATTTCTAAGGCATAATCTCTTTCAGCCATGGTACAAACATAAACTTCAAATCGCTTCCGTCCTTTTGCAATCAAATAACTTCTCAAATCCTCCCATGCAGGTCGTAACCTCACAAGCACACTGGTATCACGATTCTGCATAAAAAAACAGCCATAACAATTAGATAATGCAAACAGTGTTAAATTTTGCAGAACGCAAATTTTTTTAAGGATGAACTTCACTTCCGAAATTTCTAAGCAATTCACCACAATCACATTAAAGCAGAAGCTATTCCAGAATACTGAATATTGCGCTTACAAACAGGTTATAACAACCTTTCTCACACCCATATCTGCCCACAAGAACTCTTTCGTATAAATGTGCATCCCTAACTGATCACAATGCTTCCAAGAATTTTTTTAATGCAAGCATGGCCAAATATATCATTGAATAACAATACATGTGAGAGATGCGCATCAGCAAGCATGCAAGGAGCCTATAAAATACATCCTTGCACAACTTTAGGATATCCAATTTCTATCCTCTTATTATAGAAACATATAATTGGTAAACAAATCACTTGTCTATAAATTTATGTTTCATTAATCCACACAACCCAAATAAATCATGGAAACCGCATGGAATAAACAATAAAACAAATAAATAGCCATGCCCAGAGACAGAAAAATAAAATAAAATAAAAGCAACCTCAGGATTAATCCGAGTAAGAACAAGATTCCTTTCTGGAAATCTAATCACAGGCCGAACAATTCTCTCATGATTCTCTGATGGTGGAGGAACCTCCTCTTGTTGAACCTTGAACACCTTCCCATTATCCATAACACAATCATTCTCCGTGTACTGCTTCAATAACGCTCGATCATCCACATACCGCTTCAACTCTGCAGACATTCCTGAAGCCCGTATTTGATCCTGCTCACGTGCAATCCAAGCTCTTAAAGCCTCAATTCTGTCCTCAAACGATTTCATCGTGTTGGCAACAATAAGTGTTTCATCAAGATCGAATACAATTGCTAAACACCGTAAATTCAGCATCCCTAAACAAGAATTGTATAGACCTGACGGAACCGAATAACACCAAAAACACGGAAACTTCTTCTGCTTACTTGGCATTGCCACTAAATGAATCTCCTCGTCTCCAATCACAACAACTGCCGTCTGCACAATCATTTATAACCAAAATTACAAAACTGTCTTAGCCAATTAAGGACTGTAATGGAAATACATTAACAATTTTTCATTTTTTGCTTTGAATTTTTCTTCCAATCAAATCATGTCACGTCACGTCAGTTTAAGCTAAAAGACTACTCTATTGCCAGTAAAAATTACAAATCATTCATATTTCCTACAAATATAAGTAGACATCATTTCACATTCCACAAAATTGAAAACGAGGTGAATTGAGTGGGACCTTGAATTCGTAGAAGCAAGAGGCGTGAAGATTGATCAAATGAGACTGCTCAACTGGAGCCGATGATTCGAGCTTGCAACGAAGCGAAAATGGAGAAATCGTGTGGAGAATTGAGAGAGGAATGCATCGCTCGCTAGTAGGTGATATGTGACGAATTCGAATCTCGTTGTTTGGGAACTGGAAATTCTCGTCCGAAACGAGAATAGTATCTAGCTCCCCCAAACGAACGTCGCCGTGATAGACGATATTCTTATACCCTAAACGACTCATTGAAAAACTCCGATTCGAAAACTAAGTGTTTCAGAGGTAAAATCGTAAATGTGTGGAAATTTTTGGTTGATTTCGAAATCCCTGAGAGTAATTTCTCGGATTCCAGTTTCTCGTCTCTCACACTCAGGACTGTCTCTCCACCCTCCCTATTTCTTCCGAACTCTCTCCCTCCCTCTGTGTCGACGGTTTCAAATGAGAGAGTAGTTTATTGTATTTATAGGGGCGAGACCGCGAGAGGGTGGGTTTTTATATTATAGGCGCTGTTGTTGTATGAATTTACGAAAATACCTTGTACGGACGCATCCAAAAGGAAGGAAGATGCGTATGGGCTTGGCCACGCTCATTGTGGGGGACACGGGACCACGTCGGTACACGTGGCACCTCGATCGAGGGAGGTCATTATGATGGACTGCCTTTAAACCGTTTGATTGCAGGCTCATGACGTTTTTGTCGACGGTATTTTTCTGTCGTCATTTTTTAATTATATACTTTATAAAGTCCTCCAAAATCCAAATTAAGCATAACATCAAATTTTCCAAATAGTTTCCATATCCTTTTCAAATACAAAACAAATGACAAAGATTTAACAATGCAATATAATATATAAGAAAAAAAATAAATTGTGTGGGTGACTTCGGGGTTGGGCTAGGTGGTTATCAAATAATTTTTTTTAACTCATTATCCGAGATTAAACTTCATAGAAAAAAGGGTTAAAAAATATATTTAAACCTCTTAACATTAAAAAAAAAATATATCGTGTAATTATTAAGGATGGGGATATTTTCCCCAACATTTGTATAATTTCACCCCCAATTAGTATATTTTTTTACTGTTATAATTTTGCCCTGAGATCTTTCCCTAGCCTTACCAAACTAAAGTCTTTGTTGTTGACTTCAATATAGGTGCCACAGATTGAGTCAATTAACCCACTCCTGCAGAATCATGTGTGCCTTTTTATTTTTGTTCGAGGAAGAATCAGCAAACTTAATAATAAAATGCCACATCACCATACAAAGTTTTATAACAATAATAAAGTCAATAAGAAGATGATAGATTATGCCACACACCCGAGACATACTAAGAAATGAAGAGTATCTGTGCTAACAAAGGAAGAGTACTCTGTATATATTATCGGGTACCTAAGATACGCTGAAATATGCCGATTACCTAAGGTATACTGAGAAAAATCAGATCTTTAGGGTACATTGAGACCTACTGGGTACCCAAAATACACTAATACTCAAAGTATATTGAGAAAGGTCGGGTACCTAAAATATTTCAGAAAGATTGGATATTCCAAATGATCACATAAGTACTCAGGATATACTAAGTAAAAATAAAAAAATCTAAAAATTAGTTGAAGTCGTTGTCTAAAAAAATTCGTTAATACATTTGTTAAAAAATAAGGAGCCAATAAGGGAATATTATATTAAACAAAAGGAGACATCGTCTATCACACCTGCAGACAAGCCAAAAGGCAACCACCAAAACTTCAGACCACTTACCATCTTTTGCCACACTAATAAATCTCTAACAGTCTCAGTAAATATACATATAACTACTCACACGTACCCGACACATGTACATGCTCAAAACTTACTCTCTAAGTATATTTAAAATATTCAAATGATTATATGAATAAAACTAAAAATATATTTGCCACGTTAGCAAAAAACACCAATGAAATAATGTCAAGTGGTCAGTTAACTTACAGTAATCCTTATAAATATATTTTTTATTTTATATTCTAAAGATAACTCATGTACATACACTAAAAAGGAAAATGTTTTAAGTTACCTTTAAACTCTAGCCACCATTACTAAGAGCTTGTAAGTTTTCTAACCTGAGATTATCCAATTCTGACTTGAGCGTCGAATTGTGGTTGCGGGCCATTACTCCGTTTGTAATTTTATAAGTTTCAATATATCTTTTAAAGTTCTCATAATCGAAATCGAAATCTTTCATCTCCTTCACTCTTTCTCACTTTTCCTTCACCTCCATAAAGGTCTTTCACCATCCGCACACCCAACCAAGCGAGGCATTCTGTGTCCTAACAATATAAATTCATTGTTCTTAGTAAGTTTCACTTTTTCATGTCATGTACCCAAAATCTACTAAAAACGATATTTATTTAACACCATTCATTTCCTAATATATAACAGAACGGTCAGAAGCATTAGCAACCTAGTCTATGTTATTATAGTTGTTGAATAAAATATAAAATGGTCTAATGGGTGTATAAGAATCATGTCACCTAATGGAAAATTAGTCACAATTTAACCCAGATTATCTCCTCCAAGTTCAACTAGTTTGTCAATACGCATTAATAAAACATATTGCAATAGAATTATGAAAAATAGTGCAAGAGAGTTCAGTGGTTCATGTTTATTGTGCCAAAACTCAAATGATAGTTGCAAAATTCTTCTTGATGATCACGCCCAATTGCTTCCTTTTGTAGTTTTGTGTGCCTGGCTTTCTTTTAAATCTTGGCAGCATGTTTGCGGTAACTAAGAGAGTAAAAAACATTGATGTAAGGGCAGTTTGGTAATAAGCTGGGTTTATTTATAAAATAATTTGATTTACAAAGGTTTTGTGGGATGTATTTATAATTGGGGTGGATTATAAAATAAATGGGGTTGAAATATTATCACCCACCGATAATTAATTTTTTTAAAAATATATAGTTTTACTTTGATCTCACATCGAATTCTCTTCTAATGAGATAATCTCACTTATTTTATGTTATTAGTCAAAAATATATTTGTTTTTCTTTCTTTAAAATAAGATAGAACATTCAATTTCCAAAAGCATATAATGTAATATCGAAAAATTCGTTTATTCGTTTCATTTATTATCATTCAAAGGATATTATCACTTTATTATATAATTTTTTAAAACATATCACTTTTTTACTGAAATATTCTGACAATTTTTTTTTATCACTTAATGTTTCAATTTACTTTATTTGATTAATAAATTATTGATGTCACATGAGTATTTTAAGAATTTCAATATATTCAATATTAAAGAAATTTCACAAGATAAAATTTGTTATAATTTTATCCATTAATTATTTTAGATATATATTAATAAATTGATAAAAATATTATTTATTTGTAAATAATTAATTTTTTATTTTTTATGTTAGATTGCTAAATTACACTTATATAGTTTATGGGTAAAATATATTTTTACTACATTTTTGTTAAAAATTCTATTAACTTTAATAGTTTAGTGATAAAATGATAAAAAAATGTAACATTAACTGAGAAAAAGTAATTAGATAAAAATGAAATTTGAAATGTTAATTCAAACGTAAGGTCAATTGGTCAAATATGCCATATTTTCTTGAGTGAATTCCACCACACTCACCGGCTATTGTTAAAGGAGTCAACCAAATCAGGAAGGCGTGTTTGGCACACACTACACAATATGGTCAGTACAAAGCTGGTCAATCGGCCAGCTTTGGACCCAATAAGACCCGCTCGGCCAACCACCCACCATGTTTTTTGAGCGGATCTAGTTAATATTATATTTTTTAATTAAATCTTTAATATAATTTTATTTAAGTTAGTTAATCCACTCATAATTACTACTATAGTGAGCTGTCTCCGACCACCCTTAGCCACCGAAATTTGTCACTGTTCAAGACCTCAAGCACTAGGAATTTGTTTATATTAAATTTTTCATAATTTGAATCCTCACTATCATTAGAAAATAGACATTTATTTGCAGTAAATATATGCCAACAATGTTAGTTTTTAAAATTTTAACTATCCATCTACAATGAACAAAAACTTTATTATAAGAAATGTTGGTACTAGAATATATAGTCGCATAGTCAGAGACAAAGATTATAACTTAAAATAAAATAATAATAATAACAATAATATGTACCAAAAAATAAGTTGAAATACTAACTAAACAACTCAAGAGAAAGGTGAATTGAGTTTTAAAAAATTATTGTTAATTAAAAATAAATACACTTCTATTAAATTAACCAAATTCAAAATGACAAAACTAAAGTGTAGTAAAGTTAAAGAGTAAGGGATAGAGAAATACAAATACGCGATTTTTATGTGATTCGACCAACCGTTTCTATGTTCATGCCTCAAAACTCATCGGACTTGAGGATTTCACTAAGCGCACCTCCAAAGCTTTAACAACGCTTACACTTAATTTCCAATATGTCAATGAACTTTTATAACAAAAGATTATTCAGAATCTCTTAACTTAAATATATCACAACACTTACAATTATTCAACTTTATATTCATAAATAAAGACTACAAAACAACTTCTTTCACATTATATAACTGATTATAAGATGAATACTCAAAGTGTGAACAAAATAATTACAATAATTTAAGTTTAGATTGCTCTTTGATTTGGATTTGAATAAGTCTTTTTATAGTTGAAGTAGAAAATTAGTCGTTATAAACTTTTTGAGGTTGTCAGATCTCTGGTAACTAATTGTCGGATCACCGTTATGACTTAAATAAGTTACCGTTCCATGTAATTTAAATAGTCAATTAGCCATTTACAGTTGTCAATTAGCCGTTTTCAAGTTGTCGAATCGTTGTTACTTTTCATCAAAATATTTAGCTTTCTGATGTCGGTTACTTGCTAATGTTGTTCTCAATTAGCCATTACCTTGTCGGTTAGTCATTTTAAAGTTGTCAGATCACTGTTAATTTTCATCAAAATATGTTGTTTTTTGGACCTTATTGACTACCTGCTAATTCCATTATCGGTTAGTCATTTTAAAGTTGTCGGATCACCGTTCATCTTCATAAAAATATGTTATTCTCTGGACACTATCGGCTTCTGGCTAATTTTGTTGTCAGTTAGCTGTTTTGATATAATGGCAAATAGTTCGCTACTATGGTAACTTTAAAATTATGGTTTTGCCCCAATTCTTCCAAAACTATATTAAAGCCTAAAAATTTTTTAAAACTATATTGTGGCTCAAAACATTATAAAAATTTTCAAAGAATTCTATTCCAGAATTTTAAACAATATTTGGTAATTTCAACATTTTCAAACATATTTTTCAATTTAGTCCAAAATCTTGAAAAATAATCAATTTAAAATTTCTTCAAATTTAATCAATTCAAAAACATATTTGTTATCATCAAAATCATAACTATAAAAATATATATGCTAACATGAGTGAGATTTTTAATTTAAGCAACAAATAATGAAAAAGAAGATTTAGTTAAAAGTCATTTTATGATGTAATGACGGCATTAATATCGTAATTAAACATAAATTATATCAATAAAATATAAAAATTGTAAACCAACATTAATTGTAAAATAAAATATTATTTTTATAAATTAAACATAAGACTTGTTAATAGAAAATAAAACAAGTAAAGTAATATAAAACTATAAATTGATGTATTATTAGTAAATAAAACAAAAACTTACAATTATAACGTAAAACTTGTAATTCAACATTCAGGACAAAATAAAAACATAAATTTTAGAAATTAAACATAAAACTTATAAATTAAACGTAAAACAAGTAAATTAATATAAAACTAATGAATTTATGTATTACTAGCAAAATAAACAAAAAAAAATTACAAACGTAACTTAAAACTTGTAGATTAACATTAATTATAAAATAAAACATAAATTTTGGAAATGAAATAAAAGACTTGTAAATAGAATGAGAAACAAATAAATTACTATAAAATTGATAAATTAATTTATTACTGGTAAATAAAATAAAAACTTACAAATATATCATAAAACTAGTAAATTAACCTTAAGTGTAAAATGAAACATAAATTTTGAAAACGAAACATAAGACTTTTAAATAAAGTGCAAAACAAGTAAATTGATGTATTACTAGTAAACAAAACAAAAACTTATAAATATAACAGAAAATTAGTGAATCATCATTAACTATAAAATAAAATATAAATTTTAGAAATGAAATATAAGACTTGTAAAATGAAGGTAAAACAAGTAAATTACTATAAGACTGGTAAATTGATGTGTTACACGTAAATAAAACGAAAACTTACAAATATAATATAAAACTAGTAAATTAATATTAAGTGCAAAATAAAAATAAATTTTGGAGATTATGACTAAAACTTATGAATAGAAGGTAAAACAAGTAAATTAATATAAGAGTTATTGAAAAAAAAAATTACAATTGTAAAATAAAAACTTATTATAATATTTATTACCTTATTTATATATTTATTGTTTTTCATTTAAATGAGATAATGCTAGTTTTATATTTATGTAATACGTGTGATATTTTATTAAGGATAAAAATTATTCTAAAAAATTATTTTAAAAAAATATTATTTTAATATCTTTCAAAGTTGTTGTAAGATGAAATCATTTTACATTTTTCTATACTTCCTTAAAAACAGCACAAAATGATCTATAAGTATAAATAAGGAGCTTAAAACTATATAAAATATGCATAAAACTTAAAATTAAATATAATTTTATTGATATTTTATATATGTATCTAGTAATATAAGAAATTGTGTGTGTGTGTTTTGGCTTGATCCACATCAAAATAAAGAATTACACTTAATTAACTTATGTAACAAGTAAATATTATTATAGAAAATGAGAAATAAAGTATATGAATGACCTAGAATAAATATAGAATTTATGATTAAACCAATTTAATAAAACTTTTTCGCTTATTTTCGGTGTAATTATTTTAATTTAATTAATGAGTAGTTTTTTTTTTTTTAATTTAAAAATATTTTTGTAAATAAATAAAATATTTTTTATTAAAATTTAGTAGAAACCATGTCAAGTTTTCAAATAATTAATAATCTTGTATGAACTTATTAATTTTATTTTTTATTTACTAATTTTATGTATAATTTATAATATTTATATTTATCACAGTATTAATGTAGTAATTTTTTTACCGGATTATAGAATTTTCTTTTAGTTAAAACATAATGAGTGAGATTTTAAATTCAATTAAACAAATAAATAAATAAAAGCATAGGAAAATATTTTTAATTAATTAATTTAAAATATTCTCTTTCCTTAAAACAACATGAGCGAGATTTTAACTTCAATTAAAAAACTTAAAAGAAAAAAGAAAGAATTTTTAATTAATTAAGTTGGTCTAAAAATGGATGACTAACAATAATATATATACCGTCAAACACACTTTAGTACAACGAAAATATCTTTTGTTTTATTTTTGAAGTCCATGGTTCAAAATTTATCAGAAGGTTATAAAACTATAATTTGTTTGTAATTAAGGTCTATTCAACCTTGATCTCGATTGACTTTTAATTATAATATCACTTAGTAATATTAAAAAAATAACAGCAACAAATGTGCACCTCCAAAAAATAAAAATAAACACGTTAAAATCATAGGGAAAAAAGAATTAAAATCAATTTGAATATAATAATTTGGAATCATTGAATGTGTGTTTATTCCGACTTTAATTTTTCACACCTCCACTTTTAAAATTCTCAACTTCATAATTCTCAATCCAATAAAAAAAAAGGTCAACGCCAGCGAAATAAATTCTCACGACAGCGCCTACTCTATTGTCAAGACTACGGGCAAAACATCTCTTACGCCGCCTAGTTTATTCCACGAAATGGAAACCACTCGTCACGCAATAGACGCTGAATATTCGATGTCGTGGGGACAATCTAGCAAAAAGGTGGCGCTGACAGCAGCGACTACACTTCAACAACAGTCAATTTCCACACTACCTCAACACTTGTCAACACAGCACTCCCTCAAACCCTTAATAAACCCACACATCACCTGCCACGTAATCAATAGCACCAAATTTGCATGCACCTAAAATAATAACCGTTTTTGTTGAATTTAAAGAACACTCGGGACTCATTTTATTCGATTTTCTCACCGAAACATTTGGCAGAGAAATCGTCTGCGGTCACGACAACCATGTCATCCTCGTTCACCGGCTCATTCGGTGACGATGACTTCATGGCCTACGATCCTCATCTTGCTTCGCAGCGATTCAACTCATCGTTCTCACAATTCGACGGCGACTCTGTAAAGGACACAGCCGGTGACTCGTCTCCGATCTTCGGTAGCCCGTCCTACGGAGCTGGCGACGAAGTGTTATCGTCGAATCCGTTGCCGGATACTCCATCGCCGCCGTCGATCTACTCCGCCGGTGGTGAATTCTCAAGTTTCTCGCCGGAGCGGAACGGAAAGAGTTCTGGTGGAGGTTTTGGTGCCGAGGATGGTTCGATCTTGCCGCCGCCAACGGAGATGCCCTCTGAGGAAGGCTTTGCTCTCAGAGAGTGGCGTAGGTGAGCTCACTATTTCGTTTCCTTATGTAATTGTGTTATATTCCTATTGCCTATTGATTGAGTGATTTGTGAAACAGTATTGTAGCTAGTTCCATTGAGCTTCGTTTTATAGATATTTCTAAAAAATATTAATTTAGGTTGACTTTCATTCAATTACTTATTTTTATTATTTTTACAATATGCAGTAGTCGTTCATCTGAAGTAAATTAAGTCATCAGTAAATAATCAATGCAAATCTTTATCAATTAGGGTATGTTAGTGATTTCGTTATTCGGATTAACAGCAATGCATCTCAATCCCAAACTGGTACAGTCTCACTTGTATTTTTCTTAGGACCTATAGGTGGAATGATTAATCAACAAATAAGAGTAGATTTTAATTAAATGATAAGTTGATTGCTTCCAGGGGGAAAAAAGACCTTCAAAGAATTGCTTGCCTGACTCAACTTTTTGCATATTTAAGCATCGCATTAACGGAAACTAAATTACCTCTTCATGACCTCTTGTACCGCTGCACTTATGGTAGTTGGATTTCACTTTTTTTTAATAGTAATTTTGGTGATTGTGTATGAAGATCTTGGCTTATTTGAAGTGTGATTGTGGGTGGGAGATATGCAGACAAAATGCGATAAGGCTTGAAGAAAAGGAGAAGAAGGAGAAAGAGATGTTAAGGGAGATAATTGACGAAGCAGAGCAGTACAAAGTTGAGTTCTATAGGAAGCGAGCACTTGCTGTTGAGAATAACAAGGCTTCTAATAGGGAAAAGGAAAAGGTAAGATCCACCTGCACCTGATACTCTGTTGTTTTCTTTTATTTTCTTATATGTTATTTGCAAATTTGCATCCTTATGCGCCTGTAGAAACATAGGATTAAGATTGGAAGTGTGATCGATATAGTAACAACTAACAATCAGTTAATTGTGGATGGAGATTCATTTCAAATTAGTGTTGTTATACTTGACCTATTGCAGATTGTTCAGTAGTAAACTGCAGGTATAGGGTATTGTATTTTGAAATTTGTGTTGTAATGATTAAATGTATACTGTGTTAAAATACAGTTTGCAAATGTTAGATGTACTTAGAACTGACACTGGATATGATATTTCAGCTGTTTCTGGTAAGTTGGGAGAAGTTTCATTCTGAAGCTGAGAAGAATTACTGGAAGGCAATTGCAGAACTCATTACTTACGAGGTGCCAGCTATAGAGAAAAGGGGGAAGAAAAAGGATGAAGAGAAGAAGAAGCCTTCCATCATTGTGATCCAGGGGCCTAAGCCCGGGAAACCAACCGAACTGTCAAGGATGCGCCAAATACTTTTGAAACTCAAGCACAATCCTCCTCCTCACATGAAGCCTAAACCACCACCACCACCACCACCACAAACAGAACCTAAAAAAGATGCAAAAACCAACTCTACTACTGGTTCTGGCACTGCTACCTCAAAGCCTGCAGCTCCTGCAACTCCCAAGGGTGTGGCTGCGGCTTGAGAGACATTCTACCTGCCTGCTGAATCTGCTTATGTGAAAAATAATTAGCTATGTTTCAGAGATGTTTATTTGGTATGATCTTGAACATCATGATGTCTGAAAGTTAGTTATTGCAATCATGCTAATCTGAGCATGTGGCAGTAATCTTGTAGAAAGGTTTCTTTTTTTTTTTTTCTGTATCTATTTTGTTGGTTGAGATTTTTGGTGTGGTTTGCCTTGTGAACTTTTCCTTTTCCTTCCTGATCTTCCTTTGAAGCTTCAACTGTTTAGTTTGTTTCCCGGAGTATTTCAGTTTCAAGACTCCATTAAAGTAGTGGAACAGTTAAGTCACCATCAGAAGGGGATGGGATGAGCTTTGTTCTGCCTCAGGTCATGAGCATGGATCAGTAAGCAGGGAAAATTACTTTAGCTGTTCAGAAAATGTACAAGACAAATTAGCGTTATTAAACTTGAGAGTAGTTAACGGTTCCTTTGTAGTTATCTTATGGATGTTCATTTGTTTAGTCCCAAAGTGCCAAGTAGATGGTGAAACAAACAAGAAGTTGAAGACTAATAAAAAGGAATGAGATATACGTGCAACTGTTACAAGTAGTTCTGCATTTTGACAGACAAATCTGTAGTCAACTACACACTAACGAGTCTATCCTCCATCCTACCAGCCCCCCCTACCCCACCTTTTTTTTTATTTTTTTTCTTATTTTGCGTTTTCCCCTACAGCTCTCAGTGGAAATTTTGAGTTCAATTTATAAACATCATAATGGAAACAAAAGAATATAGTAATTCTATCATCTAGGAAGCACTTGTGTTACACTATCAGAGCTAGCTAGTCGAGCCGAGGTGGGTACCTCATTAAATACGGACTGCTTACCTTTGTGTTTTTGAGAAGACGATGTCTCTGAGCTACTGGCACCCAAAGAGTAAGAGGTGTGGCCTCTGTAGACCCCTGGCTCTGTTAGTACCTTCTCATTCAGATGGACCTCTTTGGAAAGCATCTCCACGACCTGCTTCATTGTTGGTCTCTGACGTGCACCTGCTTGGGTGCAAAAGAGCGCAACCTTGATGAAGCGCATAACCTCCTTTTCTGGAAATTGAGTCAGCTCTGGGTCAACAATTTCCAGAAGTCTTCCCTCTTCTCTCAGTTTCCATGTCTGCAAAAGCATACAAATTTTAGTCAGCAAACACTCTAATATTTGTCCATCTAGGACAAAACAATAATTGGTTTTGGCAAGAAGTTTGTACGTCTATCAGTCCAATGTAAAATAGTATGGATGTACATTATCATCAACCATGCCCCTTTTTTTTTAATTTATAAAAAAAGGAGGGGAAAAAAATAGAGATAATCCCTAATATCCCAAAAGGAATAAAGGAACATTGATGCATAATAAGATAAGAAGCCCGACTAAATTGAATGCTTTCCTATCCGATTAGCAAAGCTACTTCATCTTTCATTATATGGCAAGACTAACCGATAGAGACAGGAGTCTACTACTTCCACAAAGACATGAACAATTTTCAAAGATGGATTTAATGAGGTGTTAAACCTATTAATGCAAATGAAAGCAAAAGGCAATGTATGGTATGGATACATCAAATTCTGTCCGAGTTGGTTAACATGGCATGACCTTCAATATACCGAACTATTTTGTGATACACATGTTGTGTGATTTTACTGATTATAGGACTAGGTTAATATCATGGTCCAGGTTTATCTGTCAACAGTGAGTCAATTGGTTGTCAATGCTAGCATCTTACCAGAAATGTTCACCTTCTGATACATTAAATAGAGCCCAATGTGGTGCAATGAAACAAAGAAAGTCTCAGGTTTGGCATCTAAAGTAAGACCCACATGTCCTAGAAGAGTCAGCAGTAGATACAGTCAGAAAGATACCCATTCAACTAGAATTAACATATCATCTCCAAATGCTGCCTTGCTACTACTCCTGCCACTAATTATTTCAAGTAAAAGCACACCGAAACTGTACACATCAGCCTTCTTTGTAAGCTGTCCTAGTAGGGCATACTCCGGGGCCAAATATCCCCTGCAGACATGGATGAACAGTGAGATGAAAAGAAGCAAAAATAGCCAAAACAAACATATTAGCAAACCATAACAAGCCTGAAATCCTGCATAAACTATCTATCTTTACAAACTAATGAAGAAATAAATAGCCTAGGAAAATTAATTGTAAAACAAAATCCAATTAAGTGTCCTGCTTACATCGTTCCAGCAACTCGAGTACTGACGTGTGTGACATCATCTGGAAAGAGTTTTGCAAGCCCAAAATCTCCTATTTTAGGATGAAAGTTTCCATCAAGAAGTACATTACTAGCCTTGATATCTCTGTGGACAATAGGTGGGTCAGCTTCCTCATGAAGAAATGAAAGACCAGAAGCTGTACCCAGGCAAATATTTGCTCTTGTAGGCCAGTTCAGAGAAACATATGTACTTTTTGAACCTGCAATGATAAGCACCAGACATTAGAGCATATAAACTCAGAAAGCTCATATAAATCCATAATTTTTATAAACACAAATACACTCATAAAAGAAATACAAATCTTGAACAAATAAATACATCTTCCTATCAGAACAAGACTCACAAAAGTTCTTCCAAATACCGTAATTTGGAGAGATGAGATCGTATTTACCTAATAATGCATTTGCAAGGCTGTTGTTATCCATATATTCATACACCAAAATCCTACTATTGTCCTCAACACAACAACCAATGAGTTGAACTAGGTGTGGATGACGAATATTCCATATCATGTTAATCTCTGTCAAGAATTCATTCGTTCCTTGTTTGGATTCTGCAGACAGACACTTGATGGCTATTTGGGTACCATCTCTTAAAGAACCCTGCAACAACAAATAATTAAGCATGTTAGTATTAAAATTTAGTTACAACCCAAAAAGATCAGCACACTGGTGATTTTTCATAATCTCACCCTATAGACAACTCCAAAAGCACCCCCACCAATCTTGTTAGATGGATGAAAATCCCTGGTTGCCGATCTCAACGAATTGTAAGAAAACAGCCTTACATTGTTGGTGGAGATACCTTAATAAGCAAAAATAAATAAATTAAACAACATCTAAGAACCTTTTAAGCTACAACTAATAATTGAGCGTATACAATCCAAGAGCAATTGCAATGTTTCAACAAAGTAACATATATCGACTTGAACACGCAGAATTATTTTTATTATTAATATCATGATTCATGAATCAAATTACAAAGCAATTGGGTCACTCTTTAAGTTCTCTCACCATGTGCTTGAGCCTGATCACTATCTTTTCTTTTACACCACTTGAAGGCACCAAAGCAACCGCAACTCATTGCAAAAAAATGTCACCGAGTCTTGAGAACCAACAAACAGCAAACCCTTTAAACCAACATGTCTAAAATCATCAAACGGAAATACATAAAACAAAAGCAATGGACGAAAAATATTAAACAGGCAAAAAATTACTTCTTGAAAATTTGCTGGTTGACCCAGTAACAATTCTTGGGTTGTTTAGACAAATAAACCCAAGTTTGATATTGTACACTATTTATAAGAAAATTATACGAGAGAAACATCCGCGTAACTATTAAAAATATATATATATATATATATTAGAAAACGGGGTTTGTGATTATATTAATTATTTAATTTTCATTTTAACGAATGAATTGAGTGCCAACAACAGAAAAAAAGGTAAAAAGGCTTTTTGATGAATGATAATGACAACACGGTTTCATTATTTTCTTCGATTTCCTGTGTGGGGGAAAGACACGGTAGCATAACCTTTTTGGCTTTTGCTGACATGACAAAAAGTCGTTGCGTAGCAGGTGGGTGACATCGGTTTTCTTTTCCATGGCTTCTTTTATTAATTAGTAAAAATATTCGGTTCGCATGAATACTCGTAAAATAGAGGGACAGTTAAATTTGGTGTGAGAATAAATTGAATTAAAATAATATAAATTATTTTTCCATCCTTTTATTTGTTATATAAATAAGTAAATAAATATTTAAAGAGTAAAATTAAATGAGTCATTTGACGATGTTACATCTGATTTTTTTTTTATATAATGGTGATATTTTCATCTTATAATTTTTTACAAATACACCGCGGTTATAAAAAATAATTATAATAAGTTCATACTGCTTCTATCAACATAAATAAAAATGAATTTTAGAGATTTAATTAAATAAACTAAATCCCTAAAATATTATATATAAGAGTTGATATTTCTTGGAGGTAAAATGGTTAAATAAAACTTATCTTAAAGTAATTTTAATAGTCAAGAGTACATAAGAAAAAAAAAATTTACAAAAATCATTTAGTTGATTAATTGTCAAAAAAAATTCATTCGTATATTTTAAAAATAATGTGATTTTATTTTTATTATTTTCTAAAAGTAAGGTGGATTTATATAAAATATGGGATGAAAATATTCCAACCCTCTTTTATATTGTGATGATGTTTTCACTTAGTTTTATTCATTTGTATCAAATAGGACCTTAAACTCGATTGAAATTATCAAAATCAAATTATTTTTAAAATATTGGTGAAAATCATCTCGTGTTAAATCATAAATGGTTCTTATTTCTATGGGAAGGGTTTAAGTGATTAAGTCTCCCTAGTTAAATGCAGAGTATATTTTTTTTTCATATAATTAAATTATTTTGATTCTAAATTAAGAAAAAAGAATCTAGCACCAATAAAAAAGATTCCTTCTTCTTAATTTAGAAACAAATTTTGAGTTGCACTTGTTGCTATAACGATGAAAGTTTATATGGGTAAAATTTTTATTTTAAATTTCTGAATTCATCCTTATTGTGCTGATCAAGGTAAATTTAGGCATATTTGTGATTCAAAATTTTAAAGCAGTAATAACACATCAATAATGTTATGAATCAACATTAACTATAAAATAAAATATAAATTTTAAAAATAAAAAATATTAATTTTAAATAGAAGGTAAAGTAAGAAATTAATATAAAATAATAAATTGATGGATTATTGGTAAACAAAAAAAAAGTTTATAAATATAACACAAAATAAAATATAAGTTTTAGAAATAAAATATAAGACTTGTTAGTAAAATATAAAATAAGTAAACTAATATAAAATTGATAAATTTTTGTATTACTAATAAATAAAAGAAAAACTTATAAATATAACATAAAACTAATAAATCAATATTGCAAACTAAAACATAAGTTTCAAAAATAGAACATAGAACTTGTAAAAGAAAAGTAAAACAAGTAAATAAATATAAAACTGGTAAATTAATGTATTATTGGTAAATGAAATAAGAACTTGCAAATATAATATAAAACTAATAAATTAACATTGCAAAATAAAATAAAAAATTTTGAAATGAAACATAAGACTTGTAAATGGAAAGTAAAACAAGTAAATTAATATGAAAGTAGTAATTTGATGTAATAAACAAAACAAAAACTTACAAATATAATGTAAAATTAACAAATCAACTTTAAGTATAAAATAAATCATAAATTTAAAAACAATAGTAATAATATATAAACGGTAAATTGATGTCTTACTATTATACAAAATAAAAACTTATAAATGTAATATAAAATTTATAAATTAACATTAATTGTTAATTAAAAGATAAATTTTATATATTACATCTAAACTTATGAATAGAAGATAAAATAAGTAAATTAATATAAGAATTATTGAGAAAAAATATAAATATAAAATAAAAAGTAATTATAATATTGATTAACTTTTGTATTTAAATTGAATAATAATAGTTTTTTGTGCATGTAATGCATGTGATATTTTAATGAAGATAAAACTTATTCTCAAAATTATATTTAAAAAATTTTTCTTTTAATATATTTTAAAGTTATTGCAAGATGATGTCACTTTAGATCCTTCTACACCTCTTCAACAATAACTCCTAAATGGTCTCTAAATATAAATAAGGAGTAATATTTAAAATTGTACGAAGTATGTAAAAGACTCAAAATTACATATAATTTATTGATATGTCATATGTGTTTAGTATTATAAGAATATATTTTTTTTGCTTGATTAATGTCAAAATAAATAATTTTGCTTAATAATTTGTGTAATAAACAAATACTATTGTAGAAAGTGAAAGAAAAATCATAAATGCTCTAGATTGAATATATAATTTATGGTTAAATCAATTCGATAAAACTTATTCCACTTATTTTCAGTATAATTTTTTTGTTTTCAATTGATGAATATTTTTTTCTTTGTTTAATTAAAGTAAATGAATAAGCTATTTTATACTAAAATTCTATAGAAACCATGTTAATCGTTTTAATAATTAATAGTTTTACATTAATTTACTTATTTTACTTTTTATTTACTAATTTTATGTATAATTTATAAAATTTATATTTATCAAAGCATTGATCCCTTAATTTTAATTATGGTATTATAAAATTTTTCTTTAATTATTTCAATAAGAGTCGTGTACCTATTTTATACTAATGCTCAAACCATGTCTTTACTTGAAAAATTATATATATTTATATATATAAAGTGGGATCCTTGTGGTATTAATCTTCTTTTTTTTTTTAAATGATAAGAAGGTGAATCTCAACATCTGCTATTGATAATGATTTGAAAAGGAAAAAACAATTATGCATAAACTTCTCAAGTTCATTTTTTCTTTCCATAATTAATAACGTAAGACTAACATAATTACATCATTCAACGCGAGTAAAAGACAATAAAATAATTACAAGATTGTAATTATCTATTATTATTTATATTTTGAAAGAGATAGGGTTGGATAAAAGCAAATATAAATCAATTTTTTAAAATCTTATCTTTCTAGAATTTGAAGGCCAATAAAAGAAAGCCACTTGAGTTGGGCATACGAAGCGATCATTTGATACTAAACTATTACCAAACCATAAAATAGTGAATAAAATTCCAATAAATCTAATCTAAAACATAAGGAAAGTGGGAACGCTTCAACAGACGGACAGACAGACCGCGTACGTCAAGCAAGACAAATAACGACAAGAAAAGAAATTTGACAGTGCATTGATTTTCATACCCATAACTATAAGCGATGAAAAGTAGATGAATGATTCTACGCAGACGTCAAAAAAAGGAAAAAAAACAAACACCAATTCAAAATTCAAACCCATTTCTATATAAAATAAATTTGTCCATATTTTAAAATAAAATATAGCCGCCACTTATAATTGAACGGGTCCAGAAACTCATTAATGTAGATGTCAATGTTGGCATGCAATTGAGGACATTAGTTAAAGTACAGAGAGAGTCATTATTTTCTCTTTTAGGAGTTGGTGGCTGCGCAGTTATCCCATACGTATCTTTAAATTTATTAAAATTTGTCCGAAAAAAATTAATAAGACGGCTCTTCTCAAAATTTTAGTGTTCAAAGCTATTGTGCCCACAGTTTTGAATCAGAGTGTTATATTAAAATAATTTTAAAGTGGAGTAATTTTTTATAAATACATAATTAAAGTTATATTTTTTTATTTATTAATTTATTTATAATTATTACTTTACTTTAAAATAATTTTAAAATAATCATGACCTTGAATTAATTATACTTTCTAAATATGTAAGTTTCTAATTAACAAAAAATTATAAAAAGCTCAGTACAATTGGTCCTAAACATTTAAGCAGCAATATAACTAATTCATGAATTAGTGGGACTTAATTAGACCCAAACGTTTAGGTATAATATGATTATGGTTAAGGGTGGCTACTCGGCCAAAGACCGAGTAGTGGACCATTACCCTCAGTTAACGGTTCTAATTTATTTCCTTTGATAGAATAAATATTTTTTTTGATATTAGTAAAAATAAAATTTTAGATCCTGTCGTAATAGATTTTATTGATGGTAGTTCTAATAGATTTCTAATTGTATATATCAGTTACATATTGATCATCTTGTATACATATATATGTTCCCAAAAAAAAAATAATAATAATAATGATTAAGGGTGGTAAACAGGTGATATTTCCCTACACACATCCTCACGTTAATGTTTGGTGTAACTTATTCTCCACTTATAGGCACTTTTTCATTAGGACAATTAAGTAAAGTCCACGTTGTTTCTTAAAATTTAAATAAAACCCTAGTGTCGTAATCATCGTGTTGAAATTTTGAATTTTGCGCTGTAAGGGTGAACTAGTTGAATTAATATTATGTTAAATCAACCTTATAAGTTACAATCATGAATCTAAACACCCAAACAAGAAAAAAAACAATTAGATGAACACCAAAAAGGAATAAAACAAATTTGCTCTCTATGACTAATTTAAGCCACATTCAGTTTAAATGTCAGCTATTGGAAAAAGAAAAAAAAAAACATGTGGAAAATCTATGTTATAAATCTTATTCTAGAGAAGTAAAAGAGGAGTCAGATTTTCTTATCTTTTATATATATATGTATACATAGAGTCATCATTTTCTATTTTCCTTGACCTTCACCGCGAATGCTCCTTCTTCTGCTACTTTCTATTTTTTAATCTTCTATGTTCATCAAATCAAAGAAAACGGTCAACTCAATTCCTCATTTAATGTATGCATTATGCATAGTTTTTTAGAAAGCTTCAACACGGCGGAAAAACTTTCTCTGTTATATAATGACAAAAGGTGCAAATCAACCGATTTTTTTTTTATATATATATATTATTAATTCACCAATGAAGTTCAAACTTAGGATGTGAGACTTAATATGACTCTTCCTTACCACTTGAGCTAATTCAGAAAGTCAATTAAATTCATTTGTTATCTTATGAGATTATCTTACAACATTACAATTATTTTATTTTTTATTTTTACCCTACAAATATGTGTTCTATAATATTTTTAGGGTGAATTTTAATTTACCCGCACAACAATATTCAGTTTGCCTCTCAAGGTACTGAAAATATCAATATATTCTCATTTACAGTTAAAAAGTCAAAATAAAAATGAAAATTCATAAATGCACCACTCATTTACCCTCATCTTTTGACGATAAAATGGAGATAATTAATATTTACATAACTTTAGGGGATAAATTGAAAATGATCAATTTTAAGTAGGGAATAAATTGAGATTTATTCATATTTTTATGATATAATTTTAATGGTTTTTGTTTATTGAAATCTCATATTTTGATTCAGTGATACTCGGAGATTAACGAAAGATATTATATAGACTTTAATAAAAGTATATTAACTTTCATAAGATCCTACATAAATACAGTAGAATCTCATTAAATTAATGTTCGATAAATTGATAACCTCAATAATAGTTTTTGTTGATCACGATTGAGGTCAATGTAATAAATTAATAATTTGATAAATTTATTAGATAATAAATATTCAAAAAAACTTATTTTTCTATATGACCCAACTAACACATAAATTAATTATTAACCAATTTGAAAATAAATATATATGATATGTCTATGACTTTTTTATTTTACTGGTATAAGTGCTTTACGCATTTTATCAGTCATTATTGATTTCTTTATACCTTTTACATAAGAAGTAATTGTTGTATTCTATGTATTATGTTGAGGAAAATAAGAGAAAGACCAACTTAATATATTGTCTAATCAATGGGCTTATAAGCGTAGTAAGAGAGTTATTGCACTCACAATGTTGAGAGCAAGGGTTCGAGCCGTTATAAAAATATTTATAGGGGTTATTTTAAAAAAAAAAAAACTTAATATATTACCTCCAAAAAATCTTCTCTAATGAGTTAACATATAATTGTGATCCAACCATGCAATCTGGTGAAAAGATTATTAAGTGACTGATTCAATCAATTAAGATCAAATTAGAAACATATTATACAACTTAATAAAATCATTACATAATTTAATTATACTATCATACTTCATAAAAATTCTTATTATGAATGTGATATTATCTTCATAAATTAATAACTTATTAATTTATCAATAAATTAATAGATTTTTCATATTCCAAACACTATAATTTATTGAGGCTCTACTATAGCTTGCTATGGTAAATCTAGAATTTTTAATGTTATAAATTGTTTTCTGTCGCAAATAAATCTTAATTTTTGGAGCCAATCTTGATCCTGAAATATTTTTAATTGTTGTAATAAAAAGAAAATCAACAACCTAAATAAATATTTCTTCTCACAATTAACATAGTGACATCCACCAAAACCTAATAAATTAATACTGCAACTCTACAAGAAAGCTTAAGCTATAATTAAAAACTATTAACATCACAGTCCTAGGCTCCTAGCCCCTAGGCGTTTAGGGTCAAGCTGTGCCGACATTTATGTAACATGTGGATGGCAACTAAGAACACCAAATGAGGCAACATTCAAAGAATTGACAAAAATTTGTTGATGTTAAACATCTCAACCAACCCATGGAAATTTGTTGATGTTTAAGTAACAGACAATGATGCTTTGAAATGTTTGTGCACATCAGATTGTTTCATTAATCAGTAGAAAGATTAAAGCAGGAGCTTTTCGATTTCCAGCACGCGAAGTTCATATACGAATAGTTCTCATTACTCGAAATAAAAAAAAATTAAAAAATGGTTCAAATGATGATTCAGAAAGCTGAATCATCAGAATCACTAATACAGGTAACATATTGGAAACATTACCTAATAAATGATACATAAAGGTCCTACAATGCGATACGATACCAGCTTCTTTAGAAACGGGTTGTTCCTTAATCATAGTGCTGGTTGAGCTTTTACATGCAGAAATGGGTCAACTGCCGTGGTAGCTGTGCTGGCTAACAGGGGAGGAGTTTCCTCTCACAGTTGCAAAATCATGAATGTCTTCGAGTTCACTTCCGTCTAAAATAAAGGAGTTGTTGACACTCGGTTCAGAGCTAGCATTGCTGCTTGTGGCAAGAGGAGAGTCTGTAACACTAACTGTCCTACTTTTTGTGGATCCTGATCTCACACTATACATGGAAGAAGCCGGAATGTTTGTCATCAGTGGCCGCAAACTACCTGAATTAATGCTTCGCCTTATATCCTACATACAAAAAAACAAAAAAGAATTAATTCATGCCACCAAATGTGCAAAGCTCGTTGCTTCAAATAGTATTGAAGTATATGTGCTGCAAGATATGATTTTCATTGCAGTTAATAAAATTTATAGAGTGAAGCAAATTGTTTAGTATCATTACGCGGATAATAATAATTAATCCACAAAGCCAGCATTGGCAAAGCTTCATAGTAAAGTGCAATAGGAAATGCATACCATATGTCTCAAAGCCATATCGAGAGATTTCTTTGAGAGTGTTCTTCCGAAGCCTGAGCTGTCAAGGGATGAAGATGACTTCCCAGCAGAACTGTAATGGGTGGAGTGATTTTCTTGCTTCGGTGGTGCTAGCTTCCTCATGTTCACCACTCTTTCGACCATTTTGGTTCCAATTGCTACTGGGTTCACATCATTACCATCAATGGCATTTCCTCTACGCACAGAAGTAATGGAGCTTCCATTACCATTTGAAGTCCTTACTCTAGAAGGAGAGCAGGACTGCTGTCTGCGCCTTCCCTTAGAACTAGCCTCAACAGAAGGTGATTGAGCACTTGGTGCTCCTGGCCTGCCCCGAGAAGCTGAAGCCGGCCTTTCTGGCAATGATGTCCTTAAATTTGGTGGAGCATCAAGTGAAAAACCAGGCATCTCAGAGGGTTTCCAAGGCCGAGATTTTACGGTTGGAGAAGTGCCACGTGATGGAGCTGAACTTTTCACTGTTGCGGAACTTGACTTTGACACTGAAGAAGAACGTGCAGGAGACGCAGATACACTAGGTGCACCTGATGGCGCTGATCGTTGACGAGTTGGCGTAGCTGATCTTACTGTTTGTCTAGAAGTTGGTGTAGTTGATCTTATGGTTGCTCTAGAAGTTGGTGTTGCTGATCTTACTGTTGATTTAGAAGGTGGTGTTGCTGATCTTACTGTTGATTTAGAAGTTGGTGTTGCTGATCTTGGTGCTAGCTTAGGAGCTGTTACAGTGGGTCTAGCAGTTGGTGTTGAAGAACGAGCTGTGGATCTAGTCGGAGTTGAGGATCTCACTGCTGGAGCTGTTGGCTTAGACGACGGCAAGGTGGCCTGTGAGGTAGGCGTAGATGGTCTCGAAGACTTAGCTGTTGAGTTTAAATTGGGGCGTCCAGTTAGTGTGGGAGCTCTAGCACTAGATGTCCGTCCACCAGAAGATGATGGCCTACCGTCACCAGTACTGGAAGAGTTCACTCTAGATGGCAAAGTTGGATTCTTAGAAAGAACACTACCCCTCGAAGCAGGTTCTTCTTGAATATTTGCCAGCTGCATGTCCATGGAAGCATGAATTTACAAGCTATTACATAAATGGTAATACCACAAATTTTCTTAACCACCAAAAGACAGTAACATCAATCAACATAACTTGACAATCATCAAAGCTTACAGAGAAATATCCCAGCGAGATCATACACACAGGCTCATCGCAGTTGTCAAGGCTTGAAAGCATCTAGAACTTGATATACATATAAACTTACCCTTGTTTTCAGAGCAGTTGGACGAGCATTAGGCATCTCCATCTGATTCAGTTTGGACTTTTGTGATTCCATCTCCAAGGAAGGAAAAAGTGGGGTACCTGGTGGTGTAAGAAGCCTGAATGCAAAACATACATCCCATTAACCAGAAGCTAAAAGACCATTCTTTTTCAGGAAATACCACAGCAATAAAATACATATAAAATTCAGCATTTTCAGTTGGAAAAGTTCCTAACCCATCTCTATATGCATGTATCAGCCTTCTATTTCTGACTTATAAAATTTGAACCATCTTCATTTGCTCTAGCTGCAAACAAACTGCAATGCTAAAGTTTGACAAAACTTGTTGAGAAATCACTGAGAAATGAACTCTAGATTAATTTAGCATTCCACCCCAATTATAGATGACAAGATTGCAGACTTAATGTTAAGTCCATGATGTTCAGTTTCTAATATAGGAAATTAAAAACATGCACTGTGTCATAACATTTACAAGCTAAAGCTTCATTCCTATTTAATAACACTTCTAATAATTATTTAAACCAAAGTAATTTCTAAACATTTTAATTTTTAACTTACCAAACAACTTGAAAATCATCAAGATCACCGACACCAATTAACAATTTAACATGCACACAGACATTAGAATCCTCTCAACTTGCAGACTCAATGCTCATGAAATTTGATCAGTTGGACATATGATAGCAGAGATTGTAATGTTATCGAACATTATATAATTCAATTCATATGAATCCAATCTAACATAAATTTTCTAATTTTGAGACATACACAACAAGATCATAATTCAAGATCTGTATTTAAGAAGTAAACACCGAAATTAATCATTGAAATGCAACATTTTGCTCTTAGAACAAACAGATGTTTTGAAAAATATTACCAATCATAATCAGATTTATCGTTTTCATTCTCCGAATTCAAGAAATTTTCGGCAGCGGTCTTGCGTATCGGAACCGACGACACAATCTTCGATATCGGAGATCCTCCACCGTTTGTTCCTGGTCAAAGTCAATGCAACCTCAAACATTTTGATCACGTTAACAAAATAAGCTCAAAAAAATCCAAAACAATCAAAATAATAAATAAAAAAAAAACGACGCCGTACCTAAAGGAGCATTGTGCTCGTCGGAGTTAAGAGGAAGTAGAAGGTTAGTTTTCTCCTTCTCTCGTCTTCTCATTTCAAGAAACAAAGCCAGCTCTTCATCTCTTTCTTTCATCACCATCACGACGTCGTTTCTTTATTTCCTTCTTCTAATACACACTATTTTTTATTTTTGGTTTTTCCTTCCTCAGCTCGACTAAAATAGAATCAATACAGAGTTTGAGCAAAAGAACCCAGGGGAAAAAAAAGGAACAGAAAAGCATAGATCAGAAACTAAGCTAAAAGTTACGAAAAAGAAAACATTTAGATGCAGGATGCGGGTGAAAGTGATTCTTAAAAGAAAGCACTTACTTCAGTTCAAAATAACATGATCAGCTTCCACTACACCACATGCTAATTTTTAAAAGATAAACACCAAGCAGAGCTTAAACAGAAGCGATTTTGTGAATTTGTGAGAGGTGATAGAAAGAGACAAGCGATGATTTTGGTATAGGGAGTTGAGGAAAAGCTGGTTCGTATTGGTTTGACAATGGAGCTCCCTGTCTTGTAAGTACCCTTATTTTTTTAAAATTTTAAACTGCAGATTTTGAAACATTGTTTTGAAAATGGCCTGATATTTGATCATATTTACAACAACGCCACTCTATGCTTATTGTGGATTGAAGTTTGATTTTTCTTTACAATATAATTTTTCTTATGAATCATTCATTAATTAAATGTTACATTTAAAATTGCTTAATATTTTATTATATTATTCAATAAATAAATATCACATTAATTAAAATTAAAATATTAAAAACTCTAACCTAATTCTTTTCTCATATAATATTGAAAGTTATCACAATTTCATGTTATATGATTTATATTCTATGAAAATATAAGAATGTGATAGTCCCTTATTGATTAACATATATATATATATATATATAATTAAGTGATAATTATATACAGTTATATATTCACATGAAGCACTAGATTTTAAAAACTTAATACAGCCCAAACTCCAAATCACTGTAGTAAGATCACTTGTTATTTCTAACACCATGATCGTATGAGGTTTTTAATTTTTAATTTTTTTTCTAACTTTTTCTCTAAATAGTGGGGCAACTTTGCAGTAAAACCATGAGGAGATCTCAAATGATAGGATGAAAGTGAAAGAATTACAGAAGACATTCTTTGAATTAAGCACATGGAGGAGCATAATTGACTTGATCGCCGTCCCTAAAAACGGCACGACATGAGAGTAGCTGATAAACTCCCTAAACAGAAGATTTATTTCAATTGAATTATTAATCGAAAGGGCCAAAAATAAATTCTTGTTTGAAAGGGGCAGCCCGCAGCAGGTAGCAGGCTACTGGAGGAATTCAAACTTGAGGTTTTTATTAAAAGATGCTGAGATTTAAACGTGGGCTGTTTGATTTCTCGAGATGTGCCCGATTCTTAATCTAACGGCCATTGTTGAATCAAGTAGTTAATACTGGAGCCGGACGTTGAAGTGGGCCTCGGTAATCGTGTGGTTTAAATTTGATACCCCCTTCGTGTTGTTTGAATTTTCATTTTATTTATTTATAATTTAAAAATTAAAAAAAAAAATTGTTGAAGATTCACTTTTCCACCAATCAAAATTACCCCTTTCTGATATTAAGGAATGACAACAAATTTATTCTATGTTTCAAGAATCGTTGATCTTAATAATTTACAGTTTTTTTTCCCCTTACTATAGGATGTTGAAGCATTGTAAAGATATATTTGTCGGAAGCTTATGGTTGTGTTAGAGTGAATCTAATTTAGAACGTGAATCATAATTATTTACATAAATTAATAAATAATAAAAAAAAGTACATTATAATTTTAATCATGTGATTATGAAATAATATTCTATTGTGAAGCGATTCTATCGTAGCCGAACTTTGGTCATAATTATTTTCTAATATAAGCATTCTTATTTTGATTAAAAAAACATATATTATAATCCACTAATAGATAAAAAAAATATAATTCTTAATATATTTTTTACATTTTAGTGATATCTTCACTTTAACAAAATGAGAATGTCTTCATTAGATAATAATTTATATATATATATATATATATATATATATATATATATATATAATTATTTGCTAGCGTTGACTCTATTAAACCGCACGATAAAATTATAAAGTTTAATAGCATATCTGCGCTGATTTTATTAATATATATATATACACATACATATATTATTTTTGTTATTTTAAAAGTATTGTCATTTAATTTCTAAAAAAGCTTGATAATTTATTCATAAAAATAGAGTTAGGTGTCTATCAAAAATAAATAAATAAATAAAGTTAGGTGCACCTTGCACAGATTGAATGCTAGTGGCAAATAAATGAAATCTCACAAACTTAAAGTTTTATAATTTAAGGAATATTAGATTTCTATTAGGGAGGAATAATAAGTTCCAAATGGAAATTCCTGTTCATGTCTTACCAAACTGAGGTCATGGACTTATGGTTCAGGTATACCACTGGGGCAAAGAAAAATGAACCATTGAGAATTTGAAATTACATGATTCAATGCAATTTTAAACATGTAATTTTTTTTTTCATTTAACCTAAAAAAGTATTATAATTGAATTTAGTTCGGCGTAGGCAAATAATTGTAAAATGTTGAAACATACGGTCAATATATATGCGCTTTTTTTTTTTTTTGCGCCAAGAAAAAATCAGGGAATTATAAAATTTTTTGATTTCTGACAGTCTCAAAACAGAACCGATATCTATCGAATTTGAAGATCAATAACAACATTATTTTTTATCCTGAAAGTAACAGTGGCATCAATATTGTTGCGATAAGCAAAATTTCATCAGTAAAAAAACAAAAAACAAAAAAGGTATATGAGCCAAATTTTTATCAATAATCACCTGAAGCGTCTCATTTTGAACAGTGACAACGAACTATTCCACTTGTGAGAGCTAATCCAGAATTTCATTCGGTGCACTGAACTGTATGCCATGTGCTAATGTCCCACATCTTGTACGTCTCTCGGGCCCAATATGCGAAGAGTTGATCGTTTGATCTAATCTCAACCTTTCATTTTCATCATGAAAGAGGATCAATTTTGGTCTTGCTGCTGAACGAACATGGGCCACGTGCGAGTCACTTGGTCTGTTGGTCTCTGGAATTTTCCACGATTGAGGCGTCTCCGTCGAAAATTGTGGGACAAGCATGTCTCAAGACTTGATGCATGAGCACAAGAAAAGCACTCAACTTAAGCATTGAAAAATTCCTTTCTTATGGGGTCCGAATCACGCCATAAAATTTGCAAATAACTGACACCTCCTATGTAGCAAATTGAAATTCAATGCCACTCATATCCAGTGGCAAAATTAGGATTTTGATTGGGGGATTACCAAAATGCATCGTAAATTCAATTTTTTTTGGATAGAGGCTAAGTCATAATGAAAATTTTAAAGTTCAGGTTATGAATACATTTAAAAATATTACAACAAAAATAAACTCAAAATATATAAAAGATGAGGAAGCCAAGGCTTGATTTTCGAGGAGTTGAAGTAGGCACAAATTTTCATAATTGAGGGTTGCCTAGGAATTAGGGTGACTCCGCTATTGCTTATATCATTATTCATCACCATTAGTTGAGTAATATTTGTAATATTACTCTTAATAAATCTCAAATTGTAATATTTGTATATCATGTTATTTGTAGCTTGTTTGGTAACCAAATGCGCTAGGCATAACGGAATAACTGACCGTGCTTGGGCACTCAGGCTATAATGTAAAATTACAAGCTTTAGGCTGATCAAGCCCGGACCACAACAAATATAGATCTCATGGTTTCTTTAACAATGCTTCAGACAGCAGCATGGAATTTGGATGCATTGCATCATATCATAATATACTCTACAGAGATTCCTCCACCAGATAACACTGGAATTGAAAATTCTAATGCTATTCGAAACACTGTTAAAATGGTGAAGCTATCAATTTAAAAGCCCAGGTGGCAGTGCAAACCAGGGTGTAGAGTCTAAAGAATATACACTTCAAAATTTTGATTAGCTACCAAAAAGTTGGTGAATCAAGCATCATCAGCCTCACTTCCACTAACTTGGCCTTCCTGGCTCACTAAGTAACTGCTACCATCGGGACCCAACACCTTAAACCTGCTCATCAAGAAAACCCTGGTTCAAAACTATGAAAAGCTTAACTTCAACCAGTGCAACAGTGACTGGATACCTTTCAAGAATGAATTTTCCTTCCTTGTACTTCTGGGCCTTCTCTTGTGCAGCCTCCTGGAATCAGAAAACAAAGATAAAGTTACAACAGCTACATGATACACCAATAGGCCGTTAACATTAAGATCATAAAATCGTAAGCTTATGAGTTATGATCCATATCTTACATATTTCCATCCAACAATTGAACCGCACCCAACACAGAATATGTCAACAACAGTGTGCATTCCAGTCATCATCATCCGCTCTTCCTTCTCTCCAACCGTGATATTTACACTGTTGGGCATACATAAGGCACCATGTTGCAGCATTTGTATCAAGATAGACCATGGAAACTAATGTAATTGATTTTTCCTTAGTTACTCTCTAGAAAAAACAAATGGTAAACACAAAAGCATTCTTCTTATGGCCATGTATAATGACTTTGGCAACTGAAAAAGAGAATTAACTAGAATCTAATGTAATTGATTTTTCCTTTGTTCCTTTCTAGAAAAAACAAATGGTAAACACAAAGCATTCTTCCCATGGCCTAATATTATGACTTCAGCAACTGAAAAGAAGAATTAACTAACTCTTGATGACTAAGTTAGATGTCTTGGTGTAATTGGGAGCAATATCTCTCATAAGAAACACTAAATGCTTGTTGAAGTAGCATCTCTAACCAATTTAACCATGACTTTCCACAGAAATCATAAGCAATCATAATGTATACCTAGATTTTATTCATGCAAACCAAAAAGCAAAGAAGCATAAGCAATCATAATGTACAGCAGAAAAAAAGGTGATGAAAATAGCATCCAATAGCTGCTCAAGTCTTAAATTGTATAAAAAATCTAAAATCAAGGAGTACTTACATCTTATCAAAGAGATAAGCCTTTCCATGTCTGCAATGAAAAGACTGGAACACAAGCAAAAACACATGTCAGATCTTCAGATTTTTGCCACTAAAATTTTAATTGAAAAAAGGGTTAGAATATCTAAATATTGCCAATCAATCATTAGAACTAAGACCATTCAAATAACATTAAAAACATAAGAATGACAAAGGGATCATTTATACGGCAAAGCAAAGGAAAGACAACAATCTATTCAAAATCACTCAGTTTTGCCATTGTTCATAACCATGAAAATCATATGAGCTTGGAAAGACTTGTTTCATTGAAAACTGATATAGGGATATATGTTCAGTAACAGCTTCACAATGGAAGGTATTAATCTTAATTCATCAATCAATCCACCAATGTAACTTTGGTGCCAGCTAGAATTACTATAGCATTCTCCAAAAGTAAGCCCATCCATTACAGTTTTCAATTTGCACAGTTAAAAGGACCATCATCAAAATGGAATATTTAAAAAATAAGCATATTGTATATATAAGAATAAACAGAAAAGAATAAAAAGATCATCTGTAAAAAAATTAACCCTAAAAGAAAACCATAAGCATCCAATGCCTAAGATAACTCTGGACTCTGCAGGTATAATAATATAAATCAACACTGCCATGAAAGGATCAATAAACTCGGGGAAAATTTTAAAAAATAATAACAATAATTTGACACTTCATTGAATAAATAATTTCATCTAAAGAAATAAACAAATACATGATTTTACTCGGCTATCTCTGTTAGAAAGGAAACATAAACAACAACGGATCATGCTCCTCTCATAATATTTTTATATCTACTAATTACAAAATATGTTCTTTTATTGATTATCAATGACTCTTGCTCAAAACAGACCATCACCTTTGCCAATATGACAACACAAAAAGCAACTAACCATTAAACCAAAAAAAAAAAAGAGTATAAAACATTGGACTAAAAAGAAATAAAATAAACCTTAGATAAAATGTCATCGGCGAGACCCAGATGAGTGTGGCAGTGCTTGCAGCTATATATACTCCCTTCAAGACTAATCACAAACAGCATCCCCATTTACAAACTTTCACTTTTTTTGTAACCTTCAACAAAAATAACCCCAAAAAAAAATAATAATAATAATAACAAATGGATCGAAAACAGATCAACTAAAGATGCTTAATAATATTGCTAATGTACACTACTGATTATGGAGAGAAGAGGGTTGGTTTTGATTGATCTCACCAGCAGTTACAGATATGGCAAAAGGGAATAGAATGGTGACATGTTGAACCAGTGGCGTGTGCGTATGGGTTTGGCTGTTTCTATATTACTGGGACTCTACAAAAAGGATTTCGATTTTGAGTTAGCTTGTGAGATTCTCTCTACTCCAGAGGACTCTTCAATTTTTGTGTAGGCGTAATAAGAAATGCGACACGTCGGTCCTTTTTCTGGAATCATTGCGAATTTGCGATACAAGCTGGTGTCCATGAGCATCGTTAATTTTGTCATTCGGTCAAAAAATTCGCTACAATAATATAAATTTTAATTAATAAAATATTTATTAAATAATAAAAAAATAATTTTATTAATTATAAAATTTATTATCTATTAAATGAATGATATATAATAATAAGGCTTAAATTAAGACTCAATATTAAATCTCTAACATACTTGAACTCAAAACTTAAATTTTGGTAAGGTTGCCTAATAGTCAGTGAAGTTAGACCTTAATTTCAAAATTTAGGTATTTAGTTATTTAGCTAATAATTTAAATATTAAACAATATCATATGCATTTAATTGATAACACAATTTTTTAAAATTTTTATCAACAAATAAAAAAATTAATTAATTGAAAATGAATTATAGAATGAATAATATAAATGTAAGAATATTTATACTCTAAAAATTATTATAAATACTCTAATTTTAATAAAAATACGTATTACAAAAATATCCATCATATGAATTATAATTAAGAACAATTTACTATAAGTTAATTTTACACAATTATTTTAAACACTATATAGTACACTCATTGTTCAATTTATAATTCTCATTCTTGAACCCTAAAACCTTTATCTCTAATATTTTAATTAATATTTAAATGAATAATGAGAAAATTAATTTTGATTAAAGTTTTGACTACAAAATATGTGTAATACCTTTTGATTTTAAAAATTAAAATAAAATAAAGTACAATATTATAACCTTTTTTTTTGGGGCTTTAACCATTCTTCTTCGTCTATTCATCTTCTTCCTCTCTTTCCCTTTCTATTTTTTTTTAGTATTTATAGAATATTTTTTATTATTGTGTTCTCATTGTAAATTATTATGGGTGTAAAATTCCATATTGAACATAACTAAACAAAAATCAATAACTAAAATTACATTAAATAATTTATTTATAATTTGATTTAATTATATTATTGTAAGTATATGTTAAATCTCGTAAAAATAGTGTGTTAAATAATTTTATTAATGTCTTAAGTAAATAAAGTTAAGTAACTTAAAAAGTAAATAAAATTAAGTAAGTTGAATAGTTTAAGTAAGGATATTTTTAAAATTTTAAAGAGTATACAAAATAAAATTTAATTTTTTTATAATTAAGTTATGAGGATACAAAATAATTATATGTTTAAAATAATATTTATAGTGTAAATAACCCATGATATAAACCACATATCATATAAGTTTTATAAAAATTTCCAACACGTCATTTATGTGTAAAGTTAACAACTACCATTCTTAGTCGGTAGCAAAAGTTTAACACGCGCAAATATTATGTGCTGAATAAAATAATACAAGACATGCCATGGAGATTCTATAAATTGTGTAAGATGTCATATATATCATGAATTAATAAAGGGTCATGTTAAGTTACCATTTATGTAACTTACATCCATTGAAAAAAGTATGTAGATCCTATAATATATTACAGTTTTTAGCATCATTTTTTATGTATGTAAGATACATATATTGTAACTTAGCAATTGCCATTAATAAATGATAAGTCATATAATATTTATTCGGGTGTTCAAATTTTACATGCAATATGTCATCTATATTCTAAATATATAAACGACATGATTTACACATTCCATAAAATTATATGATCCATCAGTAGTTGTATGTAGGGATGACAGAATGCGGGCTTGGAGTGGAAGTGTAAGGGTCGATCGAGTCCTGGATCGTAGTTTCCAATTATTTAAATTGCTGAATTAATAATAATTAAGTTGCTATAATTAATCATGAATTATAGAAAATAAGTATTTTAAAATAAAATAATAAATAAAGTAAATAAAATTTTAAAGATTTAATTTTTTAGTATTGAATTTTAATTTAATCATCCTTTAATTAATTAACACTTAAAAGAGTATTTAATATTATAATTATAAGTTATTTGATTCATTATTTATATATGTATTAGGGATTTAAATTTTTTCATTTTAATTTATAAATTTATTTTTTTTTTAAAACAGAAAACTAAAGCTTAACATGAACTTTTTTTTCCCTTAAATTTTTGTTAAGACTCTCATGTGGGAGCCTAGACCAAATCTCAGGAGAATGGGTCGGGCCTGCCTAAACTTTTCCCCAGTTATATGATAAATTTATAGACAACAAATACAATCATAAATAAAGATTTATTTTTTCTATTTTTTTCACCCAACTTAATTTTTTTTTTTTGATAAGTCATCCAACTTAATGTAAATCAACAAACTTCTCATTGGTTGAGTTGAGCGTGAACACCTTCTCATCACTAGTTTTAAATCCACGCTACTAGATAGAGTGTATTTGTCAATGGAAGGAATAATATTTGTATTCATTTTTAATGGTTAACCATTAAAAAAAAAAATACCATTTTTTTATTTAGTGGAATTAATACAATAAAATACTGAGTATAATTACCAGTGGCCATGGCTGGAGTTGGACAAGTGGGAAAAAGCTCCTCCGCTGACGCTGAAAGCTTGCTCGACTTAATTAATTAGTTATGACTTCTAATTTTGCTTGCAAATGTTGTTTTCGTTTCAGGTCAAAATCCCATCCCAAGCAGTTGCTTCAAAATATTTGCAAGGCCTTCTCGTATGGGATTGAGTCGCTCGACAGTCAACATAAAATATTTTGTTCAGGTTTGCACTCGTACGTGCTCCAAGGAATATTCTTCCAATCTAAATGTCTAAAATTCTTCTCTCTTTTAAGATTCTCAACACTAAAATTCTACTTCAAAAATATAAGTGCGCGCATATTACTGTCGTGCTTTTGAAAGAAGATCTATAGCTTTCGTGGAGCACATTTAGCGCCGTATATTTTAGTCAAATATACATGTTTGATTATGTGATATGTTTATTCTACGTAAGACTTGAAAGTGAGTATATAAATATTGATACATGCTCATCTTTTAAATTATGGAAGATAGCCTATGAGTCTAAGGCTACATAGTAAAAAAGATAAGTGTTACCAACTATTTAATTTTGAGTTAATCCACTAATTGGACAAGTGCAAGATATCTAAGCTTAGCCTTGAACTTGATTATAGAATGTATTATCTTTAGAACTCTTTTAACTCTTAAATATCTAGGAGTTCTCTAGAAGAGGGTAGAGTGACAGTCCTCCAACATTTTGAAGATAAGAATTTTTTAAGCTTTAGTAGAGATAAAAAATTTCTAAGTCACGAGTTTGTATAGAGAGAAAGATGATAAAATATGATACACCTCCTTATAAATAAGCTTGACACTTGACATTTCATGCAAATAATTCTTCAAGTACTCAAGTCTTGTATAGTAACACACTTATGCACACACTCTTGTGAATAGAATAAATTTTCTTATTTTTGGCTCAATTGCTCTTTACTCATATTTTCTCTCTAAACTCTTCTGCAAATACTTTAACTTAACGAGAAGTTCAAGGTTTATTTAAGAACATTGGATGAGAGTTGTCTAAGCTACAAGATTTGTTAGGCAAAATATTCATCCCGTGATATAAGGCTACAAATATATCATCAGAATATACAAATACGCTAGAGAATTACTAGACTACAGAGGGGTGGGGAGGTTATTTAGAGCGCATTCTATATGTGTTATTTTCAGTACAAATTACAGAATAATATCAATCCTTGTAAACTATCAGAGCATACACTAGTATACTACGATCAAAGGGAAGAATTGCAATCACGAAGCTTAGGCAGTGGCTCCACAGGGTTTTGGGCCACTGAAACTCTTGAACTTGTTACATTGATTATTCCAAAGATAAAGAATGCATAAATAATGTCCTCCAATGTAGAAACATCGGGGGTAATGAATGAGAATGTCAAAACAAAACATTTTTTGTGCATTTCGTCGATAATGAACCAAATCAAGATAGCTGCATTTGCAAATGCTCAGAAAAGCTAAAGGAATTAAGACAAGAATTCTGAAAAAATCCAGTCTGCAGGAAGAAAGCCCAGGTCTAATAATACTTTTATGAGCTTCTCTTTCTGATTGTAAGGGGAGTTGCAAAATGTTACAACAACGGGATCAACAAATTTTCAGCACTTGTACAATAAATATTGTATTTAACCCGTGGATCCTGAGTAATTAAGATGGCAAATTCTCACAAATGATTAGAGCTAATCATATTCTCAGAGAAAGAAGCCTTGAGTACGTAAAAGTCACTGAAAGGGGCACAACATTTGCATATCAAAATTCTGAACTTGCTTTGCTCAACTTTGGGATTGCCTGAATGTTTTATTAACTGCCCCCTTATACTTAATCACAGTTCTTCATTTCTTCATTTTCATTTCTGTTTGTGTCCCTCAAACATGATGTTTGATATACTACACACACACATATGTATGTGTAGAGTACTAGAGCGAACTAAATTGGTTGTATGTTTTCACTTAATCAAAGGAAATAAATAGCTTGTTGCAGGCTGGTTGGGCCAACAAAAATCACTAATTCGCCAAAAAGTTGAAATGGCTTCAAGATATGAAGCCATAGCATTCCCCTTAAGCTGTCAAATGTTATAATTTTTTATACAAGATAGGTGCATATAATAATATAGCCAAGAACTGGAGGCCACACCAGAAATCTAAGAGATGAAGGTGTCAAGAATGGTTGTGTGCAGAGGATCGCTCAGGTGGGTAGCCCAGTTGTTGAGAGGGCCTTTTCCGGTGACAGCAGCTTGGACAGCAAAGCCAAGGAATGCAACCATGGCAAGGCGGGCGTGCTTGATCTCTGCCAATTGAAGGATGGCTTTCTTTTCCGGGTCTGCGGCCAAGCCCAGAGGATCAAAAAACTTTCCTCCCGGGTACAGTCTCTTCTCCGGGTCAAGCTCTGAGTTTCTTTGGAACTCAATGTAGCCAATTACCAAAACCTCAATCCATATCAACGTTGTTATTGAGAATGGAAGTGGTTGCCCCAGGTATGATGATCCTTCAACTAACTCTACCTGAAATAATATATCAACGTTTCGTTAATTTAAAAAAATATATATATATATTTAAAGGAGGTAAATATAAGAAAACTGCGCCCACTAAAACATTCATAGCCTGTCGAACTATGCCTATACCTAAAAGGGCCCATAGTTCATTAATTAATTATAAAACCCCTTTCGATACTAAGGTCATATGACCATTAAGTTTCCTAGTTCCTGTGATCAAAGGTGTTTAGTTTCTTTTATAATGTCATCTAATAACCACTAATTTGTAGTTATAAGCCCAAATTTTGCTCATAGAGAGAAAATGTAACTCTCTGTAAGGCCAATAATCTTATTCAATCATTAACTGGAAATATGTTAGGGGCCTTCTAAGGGGGCATGACTCATGAGCATGAACTCCCCCAACAAAAATAAGAATAATTATTTACATTTAGTAACCTCGAATGTTTTAATGGTTTGAACCATATAAGTTCTATCTTTTTCCATTATGAACCCCCATTTTAGTGCAAATACGTACCTTGCCAGCGTCTTGCCATGTAATCCCAGTGAGCCACTCAACAGTGAGGGCACCGAGAGTAGCCAACATGGCCCAACGTCCATGAATGAGCTCACACTCACGGAACCTCTGCAGACCAAAGACTTCAGTGTACGGCTGAAGCGGCGTGGACTGCATGTCAGACGCCTCAATCCTCGTCCCAAGAATATCACCAGCCTGGTTCTTGGCCAAGTTCTGGTCCAATGAGTCATAGTCATACTGCAAGTACTCCGCTGGCTTGCCCAGCCCGAACGGGTCGAACCCGTAGTCACCCACCAAGCTCCCGTCGAGCCACTCGGGTGCCTTGGCTCCTGGGTACCAAAGTGGACGATTAGGGGATCCGGAAGACTGTCTAGACTTTTTGGGTGCAGTTTTCTTTTTCCCGAAGCCGAACCGGGCTTGGATACGGCCCGAGTTTGAGTAAATTTCGGGGAGGCGGGTGCCAATGAAAGATGATGCGGCGGCGGCTGCTGCTGTGGTTGATGCCATGGTTTGTGGCTAACTTGCTCTGGGGTGTGTGGTGTGGAATGAAATTGTAACGTGGAAGTGACCAATACTTTTGGTTTGGGTTATAAAATGAAGCTGTTGGCTTTATGTCTACGTGGGATAGCTGCTTATCTATGGTGGTGATTTACCAGCCGTTGGATTTAAGAGCGTATCCATCTGACGAATTGAAGAGCTTCGACCTTATCTATTGCCTTATCTGGATTCTGGGTCTGGGAACTGCGTGGGGTCTGGCATTCTGGTCTCTTTAAATGAAAAGACGAAAATGACAAGTGTGATATTTTTTGTGGCTGATGTTGCTAATAAGAGAAAATCTATTGATATTCTTGGGGACCAGTTGGCTGATTTCGATAAGATGACATTAGAATGGGCTCGAATGGTGACACTACACCTGTGAATGAAGCTCTGAAGCTTTTCTCCTATTATAAATTCCAAATAATTTCTTTTCCTTAACCACTCGGCCCGCGAGAATATCGTGAGGCTTAATTATTATTTTTAATTATAAAAAATAATTGTTGCAGGTAATTTTTTTAATATAAGTAGAACATATATTTTTTAAATATTAGTGGGAGTAAAATATAAACAGTATTATAAAAATTTAATATAAATTAATATTTAATAATTATCTGATTATAAATAATATCAATAATAATTTCATACAATATAAATTATAATTTCATATAATTAAAAAAATATTTTTTAAATTAATAAATTACATTAAAAAATGAAAAGTGATGAGTGACATAAATCATCAAATCAGATTTAAATAAAAAGTGATTTAAATATAATATTTAAGATAATTTAAGTCACGAACTTTAATTAAGACTATGCCTAATAATAAAGGAAATAAATAACTTTATTTATTGAGTTTGGATTAATTTACACATCTAAGCTGTATACGTGAAAAACGCATTTCAATCGAAAAAGAAACTAGGGGCTGGCTTATTGTGTACTTTTGTGGAATTTGGTGATTTTTATGTTGTTTTTTAGGCGGTAAATACATTCGTTTTTTTTTTTAAAGTGAATCCAAATATAAATATCGTACGTACCCACAAATATTAACAAATGAAGATATGTTTCGTGGATGTGAAATTCGTCAAAAATCTTCTTTGCAAATTTCGCTTAATTAAGGGCCCAGTAGGCCCTGAACGAGACCCTTTCCGGGCCAAGCCCTTTAACGCGACCATGCACGCCAGCCGAGAGCCGCTAGAAGACTCGGTCAAGTTCAAGAAATTCGAACCTCGAAAGCCCTGACAAAAGGAATAAAAGTAATATACACACGTGTCACCCCTCGGAACGCGCCACAAAAATCTCCTTTTTGTCATTGCCTGTACATGATAATTTGGCGGCAAAATCATCACCGCCGCTCACAAAAGTTCCTTAGATCATAAACCTGCCAAATCTCTCTCATTAATTAACTCGGCCCGTAATTAAATCCCTAATATAAAACAATAAATATTTCACAATCGCGTTTCTCGAACATAACTTACCTGTTATAGCCAGTAAAGCCTCATTAACTCTCTGGCGGCACACATCAAAGGTTTACTGGCTGGTCCGGTCACTTTGCTTTACCTCCTTTAATTTTCTGGTCTTTAGGCATGTTTAATATTCTCGTCTTCAATCTCTTAAGCAGTTGCAGTTTGGTCGTATCTTTAAAGGTAAGCATGTTTTTTTAGATCTACTACGTCGTTTTGATTGTTTTTCAATGTTTTTTTTTTCAGTTTACGTAATTGTGTTCATTCTTTTTGTGCAAATTTGAGAGAATTGAGCTAGCATATTTTTATATATTTATTTTCTTTCGATTTCCATCGGAACGCGAAGCTTGTTTGTACGGTTCTGCCTGTGTAAGCCTGTGCCTGTCTTTTTCTTTCTTTCTTTTTTTTTTTGGGGAATGTTTTTACATAGAAAATTGAGATGATTACAAATTTTACAAGCACGTTTATTTTTTTAAATTTTTTTATTACAATTTTTGAAGTTCTAACTCATTTTCCTTTCTCAGCAACTAATATTGCATATTAATTAGGCTATTTATTCATATTCTTTTTATTATTTTATTCATGTTTATGGCGAATTATGTAGAGTTTTTCAGCTGCTAGTTGATTAATTTTCTTCCTTGCAGTAATAATAAAGTCTTGACATATGAGGTTTAATTTCCATCAGTGTAGTTTGATGAGAAGTACTATACATACGAATTATGTACACAAATTGACATTACATGAAGTGATAATTTAGAGCGAAAATAAAAAAGTCAATGGAATAAATGAGAATAGACACTATATTTCACTCTTCGAATCATATCATTCACATTATATTTGCATAATGCTCCTTTTACGTTTTCCTGGCTGCTTTAACTTTTGACTTTGTTGAGGTTAATTTTGTTAGTGCTCTCTCTTACATGTATGTATGTTGTATGTGTATATTGTGTATTGATTCATATCATTGGAATTTTAAGCTTGACTTTTTAACATATGTAAATTTTTGTGTATTGGTTCACTTATTTTTTTGAGTTTTTCTTCATACAGAAAATTGTCTTGTTACCATGAAGGGTGCCAAGGGTAAAGGTGCAGCTAGAGTCTCACAGGAAGCTTTGAAGCCTGTTGATGACAGGTTGGTTTTCATCTCAGATTCATTTTCTAGAAACAAAGTTATGACAACTTATTGGCTTTTCTTCTGTACGTGCCTGTTGTTTTATGTCGGAAATATGTGGCTTTAAGATGACCATATAGGGCTTTATGCCTTGTGCTTCTCTTCCATCCTCCCCCAACCCAAAACTCTAGCTGTTGTTTAATGCTTGGTCAGTAAGTTTGTTGATGTCTGATGTCGTATACTCGATGGTGGATACAGCTTTTATAGAAATATCATTGTGATGGATCTTATATATTTTCATTATTTTCAGAAAGGTTGGGAAGCGGAAAGCTGCTGCTGCTAAGCTTGATAGTAGCAGTAAAAGGCAAGCTAAGAGGGAGAAGAAGGTCAAGAAGGACCCAAATAAACCAAAGAGGCCTCCTAGTGCTTTTTTTGTCTTCCTGTATGGATCTCCTTTTGTTTTCACTTGAGAAGGCAGATATGGCATTTTAGTTTTCAAACTATGTTAATTCATGCCATTTTGATGTTACAGTGAGGAGTTCAGAAAAACCTTCAAGAAAGAGAATCCCAATGTAACTGCTGTTTCAGCTGTAAGTACTTAGGCAGATTCACACATGCATTAGATTTAGTTCTTTGTCATGGCACACTGGGTTTGCAATCAGATGGTTAATCTGCTTGATCTCTTTGGTTGAAGGTTGGGAAAGCAGCAGGAGAGAAGTGGAAATCTATGTCCCCTGCTGTAAGTATTTGAACCTTTTCTAAACTCCAAGCATGTTTGTGACAATGGATGACTTGAACTTGGAAAGCAGATGATTACTTTTTCGTATACATACATACATACAACACTTGAACTAGGCTACGAGTCGTTCTATTTGGAATTCTAGTATGGTTGGCCTAACAAGAAAATTATCTGTTGAGCAAAATTTAATATCAAGTGGTGTGTAGAATTTGTCACATCAGTGCTCAGGTGAGGGAAAGGGAAATGGTTTGGGGTATTGAAGGTAATATTTCATGGAATTCATCTTTGAAATGAATCACACAAGAAGTTTCTTAGGTTTTATGTTTTGAGGATGATTAATAAGCATTGAAGAACCGGTGCCTGATGATTTTAGAGGAAAGAGTTTTCAAATCATCCGATTATAATTTGTTGTGAAGGAAAGGTTTTTGCACTATGGCTTTATTGACCTCAATTTCTTTACCTGGTTGAAGGAAAAAGCTCCATATGAAAGCAGGGCAGGTAAACTGAAGACCGAGTATGGAAAGCAAATGAATGCTTACAATAAGAAGCAGGTGACTAATTTAGTAATCCGTTTCCAAAGCATTTGGTTTGTTGTTACATGTTTTGACTTTTTCCTTTTTTTATACGGACAGGAAAGCAATGATGGTGATGAGGCATCAGACAAGTCGAAGTCAGAAGTGAATGATGAAGATGAAGCTAGTGGGGAGGTAGTGCATAATTTCCTTTTCTGTTCTACTGCATAGATATATCGTGTGGCATTGTGTGTTTTTGGAGTTGATCAATAAGACGAATAATGTACTGAGACATTGTCATAATATAACCATATACATATATTCTTGTGTCCTAGAGGTTTTTCAAGTGGTTAATTTAGTTGGAAAGACAAATGTGGCTGAAATATTTTTTGTTTTTCCTGGCTATTGAGTTTTAAGTGTGTATTTCTAAGGTTTTAGCTAGCGGCTTAGTGTGTGTAGACTCGCGCAGTATCTCACCTCTGAAAGCTACTGATCAATTTTGTGACCCAGGTTCTGAATATAGTCTGGTATCGGGCCAGTGTGTGCAAAGGAAATTACTGTAGCTGATGTGAAGTGTTTTTGTTCCTATGCGTGGTGGTGTTTTTTGTTTTTTTTTTTGCTTGTGAAGCTAATTCACAGATGACAGAGAATGAGTACTGGGTGTATGAGTGGGGCCTAAAAAATAATGGTGAATGTGGGTTAATGCAGTTAAATTACAACTTTGGTCAATGTTTGAGAAGGAAAGAATGTTCTGTGCAGGCTTCCGTTGTAACATTGACGACTGAGTTATTTGTCGAACTGGCATGAGTTCCATTTTCTTTCCCTTTTGCTCTCTCATATGCTGGAATTTATTATAACCTTGACATTTTACAGGAAGAACATCAGCCTCAGGCAGAGCCCGAGCTGGAGCAAGAGCAGGATGAGGATGAGGAAGTGGAAGAAGATGAGGATGAGGAAGAAGATGACGACGACTGAAATCTCATGATAATGCTTAGGATATAAGAAACAAATTTTGGATTTTGATATATTAAAACTGTTTTAGGGTTTAGATTTGCTTTGTTTTTGAAAGAGGATGACATAGACATTAGCCTTCTTGATGCCATCATGGTCTTTTCCTCCTTTGTCAGTTGTATGAATATATTCAGCATAAGTTATCCGATTTATGTTTTTAGATTCAAGGGCGTGGCCTTACATCTCCCATCTGAAACAAATTGATAATAAATCTTGAAACACAACAAATATTATCGCAAACAATTTTTGACCAGTACAATAAAAATTTAAATGAAAAAAATTATGTTTTGAAAACATCGTGTTCGAGCGGGCAGGCAACAACGAGGAGTGCATATTTACAAGTCTAACCTACAGAGGAAGAAAGGATCATCAATTATATACTTGCTATCAACTAGATGCTATATCTACCAACTGTATGTGCAAGCCCTCACCGGTATGGAGGAACATAAGAAAAGAGCATTGGATTTGGAGTAATGAATGGCAGTTTGTCAATGTACAAAAAAAGTCGCTTCAAATTTTCCCTTGAGATGGAGGCCAAATCAACAATATCATTCTGGCTGGTGTAGATCCAAAGGTCACCCGAGTTCACTCTTCTGAGACTGTCCCGGCAGAAGGGGCATGACTGCGACCTTGCACGCCTGAAATAAGCCGACAGAACATAAGCAAGATTTAGAATCACACAACGAATCAAGGATTAAGAGCTTTACCAAGCATAGAAATAGAATGCTCAACAGCTTTACCAATTCCGATAGCATTTCATGCACATTGAATGGTTGCAATCAGGCAAAACAATCTTGCAGCATATCTCCAAGCAAATACCACATTCTTCTTCTCTCTCTACATCAATTTCGGAGAGCTTTCCTTTGTCCATTTTGTCTTTCTTTTTGTAATTAGCATCACAAATTTCTTTCTGTTTCTTGTCTTCTACGTCAGTAATTCCTCTTTGAAGTTGCAATAGGGAGGGAAATATCACCCCTTACATTTAAAAGAAAAAAAAAAATCAATCAAAACCAGGGAGAATTAGTGCAATAGCTTTTGCAAACTCAGAGCAAAATATTGTATATTTTCAACTTCCTTTTTCGTTTACTCACCATAGAATTCTTTTATACTAGCTTTTCTTTCATGAGCACAAATAGTAGTCTTGCCATCCGCATATGCCTATATGGAAAAAAAACCCCATTCATGATACATCACACCGTCGGCAAAATGAAATGACACTCACTTTTACGATTACTTTAACAATTTAATTTAGCATCAAGTAAAAGAACACTACAATAACATTACAATTGGTATAAAACAGATTCATAATAATAACCTTGTATATAAGAATTCTAAGCAATCCTAGGGCACCAGCAAGGCGGCAATCAGTCCACTGAACAAGAAAAAGCAAAGTGTGAGCTGCTTGACTGTAAGATAATCTCATCTGAAGGCAAGCACCGTCGTATTCTCTCGGATACTCCGAAGCCCTGTATCATTTAAACATTAAAATTTTCAATACCCAGAAGCTCAGATTGAAACAAGACCACCAAAACAAAAAAAATTAAACAGAAATTCATTAAAAAATAGGGAATTATTGAAGAGTGTCCTCTGCAGACTGCAGTGTCGAGAGATTCACGGCGTCGCCGAGAGTTCTGCTCAATGAAGTGTAAAATTATCAAACACCTTAAACCCACCAACAAAACTCAAATATAAGACCACAAGATTAGTTACAAATCCAAAATTTCTCATAATTTTGGTCATATCATAAGATTGACAATAATGAACATACCAATATCAGACTAAACAACAAACCCATAATTACCAAAACTAAATACTTGTTAAAAAATTGTAAAGAATGAAAGAGATTTACAGAGTATTGGCTAACTGAATATCAGCTTCAAGAGCTTTGAGTGAATCCTTGAATGATTTCCTCATCCTCTTCTCCCTTTACAAAATTCCCATCAATTAACTATAAATAATATTAACTTCATGAATCCAATAACCACCAACTTGCTCAAATCCCAGAAAGCAAACTCCTCATCTCTTCATTTAAGTAGCTTTGGTTTGTGAAATAAAAATATCTTCTTTCTCCTTTTTTTTTTTTTTAAACTTTATTAGATAATTTAAATGAAAAGAGACAGACAGTAAGAGCTACTTGGCTTTCACTTAGAGCACACGTAACAGTATCTCTCTTAGCTTCAGTTGAGTTATTACGAATACTCACAGCTCTCACAATTACTATTGTGCCCTTCGGGTGTCCAGTTGTTAGTTGCATGAACATTTAGTGCCCCAACGTGTGAGACCAATTATTGTACTAAATATTTTGAGGTAATAATATACTTTCTTAAATAAGGACATAGTTTGTTATGCTTTTAAAGTAATGATGAAACTACAAATTCTTCTATAAAAATAATATTATGTATTATAATTGATTGAATTAAAAATATGATAAGATATACATGATTTATCTTGATTATTTATATTCTTAATAAATCAATCATATTTTACCACATCAATTTTATATAGTATTTTATATAGTATTTACAAAGACCAAATTAAACTGAAACTATCGACAGCATGTAGTTACATGATAACCCTAGAGTGCCCACGTCATTTTGTTATAGATCTGGGGCCTTTTTGATATAAAAGATATCAATAATGTCTTTAAATGATGAATGGTAGAAATATAGGGATCCAGGTGCTATTTCCTCAGTATTGTTAGCCTTATTCAACCCAAAAAAAACTAAAAATTGGACGCGTGGCGCGCATGCATGATGTTGATCTAACCGTTACTTGTGGGCCGCGCGTTTGGCGTTTGTTATTGAAGCTTCTAGCGCGACGTGTTTTGATTGGCAAAATAAATGGGGCCCTCAAAAGAGTAAAGAGAGACCCAGCTGGGCATTTTTTTGATCTTTCATTCTAATTCAAATCAGATGGGCAACTTTATTATATAATCAATGAATATTGTGACAAGTATTATTGTTTGATTACTAGTAATGTCAAAGCTTTGATAAGATTCTTTGCCTTGGCAATTCTCCAAGTGATAATTAAAAAAAACAAAAAAAAAAGAAAGATGATAAATGAGATTCCAATGGATAATTTAATGGCTACTTGAAGAAATTAATATGTAACTTATCCAATATGTATACGGGAAATACTAATTTAATAAAAATTTAGTATACGATATCTATTTATTTACATTGATCTATCAATGAAAATAAGTATTTTGGAATGGTTAATGATGAAATTGAAAAAAAATAAAAATAAAAGCAAAAACATATGCACCATCTCAATCAAAATCAATATAGAAAGAGAGGATGGTTGATTTATAATAGTTAGATAGGAGATTTTGGTATATATATTTGGATGAGTGAATTTCAATCTTTTTAGTTGAGTAAATTGAGAAAAGTTGATCCAGACCAAAAAAAGTGAAGGTTTGATTTTGACAAACTCATAGGAATATCATTAGTCACTATGTGGCATATCTTCAGTCATATATTCTCATAAATCATGATGAATCCATGTGTTTGTTTGTTTTCTACAGATTTGGTAAATGTTTATTAAACAAGATCACTTATTAGCTTTAATTGTTATCACCCAGATCATTAATGAATGATAATTAAACAACAGCTCTCTTCTAAAATGAGAATTTAGAGTTAAATAACGTCATCTAAGTATAATTTAACTCTTGACTAAACAGGTATTCTAACTTCAAATCCACATTTTACAAGATTTGAACGTCCGCTTTTAATAAACATTTTAGATGATTAAATATTGACAATTGATTATGTACACAAATAAACAATGTTTTAAGAGTCCAATAATTAATAAAGCTGGGTTAAGAAGGAAATACTCTAGCATTAGTATGATTAGTTTTCAATTGATAATGACTTGCCAACCTCTAATAAAGGGTGCAAGAAAAATAAGTATCCACAACAGTATTTGCAGGGTGAGAAGCAACCGTTTGCTTGCTGGACCAATAAACCAACTCCACCATGGATGAACAAAACTACCAAGTCTACTTTAGCATCACATATCCATTTGCACTCTTGAAAGTTTTTTTTTTTTGCTCTTTTTTCTTTTTCCAGAATGTAAAAGATGACAGTACAAGTGTCTGTGAAAAGAAATACAACCTCCATGTCATCATTCATGAAACAGCTTGCTTGCAGGTTATGTCTTCCTGCACGGTTGCATTGATGCTGGCAATAGAAGATAAGGCCTTCAATGCCCGGATTTTTGTTTTTTGCAACATATGCATGTGAGAGTTATAAGTCACCCTGATATTTTACAAATGGAAATTCCTTCTTAAATTTACTTACCCCAACTTTTTTCATTTTTGCATTTTGTACAGTTGGCATCGCATAATCCTGAGTGTAGCGAGTTTCAATCAAAAGAGAATGGTAAATAGTGGACCTGTATTGATGTCATAAACTCGATTATTTCACCAATATGCTTCAGGCAAGTTGGGTGATAAACTTCAATGGTCTCTTTCAATTCAATCAGAAAAGACTCAACTGATACAAGCAAAAGTTTCATCCACCATAGTCTCTTGTATCTGCTGAAAGGACGCAAAGCCTCTAAAAATTCAGCTTCACTAAAATCAGGCTGCAGCGTCCCTATAACATAGACCAGTGTACGGGAATTCAGAAAAGTTTGTTTTTGAAGTCTTGTTTCATTCACCATAGTGTCTACGTCTCTGCTGGAAGGATTTCAGAGCCTCTAAAAATTCGGCTTCTCCAAAATCAGGCCACAGTGATCTTGAAAAGAATAATTCTGTATATGCTAACTGCCATAGCATGAAATTGCTAATTCTGAGCTCACCACTGGTCCGTATAAGTAAATCAGGGTAAGGGAATTCAGTACAGTTTGTCTCTAATTCCTGTTCAATCAGAAATTCACTGATGTCATTGGGTTCAATAAGACCATCCTTTACCTTCATTGCTATCCTTTGGCAAGCTTGAACAAGGTCATACTGCCCACTATAGCTAACTGCCACAATCAACTGGAATCGGGTATTGTGCTTGGTGGTCTCCATAACATTGATTACCAATTTTTCTAGGCGCTTCGGCAGCTTAGAGATATCCCCAATTACAGATATTCGGATACTCTCCCTGACATAAGCAAACAGAACAAATGCATTTATGCATTTTCACCACAAGCCTCTAAGAAGCTGTTAAAATTTTGAAATAGAAGATAGTTTCATCAAGAAAACTTTTACTGAAATGTTCACTGCATTATTATGTTTGCAGTAAAAAACTTGAAATAGACACACAGGGTAACAATAAATTTAGGAACTAGGTAAAAGCATCATATTCCCAGGCGATGCGACAACCCCAGCTAAGAACTGCTTCCCACTCGCTACCTCGTGATTGCCATCATGATACACACAGCAAAAATCTGTGGTTTCAGAGAGTTTGCATAAGATTTCTAGTCGCCAAGAATGTCATCAGGGGTGAAAACTTCAAATCCTTTAACAAGCTCCAAGCAAAACAATCCAAACTATATCCTGAGAATCTACTTTCCGACAGAATTATAAGATAACCTCATGAAAACAGCAACCTTTTAACATCCAATTCAACATTTAATTTCAAATTTTCCATCACATTTCAATATTTTAGTAAAAGTTAAAAAGTCAGATATGTCCTTTAATTAATTTTATAAACTGTACCTTACAAAGCTCTCCTTTTCCTCGTTAACTCCACTCTCTAACAGACTCATCAAAAACTCAACTTCAACCTGCAACACGGACCAACTCAACATCAAAAATGGAAGTCGAAGATATTGAAAAACTAAACAAAAACAAAACATAAAAATATAGACCTTTGGTCGAAACCAATTATCATTAGAGAAAGCAAAAACGGTTAGAACTCGAATTCCCCATTTGCAGCAGAGCTCAACGAGGGTTTTTAGAGACTTGACACCAGCTTCGTAGCCTGACCCCACAGGCAAGCCCCTTATGTGAGCCCATCTTCTGTTGCCGTCCATGATAACCGCCACGTGTCTCGGCATGGACTCTCTCTGTAACCCCACAGGCAGCGCCGGAGCATCACTAATAAATTTTACTTCTCGTTCTCCTTCTCCTTTCTCTTCAGCAGGGACGAGCAAGTGTCGGTGATGTTGGCTAGTGACGGCACGGGCAGAGTCCGGGCGTTTCCTGATGGAGGGGAGTTTGGAAGGACACCCGTGCGAAGCGAGATTGTACCTTCGGTTTTGCACGTGCGGGATTGGAAAGAGTGTTGCTGCAGTGTTAGGTTTGATGAGCGGTTGCGGTGCGAGAGAGGAAATCATCGTTAGGGCTTATGCCGTTGAGGCAGCGTAAGCTGTCGAGTATTGATTGATTGCCCTTTTCAACTGTTCAGTTGAGCATTTTGATTTTGCCGCCAGACAGGGTTTCTGAATTCAGGCTGTCGAAACGTGGTCGTCTTCTTTGGTAAGACTTCAGAAATGAAAATAGCCAAAATTTGAGGGCCATTCACAAAATTTAGCCAACTTAAACTTCCTTTGCTTATTATATAGCCAAAAACACATCAAGAAACGCGTATTTCAGTTGGCGCTACACTCATCAATCTTAACCAAGCTCCTCAAAGCTTGAAAATACAACTGCATTAAATACTTATACCAAAAAAAAATATAGCCAAAAACACCAAAATAACATAAAAATTTCTCCGTGTTAAGTAATGAGTGCTCAATAGCATGTCAAGCTCACACAAGCTATAGCCTATCGCGTGTAAAAAAGCATTCAGTGAAAGGAAACAATGCATGGACACATCACATACATAATTCTGTTTCATTGTTTGGAATGAAACATCTGTGCGGTTAGTACATTTGTTGGGCAGAAGAAGATTGGCATGATACTAATCTGAACATCAGATGAGTGATTTTTTGATCACTGAAGAGGACCCACTTCATCGATGGAGATTTCCTTAGGGACCTTCAGACTTAATTGATGGGTATCCCATCCAGCTCCTTTCAACTGTTGGATGAAATCATCAAACCTATCCTCCATCACCAAAAGACTATGTGAAAGCTGGTCAAAGAGATCATCGAAGGTCTCCCGGTTCTCATGTAGCCAATAAATCTGCCACACACTTCGCAATATTGACAAACTTGTAGCTCCCACCTGCAAGGAAATTTGAATTTTGGCCAAGTTCTTGGCATTCATATCCTCTCACATAAAGAGTTCTGAGAGCATACCTTGAATGATACAAACACTTCAAAGTCTCCGGCTCTTTGGTTCACCATGAGAATATATTTTTCCTTTGCATATATTCTAATAAGTTTCTTCACCTTTCAAAAGGGAAAAAAGTGAAAATAAAACTGATAAAATTTAAAGAGAGTAATTGGTAGTAGACTAGTGGTGTTGTTAGGAAATACCTCGAAAACAGATGTATCCCCTCCAACCATTTCCTCTAAAGGCACACCAAAATTAATTTGTGGTTTCATGAATTTTTCCCAAGTTAAAATATTTTCTTCTTTATTACAATCAACACATCCTGAAACAAGCAACCAAGAAAATTTGAATGTTGTCACTATATAAAAAAATTTATAAATGCCAGGAGTGAGAGAATATCAATTTCACCTGGAACAGTGGAGTACAGAACATGTGATTTTACCAGTGTACGAGCACGCTTGAGGTTTATCTGTCAGATGATTAAAAACAGACAGAATAATCCACTGAGAAATTATGCAACCAACCTTGTTTCGTCATAATATTATTACATGGTAGAACATCAAAAATTCAATTCAGCCTAATCTCCCCAGAGAATGGTTCTCCAACTTATCAATTGGCATTTCTAGAAAAGGGAACTATATAGTATTCTTACTGTGTTAAATTGTAGAACCGAAAGTGACTGATAACGTAACCAAAGGTGCAGAAGCCGCATGCCTAACCATGTCAATGACAACACTGGGTATGATCTTACAAGGCCAGGTGTATCCTGCATTGATGATTCTAATTTTCAAGTTTCATTAATAAAGTGAAAAGCATGTTAGTTGCTATTAATTGGAATGAAGTGGAAGAAATCAGAAAAACCATCTCTGAGTGTCTGTGAAACGTACTAGGATCAATATGCCCAATGCTAGACCAAACAACTGAGCAGATACTTCCCAAACTTCCTCCTGAAATATTTGGCGAACAAATCATGAGCAAAGCATTCTCTTCCACAAGCAAGCTTATATATTGTGTTCAGAAAAGGTAAAGAATTTAAATGTAATTAACAGAGTATATATTTTTCTCAAATTATGCGCATTTATCCAGCATTGACATAAACCAATGAACGAAAACATGAAAAACTTGTGTAATACAAGATTAGGCTCACAATTTCTTACAAGAATCCTTAATGATATCGAAACTAAAGTTAAATTGAATTTTATAGAATCCGCTTATGAACAATCTCCACATTTTATGGTATGTCAAAAACATATTGCATAACATGATATTTAATTCCATCTTCCTGATCAAACATTTATAATATCCTCACCCAGCGTAATAAATGAAAATGAAAAAAGGTTCATAAAATCGAATTTTTTTTAAAAAAAAAAAAGGCTTACAGGAGATGCATGAAAAAATTTACCTTTGCTGCTACCTCTCCTAGATTCCCCGAGATTGCAAAATGGTTTTGAATCACACGGAATGAAGGATCTTTTAGTCCTCTTGCTACAGCCTGATTAAATTGTCAACCTTGAGAAATTTAATAAAATCTTGAAATACAAAATTTGGAAACTGAAGTCCTCATTTTCCCTGCTAAGACAGAATATAAGTGAGGACCAACATGCAAAGATTTCTCCCTGCTGATAATTTCCCAACATCTCTTTCTATCCCTTCAATTCTCCTAGCATTTTTCTTTGAGGTGTATATGTTATTTGCTACAACATTGGTTTCTAATTATGAGTAGGAAATACAAGATTAAATAAGTATATAATAGTGGTGTTGTAACAATATGGACAACACAAGCAAAGGCTCTTATAAGCAGAATACCTTGGTAAGATTCCCAAGAGATGCTAATGGTAGAAAATAGGCAGGATATACTTGGGTAGCAAGATCAAAGATGCTGCATGATGGATTAGATACTTGATGAATTCCATTACTAATCACTTAAAAGTAAGTTTAAGCCACAAGCTTGTTGGACAGACCTTCCAGCACTGCCAATGAAGTCTGCATACATGCGCCACTGTTTTGGATCATCATCGAAAAGATTTCCAAAGCGCCCACCTGCAAAGATAGAAAGAGTTAGTAAAAATATTCAGCACAAACATTTTCTTCCCTTTAGGTCTTTTCATGATTGCCAGACCAATGAATAAGCGGCCAACAGCTCCAATGCCATCCTTTGACACCCATCTGCAGAACAATAACAAAACTTACAGATTAATCCAATATAAGACTAGATATTCAACAAATCAATATACTTTGAGCTAACAAAGATGGAAATTTACTTGATGGCAGCAGCAGAAGCAGCTGCAGTTGTGCCAGAGAAAGAATCAATACCCACAGCCTGATGCACAGAAATTGGTAAATTTTTTGTCCGATGTAAACTGCACCGATGTTTCTAGAAAAGGCAGCAAAAAAAATTCATAGAACAGATTGCATCGTGAATTCATGACGGGTGTTACCATAAGTTGCACAGCAAAATGAGTTTAATTTTTAATTTTTTGTTTTTCATACTAACATATACAGCTCCTTAACACACACAGCATGAGAGAACAGAATCAGTTCCTGCAAGCTCAAAGTAGACTCTTCCTACAAATTATAAACTCCCTGTAGAAAAAATATAATCAATTTATAATAAAAAATAAGATCTTCTACAACCTCACTTATCAAGTTAACAGACCAATTCACAGTTTATAATATCTTGATTCTTAATACATATATCAAACCAAAGTTATTGGCCTGAGTTAGATCAACCTGCCTTTAGGAGACTTGATGTGACTATTGCATGACAGATCCATCCAGTAACATTTGTAGGGAACTGTAGCAACATGTACTGCAAATAATCATCTGAAACCGATCCTGCATCAAAAGGGCAAGCATTGGAAAGTAGAACTACAGAGAGCTAAATAAACCATATCATAACTGTTATCCAATGCTAGTCTTGTCAATCACATCCTTCTATTCACTATGTTGATACAATTTGGTCTCCTCTCTCGTTCTAACTTCAGTTCAAACCTATGAAAATACATTAATACTGTCCATTTTATTAAATCGTAATAATACTACACTGCTCAAGTGATATCCGAATAGGTTCCATCCCCATTTTTATGCATGTGTATAAGTTGAATTCACGGACACCGCTGAATTGAAATTGAACAAGACACTCTCTCGAGAGTTCTCCGTCATAGACAGATTCCATCACATGGCATATCATTTGAGATGTGTAGCATTTTTCTATGAAATAGATAGGCATGCAAAGCGAACAAGGGCAATATCATTGTCTTGAAAATCAGGAAATGATGTGCAAAATACATTAAAAAAAGAGGAACCCATGAATAAGAAATAAAAGTTTAAAGCCAATACTAGTCACCTGGGAAGCCTGTAGGTAAAACGAAATCCTTGACAACATTGGGAAGCCACAATAAAGTTGTGTCAGAAATTTGCGAGCCTCGTAATCTAGTATCTTTTGCAGAATCATGGCCGGCATTAAAAGTTTGTACTTGCCATTCATCATCTAATATGAACCTGCTTATAAACACATCATCAAGAGATACATCTCACAACTAATCCCAGCTCAGTCAAACAAGTTTCTAAAACCTAAGCAAATATGCAACCTGATTTGCAAAACTTCCGGTGACTTACAACCAGTTAATCCGGGCACTTACAAATAAACGAACTGATATGTGTGTAATTACGATAATTAATAAGGGAATGAGTCAAGTCAAGTAGCGACCTCTTAGCAGTGCCATTGCCATATCTTTCCACCAAAACCATGTGCTGTTGGCTTTGAGCTCTGTATCAATCAGACAAATAAAATACACCAATTGGGAATTCAGTAACAGCTATCATCAGGGCAAGCAAGTGGCGGGCTGGGAAGGAAGCTATTACCTTCCGTTGCCGGCCTCGTCTTCTCCTTCTGAAAGATTCGATTGAGTGAAACCGCATTGAATTTGAAGACAGCGTGCTCTGTTTCCAGCTTTCTTTCTTGAAGACTCGATAGCACGTGCAGGTACAGAGAGTTGCAGAGTGCAAGGCATTCTTTTCTAACTTCGAAGTTTTTGGATATAAGCCGAGTGAGTCCTTAACTCCTTATTCATTTATTGAGCTGTTCTGTTCGTTGATTTTTGTAACATCAACAGGTGATGCCCCGGTTCCAAAACCACGTCGTTTTTCCTTTTTCTTCCGTATGCTCACTCGGCCACGGGCTTAGACGTGGCCGGATCCAACGGCCTTATATAAATGGGCTCGTTTAGCATTTGATTTATTCAGACATATCCGAAATCAGTTGGAACAAATTGATACAATAATATTAGCACAAAAATATATCTTTACAGAAAATACAACTCCTAGACAAGGAACCACAAGGCTGCTATAATATTTGACACGTTTAGCATGTTTTTGGCCATAATAATCCTCCTAGAGATAATTGGTATTGGCAAAATTATGGGGCCTGACCGGCAGAAACATTGTCTGCATCCACATAATTCGCTTTTCAAATACAGATAATCTAGGCTAAACATAATTCGGGCAGGATCTCCATCTGAAAATATTAGAAGTTCATTCGCAGCGATGTGAAGAATCGGGATCATTCAATCTTGGCATTGTGGTTTTGTTTCTCGCGATTTTCCTCTGTGATTCTTTGGAACTCTTTCTCACTTGCTGCAATTAGACGCTTAATAATGTCAAAGGTGGTAAGCCGAATGCTGCAGTAGAAAAAAAAAAAGCAATGAAGGGTGTATTAGGAAGGTAAGAACGATGACCATGGAACTGACTCACGTATGGAAAATTAACTCATGTAAGCTGAGAACGCTCAGGCGAATTTCCTCAAGAATGAAAATACAGTTTTCACTGTATAAATAACATCCTATACAAATCTTGAATAGGCTAGAAGGCACAGATCCCTATATTTGTAATGATCTAACATGGCTCAAGTTGGAATACACATCATGGGAAGGGTAAATATACTTTTTAAATAATAATTTTGACATAAATAATCAAAATATTATAGATTTTTCACTATACAAGTGATGGATCAAATCAATTTAATTTCCAAGCCACAACCGATGGTGTTTATCAAATATATTAGTGCTGTAATTTTTAAGTTAATGCTGTTCAATCTCAATACCAAACAGAGTAAGCCAAGGCAGTCTCAACTCCCAGATTTAACCATTTGATTAAAATTAAGAATCAGAAGCCCAATTATCTACTTCCAAACAAAATGAGATACCATATTGAAGAATTTGTCAAGGTTGAATGAAATAGGTTGCAACAGAATGAATGCGTACCTGCTGTTTGGTAGGGTTTTTAATGCATTGGGTACAAAACCCCTGTACAATCCAATGACCCCATCACGTTCCACGATACCTGCATCAGCTAAAAGAAATCAGATATATTGAACTCCTCCAAGATTGAAAATTTTAAACTCCCAAAAACAAACGGCAAAATGAAGCACGTGGAACACTATTACACTCCAACTAAATATTATTACCTTTATCAATACATGAAACTATCTGACAAACTCTTAAGATACAAGGGTTTAGGGGTAAACTTAATAAATGTTCTACACGTAGAAAGGGTGAGAATGTCAAATCATAACAAACAGACATTCCTAATAGAGCTGCTGATTAATGAACAACTAAGAACTTGTAGGTTAAAAAAATTTTAAAAGATGCAAAGAAAAATTTAATTTGAGCAGCTTGATGTGGAACTCAAAAGCTGGAAATAACTGGGTGGTTCCATCAGAAATTTCAAAACCTTTTCCACCAACAAACACCCCTTTATATTTTCAACCATACAAGCATTACACTGTGTTAAATTTCTAACCAAACAAGTGTCCCTTACAGGTTTCCAAACCCAAAAATATGCTTCGTTATATGCATCTTTGACGTGCTTATTAAGTATTTTGAATTTCCTATAATATACACAGTTACACATTGATGGATGTCAGGCTAATACGTGTTTGTTAGTTTTCTATCTGTGATGATGGTAAAAACAACTACAAGGATCGACTTACCAGCAAAGGCATCTATAACCGACTTATAAGGTGTACCCTTCATTTGCATTTGTCTTCTGATTGTGTCTAACGGATAGCATGTGAGTGTGGCAACACCCGCTGACGCCACAGCTGTTAGTAGAGATGCTTGCGTCTTCTGTTGATATTTCTCAGGCAAAGCTTTCTTCACCCTGCAATTTACAAAAGATATCAATGAAAAAATTTTTTGTAAGAAGAAAAAACATCGTTTTCTTTTATTCTACTTGAATGTGCAGTTGAGAAAAAGTTATATGTGAACTCACAAATCAAAAATACAAAAGTTCACGGCAATATATGGTGCTATTCCAATGAGAGAAGGTCCAAGGCCATAGTAAAAGGATGCAAATCCTTCTTCCTGTAACATGTTTAGGGCAACCTGGAACCCAATGATTAAAATCAGTCTTCTAATAAGAGGTCAGCGAATTATAAATAAATATCTAGTGGATAAGCTGGCATACCTGGGACATGGTTCGATAGCCTGGTTCAACTGCCATGCGCAATCTCAGGACATCTAAAGGATATGTTATCTATACAAAGGCAAATAGGCATTGTTTCAAAAATACAAGAGCAAGAGGAGTTACAATAATGACAAGTATCCAGAAAAATAGAAATAACTGCCTTAAAGAAAGTTCAAAAGTAGAAAAACAGTTGTATTGTAAATAAAACAAAAGAATTATCACGAAGAGACAAAAGAAATGGTAACAGCAAGCTATCTTGTGAACTATTATTTAGCAGCCTTCTGCAATTGAATTACTCACAAAAGTGGATGTCATGCCAGCACAAGCACCTGCCGCAAGCCTTCCAATAACAGAGAGCTCACCATCCTTTCCCTTAAAGAGTTTCTAAACATTCAAAAGAAAAGATACATCAAATGCGTCAGTAAAATGAAGCACAAATGCATATATTTTGTGCTAAATTTTCTCAACTGATACTACCTTGTAAGTTTCATATGCGAAGAGCTGGACAGCACTATAAGGCACGACCCGTATCACCTGAATAAAAAAAATTCTACATTAAGTAAAAGCATGACAAAAAATATCACAACTGTTTGAGAAAATGAAATTCTGAAATAATATACAGAGCGACAAAAGCAAGGGACCTGAGGGAGGTTGCCTTTCCAGTACCCTTTAATTCCTTCTTCCTTAGCAATCAATGTGATGGCCTGCAGCCATTCCCAAATAAGCACTACCTTATTATAACAGCCAACAGAGTACAAACATGGAATTCAAGAAGAAATAAGTGATTTGAAACATTAATGAAAGGAATTACCTCGATGAAACCAATTGCCTTCTTGGCACTTTCTTGCCCAACTCTGATGCCATGAGTCTGCAGACAAATTAAGTTAGACTTTAAGCAGTCAGCAATTTTTCAATTCAAGTAGTAGATGCATGGTTCCAGCAAATCCGAACCCTACATTCACATTCAGCCATCAATAAGAGTGGAAATGTTAAAATATCAATGGTAACATCCACAAAGAGCCTTCTACATTGCATATGTCAGCATTTCATCAAAATTTGAACCAACAACTCTTTGCGCAGAATTTTGGTACAAGATAAAAATTTATTCAATTATTTGCACAAAGAGCTGCAAAATTAAATAACTGAAGCCTGGAGGTTCTGTACAAAAAATTTAAATTTTAACAAAACGGATATCCTTCGAAATCTAAATAAGATAAATCGGCGAACTATAAGCAAATAATCCAAAGTATTTTCTCTTATAACAAAATTTGAAAATTCGTCGACTACGGTTATCACATTTTGCACAAAACTAGAAGCTACACAAACATTAACAACTTGAAACGTCACGGTACGATGGCAGCCAAAAAAAGAAAAAATCACATTTTGCAAGAGAAGCGTTATACATGTAATGTGAAAAAAAAAAGTCAAAAGGTGAGTGCTAAATAAAAAACAACACCTGCAGAAGAAGCTTGACACGGTCAAGTGGCGCGGTGACGGTTTTGGCGGCGGCTCCAGAGATGGCGCCAGCCGCGAAAATCGCGGCGTCTCTCGGGACGTAACCGATTACAGCCAACGGATGCTTGAGCAGCTGAGCTGGAGTCGGCTCGAACTCTTTTGTAATTCTCTTTTCTGACAATGCGAGACAGGCGAATTTACCAAGCCCGCCACTACAACTACTGAAATCGACACTCCAAGTAAAGCGCGCGTCGGTTTTCCACAACGGTTCGGGGTCGTACGGTATCGTTTCGGGAACGCAGAAGTGAGAGATTTTGAGGCTCGGAATGTCTGTAAATGTTATAACGGCTTCCTCTTCTTCTCTCATGACTTTAAAATTGAAATTTTGAATTTTTAGGTAGAAGAGATAAGGCGTTGGGCTGAGGTTTGCAGACACAAACAGAGCGAGCGAAATGAAAAGAATGGGGATCTTTTTATTTTTAAGCCCCTTGAACCCTGAGATTCTTTATTAATCGCCTGTGGGCCGGTCTATTTTCACAAGATTCGAGCACTCAATGATGGACTCGTTCTTTAATTAATGGAAAAAAGGAGGAAAAAAAAAGTAACATTGTGATTCAATAATGAGTTAAATAAGAGTAACTTAATTTTAATAAATTCAAGCGCAATTAAGATTAAATTAAAAACGGGAGTTTAATAACCTTCAGAATTGATCAAAATATTTCTTAAGTTTTTAAAGATGTTGTATATATAATATACACATTTTTAATAATTTTTATATTGCTACTTATCTAGAAGTTTAATTTTAGCGTTCTTTTTATCCGTGAAATGCAATATTCTTTTATTCATATTTTTTAAAAGAAAATTAGTTTTATATTATTATTTGATAGCCATTGGTGAGCAACTTTATAATTTATTATGGAGAAGTTTAAATTATAAGAAGAATCTAAGATCCCGTTTGAGATTATTTTTTAAAGGCTTAAAAATAATATTGAAAGGTTAAAAGTTAATTTAGTGTTTCGTAATTTTTCTTAAATTCACTTTTGTCAAAGTCACATTTTCTAGGAAAAAGTAGTTTTTAAATTTTGATTTTGAAACTTAATTTTATACTTAATATAATTTTATATATATTCTCAAATATATTATAAAAATCTAAAATTATCCCTATTCAATTAGGAAATAAAAACTTTAAATTTAAAGAGATAATTATTAGTATAAATTATATTGAGATAAAAAATTTAAAAATAAAATTATTAAAATAATAATATTTATTTTAATTATCAATTATTTTATATAAAAAATTAAAATAATATATATATATATAGTATTAAAAATTATGACTTTTTTAGTCATTTATATTTTTATAATATTTTAACAATAAGAATTATTAAACACATATAAATATTTTTAAAACTTATAGTACTTTAAATTTTTTTTTTAATTTTATTAAATATTTAACTAATTCTTTTTTATAGTTGATTATTCTTTTTACAGTTGATTATTTCTACAACACAACTAAAAATAATTATTTTAAAAGCTATTGTGTTACCAAATTTGCCTTAAATTTTTTATAAGAATAACAAATGCATTTAAAAAAAATTGAGGAATTGATGTCGTTAAATCACTGTAAAACATCACGTAAATGACTTATTGAATGAGTATAATATTGAATAAAATTTACTCTCATAAATGAATGTGTTTATAACATTTTTTTTCATCGTGTGGGTGTATAATAATTGGTACCTAAAACAATATTTTTACTTTATTTATTTTAGTTCTTTTGTATTTTAACTTAAAATAATTGTAATAAAAAAATGATTGACTTTTATTATTCTTAATTGAATAATAAAGATAATTTTGAGTTTATATAATAAATATGATAACGTAATTATTAAAGGATAAAAGGTAATCCTAAGAATGTTCCTCCTTACTACTCAAACTTGATGTTGACTTTTAAGTTCTAAGTTCTAACAATCCCAACTAATTGTTACTTTTTTTTCCCTTTTATTTAACCAACCCATACTCGATTGTTCTTACAGTAGCAAGCATATTATATCTTCCGATGTATTTTAGCTTGCAAGTGCTTGTCCTATTGGTCCATTGTTTTTTTTTTTTTAACTTTTGTTTTCTAAACCACCACTCTCTCATATATTTCTAAAATACCAATAATATTCCACTCCACGTTCGAAAGGAAAGAGAGCTTTAATGGCATGGCTTATGTCGAAGCCTTTGCTTTGAGTAATTGAGTCGTTGGCTGTTGTTGGCCGATGCACTCGAAAGTCATAAAGCAAATATTGCACCCTTTTTGCACCATTTGGTACTCTTAACTTAAGGAGTACTTGCGCATAGGCCTTTGACGTCGTTCTTGTTGCTGATGATCGATCTTCATTGCCGGTGTTTGCCCGTTGCCTACTGCTGCTATATTCAACTGCCGTGTTTGCTCTTGCTGCTGGTTTGTTCTCGTCGACTTGCTCGCCCGCTGTTTTGTTTCAACGGTTTTGGGTATTATACAAGTAATAATGCTACTAATTGGTGAAATTAAAGTAAATTAATTATATTATTTTATTAATTAATTAATAAATATCATATTATTTAGAATAAATATTTAAAATAAAAAATTTAAAATATATAACATTACTCTTTTATAAGTTCTTAATTCTTTGTGGATAACTCTTTTTTATAACTATTAACATGCATACCAAAATTTTTTTTTTTTAGGCCGTGACATATATACACACACACACTAGTTTTGGATCTTAATTTATTAAAGCATAGGAAAGTTATTCAGCTATGCGGTTTAATAGTGTATTATTTGTGAACGTTATTAAGTCGTGTAATTTAATAATATAATGATATAATATTATTAAACTATATTGTTTAATGGTTTTTTAAATACACACATATATATATATATAAAGTCAACTTCAAATAATATGAAATTAAAATTTGAGATGAATTTATAATATTATAAAAATTCATTTACAATTTAAATTTTGGATTAAAAAATTTTCAATGTTGTATATACTTTGCTAAGAAGTAACACCCCGCTCCAGCGTCAATTTTTAAATAAATTATGATATTTTGTAAATGAAGCTACAAAATCACACCAACTTATGTATTTAACATTTACACACATAAATTAATTATTCAAGACTTGTTTACCTTGAGGTCTGTACAAACCCTCAAATGACTGTAACAGAAATGAATGAATTATAAAACTTTCTTTTTTCACTATTTGAATCTCACTTTTATTTTTCATTTTCATTGCAGCACTAAATAAAAAATATATACCTACTCCATAATATTCATTTGGGAGATTGTCAATTTCCTCATACTATATTCAATATATATCATTTACCTCTACCTTGACAACATAAGTTTATAATATTTCTCTTACTTTCAAATATACTTTTATTTATATTTATTATAAATTAAATAAATCACATTAATAGAAATTAAAATAAAAAATTAATATTAAAAACAAAAAATATATATTTTATTGTGAACAAAAATATTTTTCTTGTACTTTTTTTATTTTATAAATATTTTCTTATAATAAAATTTTTAAAATTAAATGTAAAAAGCACAAGAATTTTTTTTATTTTATAATAATTTTTTATTTATCATTCAAATTTCTTACAATAATTTTTTATATTTTATCATTTTATAATAATTTTCTTATATATTTATCATAAGAAAATATCTATAAAATAAAAAGTATAAGAAAAATATTTTATTATTAATTTTTTTATCAAAACATATATTTTTTATTTTAATTTTTATTCATATAATTTATAATAAATATAAATAAAAATATATTTAAAAATAAGGATAATATTATAAGCTTATGGTGAGGAAGATTGTTAATTATTAAAAAATAATAGGGAGAAGGTACATTAAATATAGTAAGAAAAAAATTGACAAATCTCTCATATTTATTCTGTTATGATAATACTTACTTCAATCCTTTTTTTTTTTATTTCTTTAGAAAAGAGAAACTGATTAAAGACATAAAATTATGGTAGAAAAAAGAAGGAGATTGACCCGCACTCGTATTTTGAGACGAAAATTGAAAAAATATAAGATAAGAGTTTTTCTTGCATTATGAGATGAAAATTTTCTTCGAACTCTCTCCTCCTCATACAGTGGAAGAGGGATCAAACTTCAAACCTCTTGTAAATAGATAACTGTTAAGTTGAATGAAAAATTAAAGCTAGTAATTTTCGAAGATTTAGCACTGCTAACTCAAGGAAATTTTGGAGTAAATCATTGGAATAAGCAATTAATTCAAGTCCTAACACAATAAATTCCCATTTTATTTTGATGATGGTATTACAATAGCCAAGTAATTACCATCACTCATCGAAGGGTAAATGCATATACCGATATACGAAATAGACTTTCACTCAGTTACAAAAAAACATCTGAGAGATCTTTAGGACATTACAGACATATGCTTTAACCTGCGGTTCCTTCATCAAGCGTCGATGGCACCAATTCACTTCGAAATATTCCATCTCAACTGAGAAGACATCCATGGAAACTTTCTGGACATGTAAAATGCTATGCCTGGCTTTTAATTCCAGCAGGCGACGCCATATAAAAGAATAACAAATGCATCTTATGTTTGGAAGTTTCAATCATCAATCAATCGAGTTGAAGAGTCTGACCCCAAAAGGCCAAACTAATCCTGCATTAATTCAAATTTCCCACACTTCAACTTCAAGCTATATATATACATATATACACACTAATAATAGGAATTTTAATCAGGGTAAAAATTGGGTGGGACGACGGTTCAAATGTATTTGTCATGTGTTTTAAATACTGTAAGATAATTCAAAATACATGATAAGATTTTACTGAATGAGTAAGCAAACTTATTTAGAGATCAGAACTTACTTATTATACTCTGATGACTGCTCCACTTGATGATTGAAGGTCCATTTTGACCACAATCTGATCAGAGTCTGAGAAGAACAAAATATTTAATTAAATTAAGTATGAATTGGTTCTTGATTGATGCATGGCAATTGAATTTGTTTATCAAGTTATTAAATGTGTAAATAAAGCCCTAACAATGATGTAAATATGTACTCACCTAGAGGTCTGTTGGACACAAAAAAGCATGCTCCAATAACAATGTAGCATAGCAGAAGGATCAATCCTTTCATGTAATGAGAAGTTCCATCCTGAAAAATTAACAATAAAATAGTACTTAATATTTCTGATTGAACTATGAACACACATTTTAGAAAGAAAAAAAAAAGATTAATAGTATAAATTAATTACCTGTAAAGTGAAGGCTGTGGCAATAATTGCTAGAGCAAGAGAGCCAGTCTCAAGGAGATTGAAGTTAAGATCCATTGTAATCCCCATAATCCAAGAAATAATCACACACAATGGAACCTGCAATCATATTTAGATGATTATTAATTAATATAAAGATTTAATCATCTGAATTTTTATGAGTAATGAGAAGATTACTCACACAGTAAATACTTACCACAAATACAGCAATTTGAGTTGCAGAACCCAATGCAACACCCAGTGAAATGTCCTGCATTTCAAGCGAAAAAAAAAAATATATTTAAAATTATTTAATCATGTTCTGAAGAACATAGAATATATCATAATCGTCGAACAGCTCCATACTGTTATTTGTTACTCACCAATTTGTTTTTGAAAGCAAAAATGATTGCTCCTGCATGTTCAGCTGCATTTCCAACAATTGGTAGCAAGATAATGCTGAGGAAGCTCACAGAGATTCCCCAAGAATTTGATGCATCCTGAAAATTAACAGTGATGACCAATCAAATGCAAAATCCAAAAAAAAAAAGGAAAAAAATGTACTCATAATTTCAAATTTCTAAGGATTTAATTATTTATATTAGTTACCTCAATTGTGCCCACCACATATTCTGATAGTAAAGCAATGACAGCAGTCATCCCAACAAGCCAAGCAAATCCACTCCAAAAACCAATCACAGCCGTTTCTTCAGTCACATCATCACCGTCCTCTGAATCCTAATCATCAACAATCCCAGATTATACAAATTTACATTTCAAGTTATTTATTAAAATGTCAAATTATTATTATTTTTTTTTTGGGTTCGGGAAATTAAGTACCTCTTGAGCTTCAAAAAATTCCCGGTGTGTCCACAATTGGAAGATGAGAAAGGCAAAGTAACCAATCAGCATTGCAATGCTGCTGGCTCTTGATAGCTGAAGTGTTGCATTAGCAGCAATATCAGAGGAGGCCACAGCGTATTCGAATAGCAATGGTAGCATGTGGCACAGCAATGCCAGCAGCAGCAGCAACGAGTTGACATCGGCTTGCTTCTGTCAAAACATCCAACACATCAACTCAATTAATTAGCACCAATTTTTCTACCTCTTGAGTTATAAGATGAATACATATAGAGTCGCACTTAGGTCCGGACATTAAAGAGAGTAAAATTCTGCTCGTAGTCCAAATGTAAAATCTGGACATTTGGATCTGAGCACCATTATGTATTATATATATGAACAAATTAAATAACTTACTCTATCGTATTTTTGCTCATTTTTAAGATTGGCAATGCCTCCACAGAAGAGAGAAGTGCCAAGAACCAGAAGAAGGTTTGAGAGAATGGAACCCAAAAGAGAATATTTGACCACGTCAACTTTGCGTTGGCATAGAGCAAAAATTCCTATGATAAGCTCCGTGGCATTGCCGCATGTCGCGTTCAATAATCCTCCCACTGTAAAACCAAATAAAGTGTCAAATTAGTAATGGTTAATTTGATTTTAATTATTGATTAACACATAAGCCAAAATTGCTTGTCAATTAGGCAACTGAGGTCGGATAGCTATATCGCACCAAACTCGTTGAAGAAGATGAAAGAAACGTTGTCATTTTAATTTTCTATTATTTTCGTAAATTCGGTTTAGACTCACAAGCATCGCGTCGGCATCTTTTTGACCAACTAATAAAGAAAACAAATTTCTAGGTTTTGTCGTTTTTTAAAAAAGGCTTGTTTTGCGAGAGTGATTTTCTTTATGGTCAGTAATACGAACTCCAAACAAAAACCAAAAAAAATAAAAATAAAAAAAGGGCTAAAAAATTTAGGAATAATTACCTGTTGGGCCAGTGTAGAAAGCAATTTGCCTGCAATTTTTTAGAAGGAACAACAAAAAAGATTAATGAAGATAATAAATTGTCAGAATACTGTAATCCAACGATTAATCTAACAAATTAAATAAAAAAAAATTAAAGAACAGGCTTACTCCGTCAAGAAGCTGACGCGTTCAGCCAGAGGAGTCAGTCCAAGTAAGCTCAGAGCGAATACCCATGGCTGCATCATGTATTGAATGAATAAATGATTCATAACATAATAATAATAATAATAATAATAATAATAATAATAAATGTTATGAAATAAGAAACTTTAACATTAATAAAAAAAATTTGATTAACTATGTTATTAAGCAAGAATAAGCACTCACTTCTGCAAATCCATAACATTGACCGATTATGGCCAAAGGAACGGCGGGAAACAGAACTGAAAGTTTAGTCCCCAAAATGACCTCCTGAAGATTAGCCAGACACTGTCTAAGACAAGGGAATCGAATTTTCGACACAAGGGTAAGATCGGATTTTTTCCTCAACGAGGAGGATGACATGTTATGTGCAGTTCTTCCATGTCTCATCTCCTTACTCAACACCTTCACGTTGCCATTCTCCATCAGCCATGGTTCAGTCGAAGCCATTTTCTCGAAAATGGAATTAAAAAAAACACAATTAATAATCAGAGTATTTTTTTTTTTCAATTAAAAATTGATTGAGAGAGAAAATTTTGTTTCAGAGTGTGTGTGTGAGAAATCAGTGAAGGAGGGTACTATGTTATAAATAGCAATGCATGAGGTTGGTTGATCATGAACCTTCCTCGAAATTTCGTTTTTTGTTTGGCAAGACACGTGGCTCACATACTCTGCTATGTAATTTTTTGAGATCAGTATGAGAGATGAGTGTGTTACAAATTAATTTGATGTATTTTTTCTTTTTTTTTTTTTAGGAGGGTGTTTTTCAATCTTGATGTTATCTAGTAAAATTGTGTGGAGCAATGTTAATCTTCTGGGTCAGTTTGCGTTGAAAAATGAGTATTCTACAGCAATAATTTAGATAATAAGACAGATTTATTAATAATTTGTGCAATATGGGGTAATAATGTTGCTATGGTCTTTCTACTTATTCTTCAATTTTGATTAATAATAGTTATTTGTTACTGATAATTTCAATTGTACTGCAGTTGGACAAAATTGTGCAAACTAGCTTTCACTCACAAAACTTTGTCAAGTTGAATTTAATACTTCAAGTCTTCAACTATCTAACTAAGCATTAATGCTGGCTTTGGCATTTTTTTTTATTTTCATTTTTATTGTAATATCATTACGTTTGCATTATTATCTATAAAAGACATTTGATTCTAACTAAATTTCCAGTCATTAAACGAACAGAAATTTAAAATGATGTGAAATGTAAAAACGAAGAAAGTGATAGTTCAAAGGTTCAAGTATCCGTACATTGACTTACGTTAGAGATCAATCTTTGAAGCACTACTACTGGGAGTGAAATTTTCCTCACACTCTAGAACCAGTCAAACTCCTGAAGGTTGACTTGATGAAATTGTCAACTGAAATACTTTAATCAAAAGTCAAAAACATAAATTTGGAAAAAAAAAAAGATGAATAAAAAAAGTAAAGCATAAAGGAATCTGCTGTCTGGTTGCTGAAGCAGTTTGGAAATTGGAAGCCTAAGTACAGTTTATTATCTTACAAATGGAGTTATAGAGATTAATTTATTTGAGAGAAAGTTTAGAGTGTTTCATTAGGTTAACCAATTCTTTATTTAAAAAATGGCTCATTATTTTTGACATTCTAATATTCATTAATCAAACATATATAGACATTCATTTATTTCGGTGAAAAATAGAATTAAAAAAATAAATTCCTAGTTCTCTTTTCGTTTTTTCGAAGTTAATGAAAACAATCACTGAATTAAACTGCTGAGGGTGAACTATATATGTTCTAAGAAATTTTATTCAGGCTGAATCCTTATTAACCATCCGACAAATTCTTAACTCTTCTAATCTTCTGTTAAAAAAAAAAAAATTAACATCTTGATTACCCGACAATTCTCAACACGTCTATCATAAAAAAACTAACATACATGATTATATTCAATCTCTCAAACCCTAAAATTGCTGCAAGAATCTGCCGTCTCATGAGATTCTATTATCTCTATATTTTAATTACTGCATAATTAAATTTTCTTGTAATCTTGTTTGTATGCTAAGCTAGCTAGAGCCAAAAGGGGCAATAATTTATGTTCAGCACTCATTAAATGGCATGTATGCAAAATAAAATCTCACTGCATCGCATTAATGAACGTTACGTCAAAAAATCTTCAGCACACAGCAAACAAAACCATCCGAATTACACCATTATTGAATTAGGAAATCGACAGAGCAAATCACTATATACCAAGAAAACACGAAACTCCATTTTCTATTCTAATTAAAGAACCAAAATAAATTGATACCAATCCAAAATTGTTATACACGTACATATTTATAATATCAATTGATACTTCTGGCTCTGCGGCTACCATTTGCCGTTACGTGGGCTACTTCTCTTCTTATAATAATAATTAAGCTGTTTGTATCAGAAACGGCACCGTCAAATTTACAGAAACCGACGTACAACAACCGTACGTACAACATAGGAACCTTCCTCGAAACTTCGTTCAGATACGTACATAACATAAATTGGATATACATGCCAATATAGGCGAGATTTTTAGCTCCACCCTGCCCCATATCGACTCGAACTCATTTCTTTTGTTATAGAGTCGAAAAGAGTCTTTACAAATCCTTGTTCTCGCTCTCTGTACTAAGATATATTATAATACCAATAAATTGATCGAGCTCTTAATCATTTTACTTGAAAAAATAATTTTTTTCGATAAAGTCAGTTAATTATAATAAAATAGTATTCCTTCGGAGTCATACAAACATCAAAATAAAATGTACATAAGAAAAAAAAAGAAGATAAAGTCGGTTAATTAGAATAAAACAGTATCCCTTCGAAGTCATACAGGCATCAAAATAAAATGTACATAAGAAAAAAAAAAATCCACTTGCTCTTGTTTCCTAGGGTATCTTAACAAATAGCTACATTATATAACTTTTGTACTTAGATACATTAGTTGATAGCTTAATGAATCAACCTCCTACACGTCTTACTTTTACTGCTGTATTTCAAGAATTAATTATTATGAATTTGTAAAAGATCAGTAGAGTTCAGATCGGGAGAGGATCATAGTCCACGCATTATTTGACACAAAACTTATGTTCTTGTGTGTGTGTTTTTTTCTTCAATAATATTATAATGGAGCCTTCAATACAAACAATATTTAGATTGTAATTGTAAGTATATGTATAAGTGTAAGAATCCTAGCTAGACACTTATGAAATTGATGAAAGAAATTAGACGTGGCAGCTTAAGTTCACTAAGGGTTAAGCATGGGGAAGGAAAGAGGGAAGAAGTTTCCCATATTAGGTTTTAGTGGAATGGTCCGTCTCTTTGATATATATATATAGTATTTGGCAATTGAAACTGAAATTATTGACTATTTTTGTGGGTTTCTGTTTGTTTAATCTTTCACTTCCAGGAGAAGATTTGTTGCGGCTGGTTGTAATTTGCTTTCACAGTTTATGATGAACAGGTAGTTAGAGATAGTTCATTTTTTTTTCTTAAATTCGATTGATAGCTAGCTTGTGGAAGCATTATTGATCAATTATTAATGTTAATTAGGGCAGCAAATTCATACTCTCCTATAAGAATGTCATTCATTCTGAGGATCATAAGAAAGATTTTATTCATATTAGAGTGCTGGTCTAACACGAAACATAATTTTTTATATGTATATTATTTAGTTTGGATGTAATCATTATTGCAGTATAATAATAATAAATACCAATTAGTGAATCTATTCTGTAATCTGTTAGAATGTTATTTATTTTTATTAATCTAAATATAAATGTCTAGGATGATTTTTGAATCAATAATTTATTTTTATAACTTATTTAGGGACAACACTTGAGCATTATAACCAATACGGAAGAATTTGCTACAATGAAGAATAAGTTTGGAAATCAAGGATCAGACTTCACGTGTTATGTTATCAATAACTTTGCTACAATGAATAATAACTTAAGAATAGGCTGGATTGTAAGATATTTGGGAGCTCATCAGTGACTAAATTAGGTTTGTTGTAAAATAATAAATTTTTTCACAAAAGAATATTCTTGTCTTTTTACTCTAAATATAAAATATAGTCCTAAAAACATTCTCCCTTTGTAAACTAAGCATGATACGTAATCTTAAAATTTATACACTCTCCACCCCTAAAAAAAATTATAAGTAGTAGGTTCATAACCTTGAGGTCACGAATTCCAAAAAAAAAAATCTCATCCCAGCAATATTTTTTGTCTTTTAAACACTCCCGAAATAATAATAATAATAATAATGGACCAATGATATTACATGAACTGGCGTCCACTGTTTTAAATGTCTGATATATTCTCTAAACCGAGCGAGACTTTCCATTTGGAGACCATTCTAATATGTTCTCTTCTCTTCTCCACCATGCTCTCATTCCCCACAACTCAATTCGCACAATCATTTTCATATTTTATCAACACACACATCTCCATATAGCTAGTCAAAATTAGCTCTTCTTAAATTAAATATCTTTGCCATTAATTACCACTTGACACGAAACATTCATTTATCAGATTCCAAAATGTCTGAAACATACTTGAGTGTTAATTAAACTCCAAACAACTCTTCATGTCTTATCAGCCCTTTGTCTTCATCGATAGAAATAAATATCAGCAAAATCGATCAGTCCATGAGTGTACGACACACTGAGCAACGAATGCAAAACAATACAAGTTTTTATTTGTTTCTATAACAGCTCCCTCATATCACTTAATTATAGAACTCTGATGCGAGTACCCACAGTTCCCGTCCAAAATAAACTGCCCCACTTGCATGTGTACTCTGAGCTAAACTCAGCTTCCACGAAGTTTCGTTTCATATCCCATCGGTTTCATTGAGATTGTGGTGTATCGTTTCACGTTCTGGATTCATCTAGAAGATGACAAGTTTTTGAAAGATACTCTCTGTGTCAAGTTGGCTTCATTGAAAACTAAGTTGAGTAAATTTTAGATCATATGTTACAGGTTTTTCATTTTACATGGGTGACATATATATGTTATATTTATGTTCAGAGCATCCTATATATGATACTGTAAATGAATAAAAATACTAAAATATGAACATGTTTTGCTGCTGTAGTAAATCGTGCATGGATACACTTAAGCCAACCTGTTAATATAATCAGTAAGGGTAACTTTGATTTACCTGGAGAGTTTTAGCAATTTTTTTTTTTTTTCAACCCATGCTTTAAAATATTTTGGGTCTGAACATACTCATTTAACGTAATCTTGGTGACATTAAAATATAATCTTCGGCTTTTTTTTTTTCACTGTTCTATCCCATCCCAGCATATATAGGGGTATTCCGTGCTTACCACGTGAATATGTGCATAACTATTATAATTTATTGAAGTACACATATGACAAGGAATGAAAGAATGACAGGAGCACCCAAAAACTTTTTCTATATACTTAAATAATGTGCTTTAAACTTAACAATTACCTTGTATTATATTAAAAATCGTAAATATATTAGGTATCTAATATATAGTAGTTTTTTTCAAGTCTTTGAAATGAGATTCTATGAAATATTGACAAAGAGTAGGCAATAATGCAAATGCATAAGCTGTTTCCGCGAACTTTCGTATGTTGTACAAGAGTAGAAATTAATAGCCAGCAATAAGCAGACCCATACGTACAATTCTGTTTGCATATTACAGTTTGTTCGATTTCATCAGTTTGGTATATCTAATTTGCGATCGGTATCAGTTTGCATATCGTTTTCGGTTTGATACTAGTTTTGAGTACGCATCGTGCCTTTCAGTTCATATATACATTAATTGTGTGGTCCAAAAATGAATTATTTTTTACAGAAATTTGATGAGGCCATATATTTGCCAAGTTGAGTATTGTCCTTGAATTGCACCACTGCATTAATTTCTAGCTAGCTAAAATGATGAGACAAACTAAATTAATTATTGTTAAACACTTTGAAAGTGAAGTATGTACAGAAACAAAAACAAACGATCCAAATTAATTGCCTCATCATTTCAAAGGTGGCAGCCATTACAAATCATATTTGAAGCCTTGTTCACATAGATAAAGGGTGAATTTAATTACTAATCGTACGATGCTTCTGTTTTGGATTAATAATTATATTTGTACCCAAAAAATTACAAAAAATAGCTCAAAAAGTATGAGAGAGAAACAAATTTTGTCTTATACTGAATTTTTTTCGTTCTACAGTGAAATTTTTGTGTTTGGGAGTCTGAAATTATACAATTTATAAAACAATCTAGAGATCTACCCAACATGGTTTGAAAATACCTGAAAATAAAATAAAGGTTGTTTGGAAGCTGAGAAAGAAAGGAAAATAAGCAGATGTGAAAACTCTTCAATCTATTAAACTCAGCTTAATGAATTTGTACACAATGTGGCTCTATATACACATATATCTACACGTATATCTATTCAGTATAATTTATTATACTATTCTTGACATTAATTTATTTATCTATTGAAAAGATTAATTAGGAAATTAACCAATAATTATTTATTAATAAATATAATCCTAAAAGAATTGGCATTTTCTGTGTCTTGCAACAATCTTGCCAATTATTATTTGAAAATTAATTAATACCAATTAACTTTAAACAAGTTTAATACCATTACAAAATCCTACTAATAAATATTTATAAGCAATTGATTTTATGATTTTACTTTTGTTTCTATTCTGTTTGAAAGCCTGAATAATATCAATATAAAATATTATTGAGTGTAAATCATTACAATTTTAGAATAGTCCATATGAGATCCTGTCTACACCTAAAAATATTTACAAAATTATAATTTTGAGATCATAAAAACTCTTATTTTTCTATGATGGGAAGAAAAGTATTTTACCGTCTTGCCATTTCTTAGGTGTGGCGAATATGAAATGCACAGATTTGATTTGAGCGTGATTGAAAAAAATAGGAAAATTTACAAAAATAGCCAAAAAAATTTTACAAATATCCAAAATAACCAGTTAAACTTTTTCTATCATATGTAGCCATATATTTATTGTATAGACTTAAATACCCTCATATCTATAAACAAAATCAACAAATCTCACACATTCTCAACCAACAATTTTCAAAATCCAGCACATCCTAATCCATAAAACTTATCCACTAATCATCAACTCATCAACTTGCAAGCAAGCAGTTGAGGTTAGTATTTATTTTACACTTCTATTTTTCGATTAATCAAAATTTATGAGTTATTTTGAGTTAATACGAGCTTGAGACGAACCCGGAAAGCGTGTGGCAGTGCACATGCCGCACGTGGAACAGATGCTGTCGCGCGGTAATAGGTTACGTCCAGCAGTGGGACGAGCACTGTCTCCGTCGCGACGAGCGCTGCCGTCGCGATGGCGAGTGCTACGTCAGCAAGTGAGACGAGCACTGTCTCCCGTCGCGACGAGCACTGTCTCCCATGCGACAGGCGCTCGTCGCGCGGTGACGAGTTCCGTCCAACCGTGAGACGAGCACTCGTCTCCGTGCGACGAGACGCTTGTCCACGGTTGGACGGAACCTATTATAGTGCGATAGGCGTGCAGTCGCGTGGGAGACAGTGCTCGTCCCACGGTTGGACGAAGCTATTACCGTGCGATAGGCACTGTCGCATGGGAGACAGTGCTCTGTCCACGGTTGGACGAAGCTATTACAGTGCGATAGGCACTGTCCCACGTCGCGACAGGCACTGTCCCACGTCGCGACGAGCACTGTCCCACGTGCTCTGCGTTCGTCTCCAAGCTCGTATTAACTCAAAATAACTCGTGTTCTAATTTTCTTTTAAGTACTTATTTTTTTCTTTCTTAGGCTTAATGGAGTCAATTGTCCTCCAATAGAAAAACCGCCTCCCGGTCGTCGGAAGGAGCTTAGAATACCATCCGTTGGTGAGGATGTATCACGGAGAAGCGTGATGTGTTCCGGTCGCAAGGAACACCGGACATAATAGAAAAGATGTAAGAATCCCATTACGACTGAATCATAATTAGCGGTCTATTAGTATTGAAGGAATATATTATATGATGTATTTTAAACTCTTATGTTTATTATGTATTCGACATATTAAACTGTTTTTGTTAAAATGATTATTCATAATAAATGTTCGAGAATTGTCGAACCCGAAATAAGATTAATCGCACTATATTTACAATCTGTTCAAATATATAATTTACAATCTAATATCATTATTAAATATGTCAACTGCAATCTTCTTCTTAAAGTATTGTCTATGACTCATCATCAAAATTAAGTAGACGTTGTGAAAGATTGTCAAAATTTTCAAAAACACAGTATCCATCTTTCCAAAATGACCAAATATATCTTTCCTGAATAATCTTAATTTTTGTTTTGTTAACTTCCTCTTGATAAGCATCCATCACATTCCCAAATTTTGAAGTATTTGTCATACGCTGGGAAGTGTTTCGCTTCCGAATCTTCATCGTGCTCGGTTTTGTAGCCATTACGATCGCAAAAAATCAAATTTATAATTAGTTAATCTGATAATTAAAAATATTAAAAAAATCAAGATTTTTTTTTACATTTTTTACAATCGCTCATGACAGTATGTGACGGAGCCCATCGCGTGACGCGATAGCGCCTGATTAGTTGCTCAGTGGCATGACGACATAGCGATGGTCACTGTCAGCAGCAGTATTTTCTACTGTTCAGTCTGCGATTTCTACCCTTATTACACCTATACTCCACCTTACAATCACACAATCAACACTTTAATCTTGCAATACACCATCAACTATTTAATATAGTTTAAGGGCATTTTATCGAGCACCGCTGCACTCACTCTTTAAACCTAAATTTCACTTAACAATCTCCAATATTTATTGCTAAATAATCATAATCTCATCTATATGCATCCATACATTCATTTTCACTAATCAAACTTATCAAAATAGAAAAATTGAAATTTACGAGTGAAACTTACTGAAAATTATAAAATGGAGGATGATAGAAACCACGGAGTTGAGTTCATCGTCAAAATCCATTCAGCGTTTCACTGGAGGTCGCGGAGTTGAGTTCACGATCATCGAGAGCAGTAATCGCCGTTCGAGGTCGCTGGGAAGCTAACGAAGATTGGTTTTGAGAGAGAGATGGGTATTATGGGAAAAAAAGAGTAAATGGTTAAAGATGATAGAAAAATATAAATGGTTATTTTGGATATTTGTAAAATTTTTTGGGTTAATTTTATAAATTTTCCAAAAAATATGACGGTTATTAATGGTGTTGATTATCAACTTACAGTTATATTGAAATTATTTTACTATGTAATACTTTTTTATAAATAAATAATTAAAATTATAATATATTTTTTATTATTTATTATTTTATATATATAATTATAATTTGTAATCTACTGTAAAATCGTTCCAACATTATCAGCATGGGTACATATGGAATTGCTGAATGGCTTACGTGATCAAATTCTCCACGGATGTCCCGTAAGATTTCTGAATTGACGTCCAGCGTGATTGATACCCTCCTCACACTCTTCAGTTTGACTCTTTGCCGTTTAGTACAACATTTGTACTGTGAACTGATTGATTGATGACGATACTGACTTTAATTTGAATCCACGACTCTTGCGGTTTATTTACGTTTTGGTGACGGCAACAATTTAATCACACTACTTCCTCAAATCTCATCACTTTACTGTTTACAAAAATTACAGTTTTTTTTTTTTTTAAAAATTAATCACAAGTATTTTTTAGTGCCATTAGTAGGAATGGTAATGGGTCGGACTCGAATTTAATCCACGTCAACGGATTCTGTTGGGCTCGGGCTTGTTTTGACTGAAGGGATCATAATTTTTTTTTACAATTTTTTTATTTACACAGTAAAGAACAAGTAATCTATAATCTTAAATTAAATTTGCAAAGACTTACTCTCATACAAAAATTAATATTTAATAACGTGATATTATGATTCACTGTCATATTATATGGGCGTAAATTACACAAATTATAATTTAATAAGATCATTTTTATTATTCAAACAACCAAACCAATCAAGCATAGAGTATTACTTACCGATTGACTAATGACGAAACAGCGGACACAAACGTAGGAAAAATAACAAGACCAAGTTAAAAGATCTGCAAGCAGCGGGTGAAGCCTGAAACTAAAAGAGTAAAAGATTGTTGAATTGAGATTTTAAAGAGATTTAATTGCTATAGAGCTGGAATGTCCCAACTATCTTCCTTTGTTGAGAATTGTCCGAGAAGATTGTCAAATGGTATATTTGAGATTGAGGTTTGATAACTGTAACTTTTAAATTATAGTACTAAAGTATTTAATAAATACTAACTACTATAATTTAAAAGTTATGTTAATAAGATTGTTTACTTGTATAATAAAAAAATATTATTATATATTTAATAATTTTATTAAAATTATTATTTAAAAATTATGTTTACTATATATTATTAATTTTTATTTTATAATTATAATTTTTTTTTTTACAGTAACTGTAGTTTAAAAACTATAACACTTCAATCTCAAACATATTTTAAGTAACGGTGAGTGAAAATTGTTGTTAAAGCTTTGGAATTGTCTACCCTAACCTAAACGTTTTACACAAACTAAACCTGACCAATTAATCTAAAATCATGATTATTCGTGATTATATACACTACCGGCAATTCAATGGAGCAATGATAGGGAAACAAGGCCACTAGGTAAAGCAAAACTAACAATAAAATGAACCCAGACAAAACAAAAGCAGGCATTAGAACAAAAGACAAGTGACACTAAGAAACTCCAACAATAAGGGAACAGTGACAGCGACTGTCTCTCTTCCCTCATGTGCGGAGCTGCTGGCAATGGAAATAGGGGGGGGCGCTGGCTGGCCAGCAGTGGCGGTTGCCAATTGTTTTGGTGGTTGGATGGCTAGTGCTGGCGCGGTGGGGTTACAAACGAGAATTGTAATTTGTGAAAGAGAGGCATTAAATTTTGTGAGTTGTGACTCATGAGTTTGTGTGTGTCATTCTCTCACCCGTGAGTTGTGTCATGCAATGTTTTTTTTTTTTTTTTCATTTAAAAATTAATTTAAAGATTAATCGTTGGTTCGGGACTTTTTAGTAGATTCATGAATTGTAACACAGGTGTAATATATATTTTTATTTAAAAATTAAGGATTAGATTATAACTTTTTAGTAAGATCCGAACTATAATCTAAACATAATTATATATTGATGCCTGAAGGGCTAACCAACCCTTAACTCTTAAATTTAAGCCTAAGCCTAAGATTTTTAGGTTGATCAATAAGTTTTAAGTCCCATGGAACTCTTTGCTCTTTTATCACAAATATGGAATTAGGGAATTCCTCTCTAATGTTGCTAAAATGCTAAGATAGTTTGTGTCAACAAACTTTTAGCTAATACTTTGAATATCTAGATCTAAAGTTTTAATATATTCCAAATTATTATGAGTAATGTTATATTTACGTAGTTGAAATACTTAGTTTGTATCTCATTTTATGTATTATCAATAAATTTCACCATTTGAATGAAAAACTATGAGATTTAATAACTAAATATTATTTGAACCAATTAAATAATGTCAAATAAGTTGAAAAACAAACTAAATGTCTTAACAAAGTAAAGATAGCCTATGTTTGTGAAATTGTGACCATTCAATAAATGAAAAATCACAATCATTTTTCATTTTATAATACAAAACTTAGGAAGTGTACGAAACAAATTCAAATATGTAACAGAAAATGTGTAATCAGTGACAATTAATATCGAATAATTAAAAAAACATTTAGCTTTACAATGAAAGCTAGTGTTGTAGGTTTTACTATAACATACTGTAACCCACAGTTTAGGCACTATTAGATGATCAGACACAACAAAATCTAACCATCTACAGTGCCGAAACTGTGATATGATACAACTATAGTAATATAGTCACAGTCTAATGCTGCAGGTGAATTAATTAAAAACCATAGCATTTCAATGAGTCATATTCATGACTATCCATATATCTTCAGCGCGGCATTTAGCATAGGATATTCAAAAAAAAACAAAAAAAAAAAACAAAAGGAGACTACATTAATAACTACTACAAATTTTTCTGATAAGATATTTACCAGAGAACAAAAATCACTGGTAACTTTAGTTACAGTCTAGGCTTAAGAAAGCTACCAGCCATCCATTTTTACCAAAAAGTATTATCTTGCAAAATTCTACAGGAGCCTGTTCCAACTACAGTGTTGAATCAGACCGCCTCTTGCAGTAACTAGCAACATTCTAATATAATATTTGTTTATTGTCAACTCTATCCAGTCTCACCCTGGTTGTTTATCTAACCTTGATGCAATACACACGGGAACCGAGATGCTCCACTTCAAGACCAGCATTCTCACAGCCGGTGAAGAATAGTGTCTCATCCTCTTTTCCAATTCTTCGTCTCCAACTCATTAAAAATGCAGGCCAGGGCAACCCCTCAGTTCCTGCAAGCAAGTCATAACACAGTAGCACATTGATCAATCAGTTTCTACTTTCTGCTAATATACAAGAAAAGAAAAAAAGGTCATTACAATACCTTCGTCCTGCACATTCTCAGTAAGATGGCCTACTTGGCTATGTTTTGGCTCGTAAGATTTGAGGAGAAAGGAAAGAGATTTGATCAAGTTTGAATACTGTTTCACATCTACAAGCAGGCGACAAACAAAATTGGATGATTCCTCATGGAAAGAAGAATCAAATTGAGATATTTAAAAGAATAGTTTAAATCCAATAGGCACAGCTCATTATTGAAAGGAAAATCAGATTGCGCATGGTGAGCAGTGTACATGATACATAAATTTTACCACAAAGACATTAATTTAACTACTACACTACATTAATTTGGACCATATACAATGTACATCTAATATAACAACCAAGCCCACTAACAAGATATTGTCCGCTTTAAGCTTCACGCACTCATCTTCACTTTCACAGTTTTGTTCTTGGTATAGATCTAAGTCTACTCAAAGGTCTCTTGTTAGTAGGCAGGGTCACTACAGATGGTATAAGAGCCACTCCTAGTGGAAGTGTGTGAATGGTCATGCCTAGTGAGGACGCTGGGCCAAATGGATAGAATGTGACATCCCACATCCCTTGGGAAGGATGTGAGTAAGAAGCTTATAAGAGACAACCATCTTTAGACTAGCAAGAGGCCTTTTGGTGGGCTTCGTACAAAAAACAAAACGGTGAAATTGAAGGACGGGTGCGTGAAGTCCACTAACAAGAGATTGTCTGCTTTGGACTTCACACACGTGCCCTTCATCCTCAACGTTTTCACTTAATCAAGAACTCCTCAACATATAATATCCATAAAAACCATACAATAACATAAATAATCAAAATCCCAAAATTTTAACTAACTAACAACCGTAGTGAACACTATAAAGCATTAATGTCATATATTTTCTCAATTAATATGAAATCCAACTTAAATAGAGTTTAAAGCAAAAAAATTTTACCCAATGGAGATTGAAATCCTACTCTTCTCTTTTCTCTCTCTCTCTATATACAACCCTACTTCAATGACACTTCAATAAACACTTCTTAGATCATTTTGAATAAACTCACTCTTAGCCATTATCAAAATGGAAATATTTGAAACTCAAAGACAATTTTAGAAGATTATTGGACTTCAATGATAAAAACCAAAATAAACTATGCACATTCTTTTATTCTCTCTAATGGTTGGCCATATGGAGAAAAGAAGTTAAGGGGCTGTTTGTTTTCTCGACTTGATAACTTAATTGACTTAATTTCAATCAATTAAATTATTAATCTTGTCTGTTTTTTTAACTTAATAAAAATTTTCAATCATTAAGTCATTAAGCTATTAAGATTTCTTTTAATTTTTTGCTTAATCTAAAAAGTCTAAATAATATCACTGAAAAATATTCTTCAAAATATCCCTATCTAATTAATTAATTTTTATCTTTACATAAATAAAATTTAATAATTAGTATTATTACAAATCTCTATAATATAATGGTCGACTACTATTATTTTTATCTTTTCAATTTCTTTAAATTAGCATTATTTATCTTCACAATTTTTTTTGAATATTTTTCATATAAAAGCATCATAAACTACAATAAAATTTATTAACACGTACTAATTTAGAATATAAAGGGTTGTGTTCAATTGAACATGATTTATATTATGATAATATATTATCTTATCTAATTTCTTTGAGATATTTATTATTTGTTTAATATTTATAATTTGTAAGGACACAAATGTACAAATATTAGTTTCAGATTTTTAAGTTTTTTTAAAAAATTAATATTTATTTTTAGTAATTAAGACAAAAAAAAACAAATATCTCATTCAGATTCAGACAATCAATTCTATTTAGAATTCAGAGTAATTTAGGTCTATCCAAATTTCAAACAAAAAAACAAACATCACCTAAATTTCATTTGTCTTCAATATCTATTTATATCCAAGGTTCAATATAGAATTTTGGAAAATGACTCATATGGGCTTAACTTAAAATAATTAAAACTAGGTTTAATGACATCATAGTCCAAAGTCAAGCTAAGTCCAAGTACTAGTACAATACTAACATATTAACATTTTTGTTAACAAATTATGATATCCCACATCGCTTGGGTATAATATTAGTGATGAGCTAATAAGGGATAACCACCTTTAAACTAGCAAGGGGCTTGGGCCAATATAAGAACAAAACCATAAAGGTGAAGGATGCCCAAATCCTACTCTTCTCTCTTCTATCTGTCTCAACACAAAAACTTTTCAATGGTGTATCAATTGACATTTGGATGCTTTTGAGCAGAGCTGCTATTAGCAATAGCAAAATAAAGATATTTGAAGCTCAAAGACAACTTTGAAAAATTATTACACCTCAAAGATAAAAGCAAAGACAAATTACGCACAACCTCTTTTATTTTGTAACAACCTAGCCTACTAACACGATATTGTCCACTTTGTGCTTCATGCACATATCTTTCACCTTTACGATTTGATTCTTAATATAGGTCTAAGCCTACCCCAAAAGTCTGTTGCTAATCTAATGGTAGTCATCCTTTATAAGTTCATCACTCACATCTTTCCCAAGCGATGTGGGATGTCACAATTCTATCGCCCTTAGACCCAACGTCCTTGCTATTGTGATCATCCACAATAGTAATTGGGAGAGGCTTTGATACCATTTGCAATGACCTAACCCAGCAACAAGATATTGTCTGCTTTGGGCTTTATGCACGCATCATTCATCTTCATGATTTTGTTCTTAGAATGGGTCCAATCCCACCCAAGCCTCTTGCTAGTATAAGGACAGTCATCTTTTATTAGGTCATTACTCACATTCTTTGCAAGCGATGTGAGATGTCATAATTTAATAACTATTAGCATTAGAATTGTATTAATACTTAACTTGATTTTAGGCTAGGATGTCAATGAGCCTAGTTTTAGTTGTTTTAGTTTAAGCCCATGCGATCCATTTTCCAAAACCCTTTTAGTTAATATAAGATATAAATAAAAATTGAAGACAAAGAAGACGTAGCTTCTCTTCTCCACATGGTCAGCCATTAGAGAGAATGAAAGAGAGTGTGCGTAATTTGTCTTAACTTTTATCATTAAGGTCCAATAATCTTTCAAAATTATTTTTAAGCTTCAAATATCTCCATTTTAATGATGACTATGAATGACTTTACTCAAAATCATTTAAGAAGTGTCCATTGAAGTAGGGTTTTGTGTAAAGAGATATTGAAGAGAGAATAGTAGTATTTCAAACTCCATTTGGGTAAAAATTCATTGTTTGAATCTCTATTTGAGTTGGATTTCATGTTAATTAAGAAAATATGTGACACTGATGCTTCTTAATATTGGGGTTTTGATCCTTTATGTTAGTATATGGTTTTTGCAGACATTATATGTTGAAAAGTTCTTGATTAATTGTGAGGTGAAGGACACATGCGTACGTGAAGCCTAAAGCAGACAATATAGTGACATGGGTTGTTACATCTAAACTATGGACACTAATCTGTTTTTCCAATTTTCAAGAAAAGAGTTTCTTCAAGGGAAATGTTACTACATATAAGACAAAAAAGAGGCCCTCCCCAAAGTAAGCACAAAGTTTCTGAATAATATCTCCAACATCACAACCATCTTATTAAGTAAGACAGCTTCCAGAACTAAGAGTCTGATGAATACTACCAATCGCAAATTACCACTCTAAAAGGAAGGTCAATATCATCAACACAAACACAACTGAACTGTCACGCTTCCAGCACCAGCTGAGAGTGATAACTTTTTTTTCACCAGAAAATGCAAATTGTACAGAATCAAGAAACTTAAACTGTCTTGATGTTCTAGGCTTTTGCCCTCGAGGCAACACTTAAAATTCCATAGTTCATGGTCCCAGAAATATTACCCTGGAAAGTGACAGTTCCTTAGTTTTCCTGGGTTATCAATTCCTGGTTTCGCGATGTACAATTACTTATTAGAAATGAAAGGAAAAAACAAACACTAAATTCAAAGACAACAACAAACAAATAAACACACCCAATCAAGTGAATAAAACCTGGCGAGAAACTTACAGAGTAAGATGTCACTTGCTAAAATGAGGTCCCAATCCGGGTTTGGAATTGGAAAAGCATCTCCCCACGAATCTGATAACACAAGCATGTTCTACTTCAATATACTGGACCCACAAAGATCAATAAACAATAAGAATGCCAAAAAAAATAATAAATACAAATCTTTTTGTTATAATAGCAATAAACAAGCGTGAAAATGGAACGTGCCATTCCCAGACAATGTGCATGAAGTAAGAAGCCACCCCTAAATTACTCTCATTAGTTTGTCCAGAAAAGAAAATGATAAGAACTTGTCTCATTCCTTAAATGTATCTCAAATTTTCAGTCATTCATGAGAGAAATAGGCAGCAGCTTTATGACCAACATGATCACAACAGTTTAATGGAATTATCGAGTCGTCACATTCTCTTCACTGGTTTACATTCAAAGAAACTGATGATTATGGAGGTGGAAAAGAGATTCACGCTTTATATGAGGAAGGGCAGGTGTAATTCCATTTGTTGTGCAGTTATAAGCTATGTTATCCTCAATTTCCTGATCATTGTAGTCAGATGTTGTGATATCAATATTCATTGCTTTTGTGAGAAATATAGCCAAAGCTCCAGTGCCACTGCCAAATTGAGTTTAAGATGAACATCAGCAAGACAAATGCTAAAATCCAAGCAGTTCACCTGGAAGCAATACCAAATAAATGATGAAAATATAGAAAGTTTAAACGAATACTAGCGACGTTTCCACGAAAATGAAGGTACAAATGGATGCAAGTATCAATCCTGAACCCTATGGCATTTGTTTTCTTCTTAAATTAAAATAATAACACATAAATAAACAAACACACTACAAAATGGCAGTAGGTAATATTGCTAAAAAAGATCACCACAACATTACCTGCCCAGTTCAATGCAACGGCGTCTGTCTATCCATTCACGGTGATGCATTAACCATTTTGCAAATGAAAATGTTCCTGGCCAGAGAAAATTAGCATTCAGTTGGTGAAAAGCAAACTCCCGGATGTCTAATTCCTGCAAAAGAACGAAAATCTCAGTAAAAGCAGTGACAAAATGAAACTCTAGTGAACCCCAGAATCAGATTCTAAACCCTTCTCATCATCTAATGCAATGCATTAGTTTCACTGACAGTCCCTTAATTGTGATCAATGCTAGATATTGAATTACAAAATAAATAATGACAATTCAATTATTAATCTTTCTTTGGCAAGGCAAAAGCCTAATAAAATTGCTTCAAGTATATTACCATTTCAGGAAACTGGTGCCGTCTCTCGACGTAGCTATTACAAGTCTCCATTGTTTCTTCATCTGCAAATTGGAAAAAAAAAAGAACACAAAAATAATATCCATCTTTCTACAAGCAAAGTAAAATGAAATAGATGAGATATAAAAGAGAAAATGAGTACCAACAGTGACGTCATCATCTTCGGCAAAAAGAGAAGACGGGGAGAACAGAGCTACGTCCATCTTTTCTTGTCTTCTCTTCTCAGCTGCTAATTGCCAAAAACCCAAGCGCACATGGCGCACACGCAGTTGCGAGGTTCTTGAAGTAACTCGAGATTACTGAAAAATTAAGCGAGAATTTCCGTTTTCTCTCAAACATTCGGGCTCAAGCCCAGTCACTTGGGCCCATTTTGACATACAAGCAAGCCCATTTTATTATTTTGTTAGAGTCGTGTACCCGTGTTTGAGTTTGACAAGGTCAGCAGCATCTTTAATGTGCGGGCGTGAGACGGACGCAAAGTAATATTCCAGCGGATACATAATTTAGGCCACCGACAAATCAAGTAATTGCAATACAAAAAGATTGCAAAGTCAACCACGTGGCTGTATATTAGCTGTCGATTCATTTAGTAATCGTGAATCCTAGGCGTCCATCTCACTAACCGCCTTCCCAATACCACTATATAAAATCGTCGCGCTCTTCATCGTCGACATATTCTCATTGTTTCCTTTTTGACCTTTTTTATTTCTCAGATTCGATTGCCATGGAGGATTGTTGGGCTGGTGGTGGACCGGAGGATCGCCGGTCTGTTTACAAGTTTTGGTGGCAGGTAACGGTAATTTTATATCTGGAACCAACGGCGTTATTTTTCTTTCGATCTTATGAACTAGGTTTTCCTAGTGATGATAATTTCGATCGTTTCTTTTATCCGTAAGTATAAATTTAAATTTAGTGGATACGCATAATTGTTTGGTATTTACACAATATTGGTCGAAATGTTTCATTGGAACACAATTTTGGATTTTATATTGCTTTGAAATTATCGATGTTGATCAAGAAATTTAGGTTATGATTTTCACTTTCTTGTTAATAGTAATTCTCATTTAGATCTTTATATTCATTCTTAATTTATTTTGCCTTCAGGTTTATTCACCCTTTACTTGGATTTGATTTGAAGGCTAAGCTCATTTTACGTTTTTAAGATTTGAGCAGTTGATATGGCGTGGCTGATTGATCATGCGGCTAGGATTGTGCTCGTAATTGGGAGTGAATTGAAGGATTGTGGCGGGTTTTGATAATGGATGTAAGAGATGTATCAGGACAGAGAGGCCTGAAATTAAGATGGCTGAGACCTGATTATTCTTTGTCATCCGGCCTTTGCCATGGCAGGTGCGCTTGCATGGCAGGTCACCAAAATCTTAATAAAAAAATCTATATTTTTGTGGTCTTGAGGGGAGATCGCACGGGAGTTGCCTGGGTTCTCCTCTCCTGAGTGTTGTGCTTGTGTGTGTTGGTGTCATGCTTTGATTCTGTTGCTTTTCGCTAGACATGCCACTATCAATGAGTCGGATTTGCATACTAAATCAGCGGCAGCTCAAAGTCACCATGCTTATGAACCAATACAAATGCGGTGTGCGAAAGGTTTGGTACTATGTCCTGCTACCTTTTCAGACAAAACATCTGTGCAAAATATCATGCTTTAATTGATGTGCAAGACCTATGCTGTCAGTTCGATTTTAACATTCCAACGTCAGTGGATCCTACTTGTGCTATTCTTTTGTTGGCTTCAAAATTTGCCTTTAGAGATAGGTTTAGTATTTTATTGTTGGCTTTAAAATTTGTTTTTAGAGATAGGTTTCCCCACTTTTTGTACTACCCTAATTTGATAACTTGGTAGTTGCAATGATGAATCACTGGGGTAGGAAAGTAAGATAATTCATGGCAGTCCAACCATCAGGATTAAAGGGAGCCAGTTGTAAATTTAGTATATGATTGGCCAGAAATCAATTTTTTTGCACTCCCTGTTAATTAGAATTTGTTGCATTTATTGGGTTAATTGGATTATAACTGACTCAACTATTTCAAGTTGAGGAATTATTGCTGTTCCACAAATTCCAAAATGAATGAAGAACAACGATAATGTTTATGGTGCTTGGTTCAGTTTGCTGGTTGAAGTGGCATCTTGCTATCAGGGAGATAGGGTGCTCTCTCTCTGATATTTGATAGTGTATATGTTGTAATGAATGTAAGTTAATAAGCGATGGTAGGACTGTCTTAGATCGAAACATTCTAATTCATAACAAGTGAGCCAGATTTACAATCCCATTGTTTTCACCATGGGAGAACTTTGCATGTGGTATGGATGTGGGGCCCATTGTTGAGTTTTCTCCCATACAGAGCTATAGCTAGGTTATCTCTTCAATTGTCAGGGCGTGGGAGGTGATTCTTAGTACACTTTGTTGGCAATTTTTTATAGTACTTCAGTCTGAGTAATGTGAGAATTAATATTTTTTGCTTTGTGTGCACAATGAGTACAAGATATGATCTCTCTCTTTTTTCTTTCCCTGAAAAGCACTTTCATAAGTAAAGGCAGATCCAATGCACTTATGACTTCATTAAGCACTTCTAAACAGGCTGTAATTTGGATTTCCGAGTTCTATGCTGATGGAAAGAGAACCTGAGATGGGAGGGGTCGAAAATATTAAAATATTAAGGATAACTTTGAAGATAGGACTGTACAAATCCCTTTAATTTTGGTGCACACATGGTTTGTGGGGGTCACGAAGTTATTATTCTTTTCCTGCTGCTCACTTATGCTGTGTTGAAGGCTGCAGTTTTCCAAATTTTCATTTAGAGCTGTTGTGTTTCTGCCTTTTTGATACTATGTTGGCATGTTAGAATTTTGTAGTTTTTTTCAGATCCACAACATTGTATTTATTTCGGATTTAATTTTATAGATTTATTATCATGTTTGTTATTAATTCTGTTCTAGTTGATTGTGAATTTCTGTTCTTGATTTGTTCCCATAATTGTTGATTTTATTGGACAATTTAATGTTGATTCTGTTGCTTTGCTTGGTTATTTAGGCTACATAAGTTCTTCATCCAAGTAACTGAGATGTTGGTTAAGTTGCTTCAGAGGGATGTATGGAGGTTGAAACGTTCTACAAATCGGAAGTTATCAATCTTTCCTTAGGAAGTGTGCCCTAATCGCGTGGTGCGTTTGGTATCATTTTTCAAAAATTATCATTGGTATTTGATTTATTATATAGAATTTAATAGTTTTTAGATAATGATTGAAATGAAAATAGTAAAATGGGAGAAATTTAAAATGAAAACACGTGGTTATTTGAAATTAAAATTGAGAACCAAACTTTAAAATATCTTGTGGACTCGTGAGGATATGATGGGCGGTGTTGGAAAATGATGTTTTCTATTGTCCCTCGATAAAATTGGGAAAGCTGTAAATATTTTTCAATAAAAATGGGTGTGTGGGGTATTGTTTTTGAATTGTTTTTTTTTTCTTCTTATTTTTGAGGAAGAAAATTTTGTTTGGTAGCGAGTTATTATCATTGTGTAATTATTTAAAATTGTGTAATTATTTTATTTTATTTAAAATATCACACGATTAATTGGTACTTTTTATAAATATAATTTTGTTTTGATGTTATTTATTTATTATTATAATACATGTCTTATTGAATCCACGTTCATTAAAGTGGTCAGAAGGTCAAATTATAGGAACGTTTACACTTTCAGCAAATTTTGTATATTTCTTTTCAAAAAACGGAGACAGTAGATCAAAAACCGGCACCAAATTTGATGTCATTTTACATTTTCTGTTTTTCATTAGGCATTCTGGCCAACCGGAAGACTTGTTTGGTGGCTACAAATTTTGAAATAATCTTTTTAAAGATAAATGATCTGTGATACTTTTAATTTTTCAAATTAAACTACCAATCGAATAAGTTGTCAATTGCGTTTTTAAGTTCACAAAACATTAATCACACACTTTTGAATGCTCTCACATTAAGAAAGCACAAAATATGAAATGCTGTCTTCTGCACATGTTCAGGTTAGGTCTTCTCACCGGTTTCATCTTTTGTGTATTACTTGTGGCGGCAACATTCGGATCGGATACAGTGGTGTAGTTGGCTTTTAAAATGAGTAGGGATAAATTTATTTTACATTAAAAGATTTGAATTTTCTCAATATTTTTAAGTAATTTTAGATTTAATATAGAAAAATGTAATTTAGCACTTTTTTAAAAAAATTAATCAAAGCTTGTGGGATAAATCATAAATTTTGTGGGTGGTATATACAATTTTTATTTGTAATTCAGCAAAGATTTTTTGAAAATATTTTTAATGTATGGGGAGGTATTGGTTTTCCTTTTGTATCTTACAATGATTCACTGGAAAGAAACTGAGGTAATTGAAGATATTATTTAAATTGTGGTTTAGTTTAGGATTATTTAAAAAATTTGTTTGTTATATTTTATCAATTTTTATTTTATTGTCATAATTTTTTTAAAGTCATATGGTATATATTTATTTTTTTTATGTTGCACAGCAATACAAATGAATGAAGATTTTAAAATTTATAATTGTACTTATAAGTGTTTTTTTTTCTTAATAATCCCTATAAATAATTTTATAGGGACTCGAATTTTTGCTCTTAATATTGGAAGTGCAATGGCTCTTCCATTAAGCTATAAGTTCATTGGTAAAGGGATTGTAAAATTAGGCCTGAACTTGTAAGTTTTTGTAATTGTAAGTGTTTGGTAAATATTAATTGTTGTAATTTGAAAATTGTATTAATATTATTTTTTATTTGTATAATAAAAATTTTATTACATATTTAAAAATTATATGTATTGTGTATTGTTAATTTTTATTTCATAATAATAATTTTTTTCACAGTAGTTATATTTTAAGTTAGTACTATTGGACTGTGAGAAAGATCTATTAGCTCAAAATGGCTAGAGTACGAATCTCGTGCTTATTTGAAATGAAAATCAACTTTTTAAATTTATTTGTATGATGGAATTAATTTTTATTTTATTGTCATAATTTTTTAAAGTCATAATAGTATTTATTTATTTTTATGTTGCACAGCAATACAAATGAATAAAGATTTTAAAATTTATAATTGTAATTGTAAGTATTTAGTAAATATTAATTGTTGTAATTTAAAAATTATATTAATATTATTTTTTATTTGTATAATGAAAAATTTATTATATCTTTAATAATTTTATCAAAATTATTATTTAAAAATTATATATATTGTATATTGTTAATTTTTATTTTATAATAATGATTTTTTTCAAAGCAGTTGTAGTTTAAAACGTATAGTACCTCAATCATAAATATATTCTAAGACTGAGAGAAAGATCTATTAACTGAAAATGGCTGGAGTACTGAATCTCGTGCTTATTTGAAATGAAAATTAATTTTTTAAATTTATTTATATGACAAAAAATTTATTATATTTTTAATAATTTTATTAAAATTATTATTTAAAAATTATATTTATTGTATATTGTTAATTTTTATTTTATAATAATAATTTTTTTATAGTAATTGTAGTTTAAAAATTATAATACTTCAATAATAAATATATTCTAAATCAGTGCCATTAGATTGTGAGAAAGATCTATTAGCTCAAAATGGCTGGAGCACTTAATCCTGTTCTTATTTGCACAGGATGGTGGTTCGAATCATCTTTGGTTTCATCTTATTTTTATGTTGTGTTTATTAATTGGTAATTAAAGTGGATTGAAATTGAAATTTATTTAAAACAGATTATTGTAAGTTAATTATTATTATTATTATTTTTATAATAATTTGTGATTACGGTATAATAATAATAATAATAATAATAATAATAATAATAATGACGACGATGACATTAATGAAAAAAAATAATAATTATCATCATCATCATCATTCATTTGCTATTCTTATTATATATTAGTAATATTATTAAAATTTATTATTATTATTATTATTATTAAAATTTTATATTATTTTAATTGTTAGTATTAATTATTATTTTTTTATTAATGCCGTTGTTGTTATTATTATTATTATTATTATTTATCATAAATAGTGGATGTACTTACAAGTATTATAAAATTTTTTGTAGGGGTTAAAATATATAAGTGACAATTTAATTGAGAGGAATTTGGAGATTACAAAATTTTAAGGTGGGTATAATAGAGTTTAAAGAAGGGAAACTTTAGGGGTGCATATTACCCCATACCAATTTCGGCATAAAAAAGTTTGGCCAATTTGGCCAAACTTTTGCTAATTAAAGTCAAGTAGGTTGTGCCGAACTCGATGGACAACAACTTCCATTTTTTAATGGTGTATATTTGTCTAAATTTAAGCTTACTAATGAATTATTATTTTTAAAATAGTCATCCATTAAGGATCTAAAATAGTTATGTCGCTTCAATTGTTTATGTACTTAAATTTTGTGATCAAGTCAACCGTAATTTATAATTTTACAAATTCATATATTCAAAGAATGTGAATTAGTTTTAAATAATGTTGAAACTTAACTCAAAGTCATTTTTGTTAATATATTTAATGGGTTGTTTATTGATATTAGATGATAATATAAAATAGCTTTTGATAACTTTTATCATATAATGATATTTTACATTTATGTATTTTGTTCGAGCATGATAAGTTTAATTCTTCATAAGGAATATTGCACTTTAATTATCACAGAAGATCTCAATGTTCTTTTATATTACTCTCAAATCACACAGCAAGCCTTTGAATCAAATAGTTTTCTTTGAAGTCTCTTTAGTTGTCATATATTTTGCTTTTGTAATGGCAAAAGTAATTGTCAATTGTAGAATCGATTTTCACCTGATCGGACTTTATCCAATATCAATATAAAGCTTCTTGTTGATATTTGCTCATATAAATAGCTGGCAAAATCAGAATTCCTAATACATTGTTTGCTACAATCTTATAATTCAATATCAAATGTCTCATACATTTATCTAATAATTTACTTCGTCGCAAGCTATTGGTCTTTACTCGGATTATACATGTATGGATTAATCATATTGATGGTTTGAGATATATCGGGCCTTGTGCACGCGCCATAACATACATAAGATTATTTACAACATTAGCGTATGGAACACGAGCTATGTAGTTGTGTTCCTCTTAAAAATAAGGACATGAAAAAAAAAAAACTTAATTTGAAATGAGGAGTTAATACCAAAATTTTTAGCACTTTTTTAGATACGACTATGAGTTAATCATACGCTCTTATTCTTTTTGTCTCTGATTTTTTTATTTTAAATATTCTCTGTGTATTACCCAAGCTTTCATCGCGAACTCATAAGCTAGCTGCTTCTTTAATATCTCAATCTCACTTTTATCTTTGAAGTTATAAGTATATTGTTGACATATAGTAATAAATAAATAAGAACTCAATCTTGTACTCTTCTAAAGTGACAACAGTTATTATGTTCATTTATATTAAATTTCTACCTTTGTCTGAATTGATCAAATCTCTTATACTATTTTTATAACTGCTTCAGTCCAAACTAAGTTTTAATTAATTTGCACACGTGATTCTTTTTTCAGGCAATTTTGAAACCACTATACTAAGTCATATAAATTTTCTCTTCTAAATCTTTATGTAAAACTTCGTTTTAACATCCAATTGAGTAACTCTAGTCTATATTCAATTACCAAGATAAGTAAGATATAAATAAAAGTATGTTTTACTATTGGAGAAAATATTTCATTATAATTAATATCTTATTTCTGAATAAAATCTTTTGCTACAAGCCTTGCCTTGTGTTGGAGAGTTGACTAATTCAGAGATTATTATTATTTTTATTGTAGACTTAATTATTGTTAATAGCTCTTTTTCCTTTAGGTAACTCTACCACTTCTTGAGTATGGTTTTGATAAAGAAACTTTATCTCTTCTTCAATTGTTAGCTTCCACTGACCACTTTCACTACTGTATAATGCTTCACCAAAAGTGTTGATGATATCATTATCAATAACTGAAAATGCATAGTCTACTATATTTTTTGTAAGCTATTTATATTTCTTTATCACTTTTTTTAGTCTCTTTATTGCTATAGTGTTATTTTCATTTTCTGCATTTTCAATTATTTATATTTCTTGTGGCATATCAACAGAAATAAGATCATCATAAAAGCTTCATCAATAGTGATATCTCTCTTATATATAAACTTTTTATCTCCGAGATCTCAAAGCTTGAAACATTTAATTATATTTTCGAATTCTACAAAGATAGTTTCTCTTGCACGAGGGTTGAGCTTATAATTCTTTACATGATAATGAGCTAGACACCTAAATTTACAAATGGATTCATAGTCGTGCATATTTTTCACACCACATTTTCATAAGAGTTTTACCACTAATTACAGCATAAGACAATCAATTTATTAAATGACTTGTACCTCACAATCTCAACCCAAAATTTTTTATCTAAACCAACATTAGATAACATGCATTGTATTTTCTCAATAATATACGATTTATACGCTCAGTTATACCGTTCTGTTGTATAATATGTCTCACTATGATTTTATACCCTCATTTTGACATAATTGTAAGAATAGATCAAAAGTATATTTATCCTCATTATCAGATTGTAGTACTTTGATCTATCTGTCAATTGGAGTCTCTACCAATTTCTTTCAATTTACAAAAATCTCTAAAACATCATTCTTTGCTAGTATGGTGTATACTTACACACGTCTAGAGAAATCATTAATAAATGAAATAAAATAATGGCTTTCACTAATTGATGCAGTATTGGTTGTCTCAATCGTATATGCTATAGCTTGGTAGTGTCACTGTGCGCCTCAGAAACATTTGCTTCTTCGATTGTACTTTCCTTTAAGTAGTATAAATTGTGACGTTGAACTTCTTGCAAAATCACCATAACTACATATGTGAACTTTATTGTGCTATCTGTAATAGTAAATCTTGTAATATTTAACTTTCAAAGCACTTACATAAATTAGATTTTTCTTTAAATCTAAAAAATATCTAAAGTCTATGACTATTCTATATAACACTTTGAGCTGAATTGTTCATATTCATATTGTGCGACAAGATTGATCATTCTCCATCACAATTACACCAGATTCTAAATTATAAAAATTCGTAAATCATTCCCTAATGGAACATAAATGATAGGTTGCTGTACTATTAAGTATATACTAGCTCAAACTAGCCACATATGTTGTAGGCATGATATTTAGTGAATAATCAGAATCTTCATCGCCATATTCACTGTTACTGGTTTCTTCTCATCTCTTTTCTGAGACTCCGGACAATCTTTCGCCCAATAACTCTTTTCATGATAAAAGATACACTCATCTCGAGCTATATTTTTACTTCTTTATTTGCATTGAGAATTTTTTCACCGTGCTTATTCTTTTTTTTTCATCGTATTTCCTCTGGCTAACAAAGCTTCCAAAGATGTTCTTTCGGAATGTTTATCATTATTTTGAATTTCTAAAATGGGCAATATTGTGTATGGTTGTGCATTGACACTAAATAACTATATTTTTCTAGAAGTGAGTATAGTAGAATCATAGTTTTAACTTCATCCTTAATATCTTCATCAAGATTTGATTTAAATCAACAAGCAGCTTTTCAAATCTTGAGATACGGTTGTGCATTGACACTCCAACCTTCATTCGAAAGCCATATACATGGCTCATTACATGAAGGTAATTTTCTAGACTTTTAGGCCATAAAGTCGTTGCACACTCCTTATCTTTCACTAGATATTTCACCCTTTTGGTCAAGTAAGATCTGATTTGATCACAGGCTTTCTCATTCATATGATCCTAAATTTCTTCGTCATACAAGTGTCTTTTATTTTTCAGAACAACATCAAGGCCAATTTAAATAAGGGCATCTATAAGTTCGAGTCTCCACATACCGAAGTTGATTCTTCTATCAAACTTTTCAATATCGATCTTCTGACCTTCGATAGAAGGTGCTGAATAGTGATGTGACACGTCCCGCCTCCTATCTAAAGTGTCTTTTGAAATAATATGGGTAGATCTCTTCCTAATTATGAAAGTTTCAGCTTTTACCATTTTCTCACTACAACTTTTATACTTGAAAAAACAACATCTATGATATTAATTTTGCATGAATATATGCACCTAAAAATGTCCCATAAGAATAGAGGGGTCACAATGATCCCTTTAAAACATAGACTCCTTAAACTCTTATTGTTTTGTTGATAAAATTTTTCTAGACATGCATAAATACACACTACTTATAATAGATTGTCTCCCAAGTACAAATGGTCCGTTTCCATCATATCTTTAAACGGTACCATATCTGTAAATAGTATTGTATATGTGTACATTGCAATATTTATGAATAATATCATATATGTTAACAATATCATATAGCCCAAGTACGAACCTTCAACTTTGATAGTAGTTGTTGTGTGAGGATTGCGGAATCAAGCTTATTGAATAATCACAAAAAAATAAAGGACACGAGATTTAACGTGGTTCGACAATTATGTCTACGCTTACGAGAGTAAGAGAAAATAATTGTATTATTAATAATTATTAATGTACAATATTTGAATAAAAAAATTACTCCTTATAAATAAAATACACCCAGTACTCTCATACACTTAAAATAAAATATCATTCAATTGCTCACACTCTCCAACTGATCTCTTACTAAATAATTCTTCACTTAAATTATTCTCTAAATTTTTGGGATGCATAATAATAAAAAATTCTTCTTAATTTATAGAGAAGAGATTTGTACTATTAGTCCATTGTGCACCAAATTCAGTGCCTAATATTTGGCACTGTTTTGCCAAATGATTGTCGAATTTCTTGATAATTGAAAAGTCAACCTTATTGTGCTTGACTTAACTTCTCAACAATTTCGGTAATTATGCCTATGTCCACATAAGTATGAAAAAATAATTATATTATTAATAATTATTTAAATATAATATTTGAGTAAAGAAATCTCACTTTTCACAATTTAAATACTCTCATTACTCTCACACATATTTTGAAAGTACTGGATGTATTTAAGTTATAGGAAGTATGGTTTTTTTTTTACTCAAATATTCTACTCTAATAATTGTTATAATATAATTATTTTCACTTGCTCTTATGAATGTAAGTATAATTGTTGAACTACGTTAAATCTTACGTCCTTTAATTTGGTGATAGTTTGTTACTAGTCGACTCATGTTTGGACAAATCTTCTCCATTTCTGACAAATGCATACATGCAATTCCAGCTCATTCAAATAGTCAAATTTTATGGCCACCGATCTCCAATTTGCCAATTTAGCAAAGCTTGCATGCTAGCTGTTTCATGTAATTATTCAATAATTACATGCTTAAAACTTGACTTTTCAACAATTCTTCACCTCAGTGAAGATCAATCCAAATATTAGCTGACTACCAACGAACTATCATCCTCAAAATAATCATTCATTAAGAATTCAAATTGGCTGTGTCACTTCGACTACCTACGTACCCAAAATCTAAGATCAAGCTTACCATAGTTCAAAATTTCTCAAACTCAAAACATTCAAAGAATTTAAATTAGTTTCAAAATCTAATGTCAAAGTGCAATATTTCTTGCGAAGAATCAAATATATCATACCCGAACAAAACAGATAAATGTGAAATATCTTTATATAAAGGAAGTTATCAAGAGCAGTATTGTGTTATTAAAGAATATCAATACCAAAGATAATTCATCACATATATTGACAGATGTAACTTATGAAGTTAATTTTCAACATTACTTGAAACTAATTTAAATTCTTTGAATGTTTTAAGTTTGAGAAATTTTGAACTATGGTAAGCTTGATCTTAGATTTTGGGTACGTAGGTAGTCAAAGCGACACAACCAATTTCAATCCTTAATGAAAGATTACTTTGAGGATGAAAGTTTGTTGGTAGTTGGCTCAGATTTGGATTAATCTTTGTTGAAGTAGAGAATTGTTTAAAAGTCAAACAGTTTCAAGCATGCAATTGTTGAATATTTGCATTAAAAAACTAGCATGCAAGCTTTGCCAAATTGGAGATCGATAGCCATAAAATTTGATTATTTGGAAGAGTTGGAATTGTATGCATGAACTTGTCAGAAATAGAGAAAGTAACTGCCAAAAACTTTGATATTTTGAATGCATTTAAAAAGTTTTTTCAAGAATAGTGAAACGGTGGCCAAGACTTTTGCTATGAAAATAAATGCATGCACGGTGAGCTTTGGCTATAAATAGAGAAGTAGTTTTTCATTTGAATGTATCTAAAAAATTTAGAGAAACAATTCAAGTGAAGAGTTGTTTAGTAAGAGAGTAAGTGGAGAGTGTGAGTGATTAGGGGGCATTTTCTTTTAAGTGTGTGTGAAGTAGTGTTTGTTTTTTTATCTAAAAACTGAATGGGTCTAAATGTTACTGAAGTCTGAATACATATGTCTGAAAAATATGTTTATTTTTTATTCTTTGACGTTTGAATATAAGTGGTAAGTTATTTATAAAAATAAACTCAAAACATCTTAATTATAATATTTTTACACTTATGACCTTGAAAATGTTATATATACTTGATGTTTAAATAAGTATAAATTTACAATGATTTTTAGTACAATAGTTTTATATGCTATAAATGTTTATAAGGCAAGTATTTAATATATAATTTATGAAAAATAATTTTGATAACATTGTTTTTTTATAATTTAATATAATATTTATATATAAAAAATTATTTTTTAATAATAAAAGAATTTATTTAAAATTCAAACTGAATGCATGTTAAGTATTTAATATCAAGTATAATTTAAGATCAAGTAAAATTCTAATATAGTATCTAATAGTTACGTAGGAAAAAAATAAATTTAATGAGGTTATTTGTGAGAAAAAAATAATAATTTTTCATTCAGATATTTTATCATTCAGATAAAAGTCAGAGAATTTTACTTTTTTTATTCAGATGAAAATGTCTTACAATAAGACTTCAGATACAAAAACAAATAAATTAAAATATTGAAACATCTTAAATTAAATTAAAAGACTTCAGACATAAAAACAAACAACCCCTAAAAGTACTTTGTGTTTTTTAATTTATTTTTTTTCCCATGGGATTTAAGGGCTTGTTCGGTTTTGTTTTTAAACTTGTATTCTAGAAAACAATAATGAGAATAGAAATAGTGTTTTACAATTACTATATTATGAATTTAAATTTAAATATTCATCTTGTATTATTTTTTGTATCCTGTAATTTAAAAATAAAATCACTAATATTATTTTCAAAAATATTTCTTACTAAATATTTAATATTTAAAAAATACTATTAATTTTTTTATTTAATCACTATTAATTAAACAAACAATCCATTAATCCATTAAACAATAATTCACTGGATAATTAATTTAAAATTAAAAAATCATTAAATTATTAAATCATAAAAATGCATGGACAATTGTATTAACATTATAAAAAAAAAGTTTTACATTGTTGTTTTTCTTAAACTATAATTAAGATTATATTACAATAGTTTAGATAAAATAATTATTAAATTACAAGAACAACATCTTGAATGAAGAAGAAAGAGACAGAGCTGCAATAGCAGAGAGAGCAGTAGTAGCAAAGCTGCAACAGCAACAGAAGAGACTGAGAGCAACAGGAGCAGAGATAAAACAACAGCAGTGGCAAAGATAGAACAACAGAGAGAGAAAGGGAGAGAGGGAGAGAGAGAGAGAGAGAGAGAGAAAGAGCGCAACGGCAGCAATCGAGAGAGATAACACTAACAATGATCTTATTCAATATTCAGTGATAGAGAATATTTGTTGAAACAAAGAAGAGCAAAAGCAGTTGCAAGTATAGATTTAATGCAAAGAGAGGAGGAGATCAATTTACAGATAAGATTTTGTTTTTGGAGAGAGAAGAAGTGGAGGAAGCGTGTTTGGAACACTACAACAAAAATGACATAAGATAGCATCCAAAAAATGCTATCAAAAGTGATTGGTAGCATTTTAGCCAATGCTAAGTTTACCCACGTAACTAAAAACAATTCAAATACATAGCATTTAACAATGGTTACTAAATATTAATTTACAACTGTGTGCAGATGCTATCATTTTTATGATATGTAGCATTTATGAAATATTATTAAATTATGTATATAACGTTAAAAAAATGCTACAAAACCAGTTAATAATGACTTATCTTTCATAACACTTTGATAATGTAATTTTATGAATAGTTATAACATTTTTGTACATTAAAAAATATAAGTATTGTAGCTATTAGTAAGTGCTATAGATAGTTATGAATGCTAGTGAATAATTTTTTTTTTTGGTTCAATATTATCAATTTAAATTGACAAATTTGTATTAAAATGTTTATTCATCAAATATAACTTTAAGTATCAAATGCTAAATAATTTGAAATGTAATCTATCACATGTAATCTATCACACGATCATTTTGCTAAACGAAAATTATATACCTTATATTTCATCACTATAACTATATATAAGCATCCAAAATACACAAAGTCTTAAATAGTCTTGCACAAAAAATTAGATACTTTCATATCATACTTGCATTTTGCTCCTTAAATGAATTCAAAAAAGGATGCTATTACATCCACAGACATCCATAACTTGCTTTCTACTCTTTACAAAATGTACTTGATCTTTGCAACCTGCATCATGAATTTAACACAAAAAATATTGTTACATTTTGATATTAAAAAGAAATCAATAATAATCATTTAGAAATGACTAATAAAATAATGACTCATTAATAAGTACAAATGAAAATAACAATATTGAAAATCTAAAGCAATGAATATGTATATTTATACTATAAGAGGTAAAGATTTATTTTCGTTTGTATAGAGAAAAAGCAATAACATAATGATAAGCAATAAGAATTGAAACAATAAGAATAATATAAGATAAGGCAAATCATAACCCATCAGTATCAACATTTCAGATACAAATGGTAATAATGAAACCTTGGCATATTGTTTCCAATGAAAATTAATAAAACTACTATTACTCAAAATAATTGCTCGAACAAAAATGAGCAAAAAAATAACCTAAAAAGGAATTGCATAACAAAAAGAATAAAAACCTTGTCAAGTTAGCAGAATGGAAAATTTATACTTGCTCATAGTGGTAAACTATATCAAATTTATGAGCAATATTAAAAGATAAAAAGTCATTGTAAAAAAAGAAAAGAAGTGAAAAAAATTACCTAAATAAATGAATTGGAAAAGTTAGTTGGCAGCAAACATGACAACTCTATCTACAAGCTATGTAATTGTACTCCTAATTGATTTTTCAATTGTAGTCATATAAAGTGTTACTTTCCATAAAAACTTTAAGGGATTGCCTTGACACTCTTTGATAGCAACATAAGGATAATTAAAAAATAATATCATTAGTAATAAACCTTTACCATTTTATTTTTCGTGCTTTTATTAAATTTAAAATATAAATAATATTATTACCATTGGAGGAGTCAAAGGTGTTTTCGGAGAGTCTTCACATGCTTGACTTTCATTTAGATGACTCTAAAATGAAAAAAAAAAGTGAATAATTAAATATTATAAAAATTATAAAAAAGTGAGTGAACCGTAATGCATGCTTGCCTTTTTCATAACTCTTCAACTAAACTTCTCATATCAAACAATTCTTTCTTTATTTCATCTTGTACTTGCTTCATTTCAGCATTTTCTTTTTTTATTTCATTATGTTCTTATGTCAACTTAGCTATTATACTATCCTTCTGTGATAGTATAGCCAACTTTGAAATGGTAACTCCTTTGCCAATAGCCCTTAAATAAGAATTGTCAAGCCTAAGTGCTTGTGAGAGAGCATCATCTCTCAAATTAGTTGAAGAATGTTGTGTTGGATCTTGTTGATTTTCTTTTAAGTTATCTATAAATTTATTAAAAACAATCGTCATCAAGAAAGTATGATAAAAACAAGCAAAAAATTGAATAAATAGATGTTCTTACAATAGTCTCTCCAGCTTGAGTGTTTATAGGTTGACCATTCTTTTTGGTATGTGCTCGTATCCATACATCAGCTCTAGGCACTTTAGTTTTTCCACTACTATTTTTCTATAATAGAAAATAGTTTAAGAACTGATTGCTTGGCTAAAATTTTATTGTAAAAGAAATATTTCGAAAGGTTACTTTTAAAGTTTATTTTGTAATTCATCCAAAACGTATGTAACATGTTCTCAATTTTATTACTATAAAGCTGAATATGTTTTATTTGTTTTATAATTTTTTTCAAGTTCTGAAAATGAAATGAAAACATAAGTCAGATTTGGTAAATGTTTTAAGATCCTAATTTAGAAGATTTCATGTTGTATGTGTTATTTGGTCTCTAAGGGTGATATAAAGAGCAATAGGAATCTCAGCATCTTTTATTGATGGAATTGTTGATAATAACCTAAAGTGTAATTGTAGAACTAACGTAATATATGCAAATGTATTTTTGTTTTAATCTGTAATTGTGTTGAATTTTGTGTGCAAAGAAAGTTAATGTTAATTGTGTGGTTTTGCTATTCGATGAGTATGAGAAAGTGATGAGACTGCTTTGAGTATGGAACAATGCTTGTCTGTTGGAACTACTGGGATGATCAGCTCTTTTAATCTCCTTCAAATCTACAACTAGTCAGTTAACAGTCGATCTCGTTCTATAATTGAACTATTAAGGAATAGTGGACTTAGTTGTCCGAAAGAAACGCTACTTGTTTAAGCAAACCAACGAAATTTCAACTCTAAGTAAGCCGGCAGAGGAAAGCTTTGTAATTACATTCTTAGACCATCTTGAAGAATTTATTTTCACGACTTGTTCCTGAGTCTTTGCAGCAATGGTGTAAAATTGATGTGGTCCATGACTATAAGCTTTATCCAAATAAGTCAAGTTTATATAGAGAACAAGCCAACCACTCCGCCTCTGGCCAAGTGGGTAGAACCATTTATTTACAATTGTGAGGGTAGTGGTTACCTCCACAAAAATATTGTGGGAGTTTAATTATTTCCTCAATTTGAGTAAAGACAATCTTCTCTCATTCGTAATGTGTGAACTATATAAGATTTAATGTAAACTAACCTCAGTAATCATCTAATTATAAATATCAGTAATATTCTCATATCATATGAGTTATAATCTGATCGTCAGTCTCTTGTAATTCAAAAAATAAAAATAATAAAGAACAAGCTGCATCAAGACAACATGGTTGAAATGGCCTATTTAGATTTTGCTTAGATTCTATTTTAATATCTTATAGAAAAAAATATAAATAGTCTTATGTTGTGATATGCATAATTTATCTATATATTTTATCTATTTTATTTATTTATTTTTAGTTAATTAATCTATTTTTATTGAAAAGAGTAACAAATTGAATATTAAAAAATAAATTATGCTTAAATGAATGAATTTATATCAAAGTCAAAGATTATTTACATTTATTATTAATGGGCTTATGGCTAAATTAGAATTAAATTTGTTGGTCCAATTTTCAAGAAGAGCACGTGGAAGGCAAGACAATTGGAAAGCATTAGTTTCCTTATTCACGGATTTGGAAGAGGCGAAGGGGTAATATATAGGGAAATCTACATAAATAACTATAAAAGTTTTATCCATTTCAAAATTAACCCTTTGAATTTCTTTCTTTTAAATATAACCAAAAAAATATTAAAATAACGAAAATACCCTCCTCATGAAAGATAAAAGCTAAAGGACAATATCAATAAGGTGCAAAAAAATTATTATTATACAAAATGGATAAAAATATTACATAAATTAACGAATTAAATAAACAAATGATAGAATATATAAAAATTATAGTAGAAGAAATAAAACTTCTTAAAATAGAGGTCTTTGAAATAAAAAATAAGTTAGAAAAGAAATCAACAATTTTAAAAGTATAAAGAGAATTAAGAGAATCTATTAGATATAAAGAACAAAAATACAATTTGGAGAAGTAGTTAAAAGATCATTTGATGAAATAATAAGAACAACCGTAATGCTAGAACTATTAAGAAGAGAAGAAGAATATCAAAGGCAATTAAAACAAACAATAAAAAGATCAAAAGAAAAAATATCTACAAATAAATCAAAAAAAAAACCGATACAAAACAAAAAGAGATTAAAATTGATGAACCTAAAGAATCAAGTGATAGTGAATAATGAATAATTTAGAAGAAAATTTTGATAAATTATCATTAGAAGGTTTAGACTTAGAAACACTAGGACTTGATGTAAATATGAATGTTGGAGCACCACCTAGTGAATCCAGTATAAAAACTGAAACTCTTGAAATTCCTTATAATCATAAAAAGATAAGAACGCAACATCAAATATTATCATCTAAAAAACCTTATTATAAAATGTATTCAAAAGAATATATACCAGAATATAAAATGAAAATGAACCCATTAAACCTATGAAAAGTAAATTAGATATAAATTGTAGAAAAGACTCTAGTAAAATATTAACAAGTTGGTCAAATGATATAAAAATGATGTTTATATTTAATAAATCAAATGATGATTGATAAACAAAAAATATAGAAGAAAAATTTGATATATGGATTGATTTATTAATAATAAGTTTTACTAGTAATGTACAAAATTAATAAGACTAGCAACTAGTGAATGATTAGATAAATTCACAAATTATATCAGAGATGAATTTTTAGGAGAAAATTGGGAAGATCTCAAGCAAAGGGAAATAGAAAAAGAAAAACTCTTACCAAGACAACATTTAATGAATCTTCAAATATGTAATTTATGCAACATAAAAAATTACACATGTGAATTTTAGAAATATTATTATAAACAATTTTATAGTAATGATGATCAAACAATTTATTATGATATGTACATAAATAAATTACCACCACCATGGAATACTTATTTCATGAAAGAATGGAATTCATATAAATTAACAGAATCATGAAAACTAATATCAAATACTTTAGGATCTAGAATAGAATTTGTAATAAGAAAATTAAAAGATATATACATAGAAAGACAATTGTATAAAAAAATAAAAAATGCAATGGTGATATGTTGTGACCAAGTAGATGCACCTAACTAATGAGGATGTAAACCATACTACAAAAAACATAAAAAAACGTAAACAAAGATATAAAGATAAATATAAGAATAAAAGGAGACATAAAAAATACTATAGGAAATATTGGAAAAATGAAGCATTTAAAAGAAAAACTTATAGAAGATATTATAAAAGAAAACATAATAAAAAAATTAAAAATGACCCTAAAGAATGTAGATGCTGGAATTGTGGACAAAAAAAATATATAGGCCCTGAATGTAAACAAAAGAATGTTAGAATAGCTGAAATAGAATATCATGAAATAAAACCAGATTTAAAATTACTATCTGATAATGAGACAATAAATTATTTTAATACTGAAATATATGAAAGTTACAGTGATATAGAATCTACAAGCTCTTTAGAAAGTTCAGACTCAGATGAATCAGAATCAGAATTCTGAAATAGAAAATATAGAAGATATAGAAATAGAAAAAGAGATAGAACAAAATCAAAAAATTAAAAAAAAAATTCAAGAATATCTTTAAATTTGAGAAATTCAGATAATACAATTTTAATAAATATGCATCAATTCTTCAAAAGAAAGAATATATTCATACATGAATATCAAGAACATGAAAAAATAATAGATATAACACAAAGTAGAGCAAATATTAAGTTAAGTTTATTAAACTTTAGAGATATAGAAGCCACTTTAAATAAAATTAAAAGTGATAAAATTAGAGATAAAATACAATATATATATATATATATACCTAACTGGAATACAAATATTAGTAAAATCATTATTTAGGGAATGAATAAATTCACCCATAATAATAAGTTTACATGATCAGATATTTATAGATCCTGAATTAGCACATCTAGAAACCATAGAAGGAAATTTATGTTATAAAAAATTTTTATTTACATGTTACCATAGATATTGTGTCCATATAAAAGATAAAAATATAAATGATACTTTAAGTCTATATTTTGAATTAAAAAGAAAAGATATAATGAAACTTGAAAATAAAATTATAACATTTTATTATTCTATTTTATATTATTTCTGTAATAGCAATTATGGATAAATATATAGCAATAAACCATATATAGAAATAGAAAAAGAATTCCAAGATTTAGGACAAAGTATAGAGCCAATATTACAAATTCTTAATTCACCAATAGCATATAACTTAGATATAAAGGATGATAAACCTGAATTAGATGAAGATAATAAGAACCAAATGGTACTAATTCAATTTGGTAATAAACAACTTATTAAGAAAATTAAAAATAAAAGAAACCAATTAGATTATAGTGTATATAAAGAAATAATAATACCTGATAATACGTCAAATAAAAGTTTAGTCATAATGGGAAAATATTTTAATGGAATAGAATTTATAGAAGGTCCAAAAATATTAATAGATGCAGGTTCAAGTCATAACCATTTAAATATATTAAAAAATAAAGGATTAACAGAACATGTAACAACTAATGAATATAAATATAAAGATTTAGTGAAAATATAAGAATTTGTATAAAAGAAGTAATTGTCCCAACATATATAGGAAGATTACTATTTAGAATACCACATTTCATAGACTCAGGAATTGCTTAAAATGAAATATATGATATAATATTAGGAATGAGTTTCTTAAAACATATAAATTATAATATCACTTCTGAAAAAATATATATATAAATGGATAATGAAACAACATAATTTTACCTTAAAATAGCAATGTGGAAAGATGAATAAATGAATACTATAAAGTTCCCTTTAGGTACTTATATAAAACTAACTTTTCTTTAAACTAATATAACTACATGTGCAATAATAGATACAGAAAGTAAAAGTAAATCCTTTTTACTAAAAAAATTGAATAAATTCTCAGGATCTGAAATAAAACTTATAGAAATAACAAATACTCAAGCACCTTTAGTATATTATAAATCACAAGTACCAATTATTCTTGGTAATAAGATCATATTATTAAAATATATTCTCCAATATAATACCTTAAAACACAATTTACTCTTAGGAAATGATTTCTTTAGTCAATTTCAAAGTTATCAACAAACTTTATATAATATAAATCTTAAAACACCTTGTGGACATATACTTAGATTACCTCGTATCTTTAAACCATACAGAGTTGCAGCTAAACGTGGTAATTATAATTATAAGATCTTTTTTTATAAACAACAATTACATAATAATTTGATATCTATAGATGAAATTAAGAAACAATTGCAAGAAGTATATCATGAAAACCCTTTAGCCTTATGGAAACCTAACAATTTAAGAGCTAAAATAGAATTGATATAACCAGTAACCATTAGAGTAAGACCAATGGTATATACCCAGGAAGATATAACAGAATTTAAGACACAGCTAAAAAAATTATTAGGCTTAAATCTAATAAGACAAAACTTCAATTCCCATTCAAGTCCAACCTTTATGGTCATGAAACATAGTGAACAAGTTAGAGGAAAAACTAGAATAGTCATAAATTATAAAGAATTAAACAAATATACTAATTTTATGAATACTTCTTACCAAAGAAAAAAGTACTAATTAATTTAGTATAAGGAAATACATATTATTCTAAATTTGATTGTAAATTAGGATTTTGGCAAATAAAAATGGAAGAAGATAGTGTAAAATATACAACCTTAAGTACACCTGAAGGACATTACGAATGGTTAGTCATGTCATTTGGATTAAAAAATGCACCACAAATATACTAAAGAAGAATTGATGATTTGTTAAGAAATAAAACATATTTAATAGTTTATGTAGATAATATTTTAATAAATTCAAAAACATGTAAAGAACATATTGAACATTTAAAAGACTTTGCACAAACGTGTAAAGAAAAAAGAATAGTATTAAGCGAAAAAAAATGCTAAACTATGTCAGAATGAAATAGAATTTTTAAGAATGATACTTAATAATAGATGAATAAAGCTACAATCTCATATAAGTGAAAAAATAAAACATTTTCATGATAAATTAGAAAAAAAAAAAGCAAATACAAAAATTTTTAGGATGTTTAAATTATGCAAAAGGATTTATAAACAATTTAGCCATGAAAAGAAATTCTTTACAAAAATTATTAAAGAAAAACAATCTTCAAGGATGGAAAGAAGAGCATACAGAAACAATTAAACAATTAAAAGAAGAATGCAAAAATTTACCTAAATTAAGATTACCAGAATCAACAGATAATTTAATTTTATAAATAGATGCCAGTGACTTATATTGGGTAGCCGAAAACTAATTTAAATGAAATATGTAGATATACAAGTGAAACACTAAATACGGCAGAACAAAATTATATAACACATGAAAAAGAATTATTAACAATATTAAAAGGAATTAAGAAATTTTCATTATTTTTAATTGCTAAGAAATTTACAGTAGAAACTGATAATACTCAAGTTAGATCATTGATATTTAATAAATTACCAAATGAACCTCAATATTAAAGGATCCATAGATGCAAGTATTTTTATCTGTTATATATTTTTAAAGTAAATTATATCAAAGATTATGATAATTATCTTGCAGATTTTTTATCCATGAATATAGAATTTGCTGAAGAATCATAAACAATGGAGGAAGAAATATCCAAAATAAATGATGAAATAAATCGGCTGAAAGCTGATGCTACTGAAGCCTTAGACGCAATAGATTGTCTAAGGGATATATTTGAAACTCATAATGATGGAGTAAACAGGCTAATATGCTCTTGGAATAGTATGATCAGTAAACTCCAAATAAGCCCAATAAATGCTGGAAGCAGCAATGGACTTGTTCCACAGGATCCTATTAGTGATCTAATAAATCATGACTCTACCAGAGATCCAATAAACAGGGATCCTACCAATGATCCAATAAACTCGAATCCTATCAGCGATCCAATAGTTCCAAAAAATAAAACCATAACCATCTGTGCAATAGGTGAAGAAAATAAAAGAACTGTCAGCATAAATCCTTTTGTCTCAGAAGACGATAATCTCCCTTTAAATCCAAAAGAAGAAGATTATAAACAAGTAACCACTTTGATTTATTCCATTTATTCCTATAAAAATACCATCCATAAATCTCTAGGGAAAAATGTCTATCCTAGAATGATAGCCATAAAAAATGCAGATCCAATCCTTATTGGAAAAATAGTAAGGTATGGATTTATTGATATGATATACACTGACATAAACCTAAAGGAGCTAGCCAGTTTTGATGAACTCCTTATAAAAGAAGTCTCTAAATTTGCTAAAAAGAGACAAAAATATCTCAAATTTTATACCATTAGTGCTGAATACACCAATAACATAGAATATCAAGCTTTTTACATGATTACAATAGGACATGTTACCAGAAATTTTCAGCTCGAAGTGGGAACAGAATACGCAACCGCCCCACAGTTCAATAAAGCATGGATAAGAACAATGAGAGCTTGAGGAATAAAAGCAATCTGGAGCATAGCCAAAGACCTGTACAATAGAAAATACAGGACAATAATAAAATTCAATAATTACATTCTTTTGACAGCAGAAGGTGGAAAGTCACTATCAGAAATACTGCTGGATTTCATACATGAAATAACAGCCAAGAAATTTCCATCAAGTGCAGCCACGTTGCAGCAAGCATGTCGATTGATGGAGATAAAGTGAAAAGAAGTTTTGTCGTTTGTGTCGGTAAAAATAAATAATGTAAACTTTATTTTATAAATTTGTCGATTGTAATAATGTAATATAAAACTTTTTGACTTTGTAAGGCCACCACATAAAGTTATCGGCCATCAAATCAGTCTATGTGAATATGTCGGGCTTTAGTTATGCTTATCATTTCTCCTACCATACACCTATAATGGAAAAAGATAAAAAGTCAACATCTTTTTTCTCATCCATACACCTGTAAAGGGAAAAAGATGATAATCAATAATTTATCCTCTATATAAAGATAAATAAAACAAATCAAGGGGATCATATCTGATTTTCATCCGATCATCTTCATCCAATTTCTCTGAAGCAATCCCAATGCAAAAATAAAAAATCTTTTCTCCTAACTCGACTCAAAAAACATATTATCTTATAAACCAAATAACCCCATAAGAAAGAAAGAGGAAACCTATATCTAATATTGGATATAAGGAAATTCCAAAACACCAAAGGATATAGTGAAGCTGTAAACTGTCCAGTTTTCTCTTTTTTAAGCCAAGGGTGTAGGCGTGTTGAGGGAGATAAGAACGAGGTCATCACAGCAGAAGGTTACTCCGCCAGTATATAGGAAAATCCTTTTATACAATAAACGATAAAGGTAATAATTCCAAAGTCTTATCTTTTGGTAGTAAAAGTTTATTAAAGATGTTGTTGTTTGATGGGAAGAGAAGGAGATCTTGGATATATAGTTTTAATATGAAAAGATTTCATAATACTATATGTAAAGATATAGGATTAGATAAAACATTTTGCGTAAATGATAAAACGAAAATTTTATATAATAATAAAAATTTAATGATAGGATTTAATTGTGGAACATGGAAATATGAATCAAATTGAAACAGATAATTTGTAGAAAGAAATAATTTAGTATCTAAGGAAGCTTTATTAGCAATAAAGAATATAGGATTACCTAAAGAACTAGAAAGAAAAATAATAAATCAAATTGAACTAGATAATTTGCAGAAAGAAATATATATGATACAATTAAATTAAGAACTTGAAATATTAGAAACTAATATACAATTAGAACATCAGATATAAATATGGGAAGACACTGATAATGATGCTTGAACATATACAACTTTTACCACCAATCAAGGTTTATTATACCATAAAGTTATTTTATAACTTCAGAAGTATTTTTTTTGTTTTTTTTTTTTGTACTTCTTAAAATACATGCCATGTTCTTGATCTTTGCATAATAATGGATGTTCCATTTTAATTAATTTATGTTATTTTGATTAATTTTATTAACTAAATTTTTTTGATTAACTAGATTAGTCTTCGGGCTCCCCAAACAAAATGGTATCAGAGCCAATAACATCAATAAAAATACTAATAAAATCATTGGAAAGGCCAATAGTATCAATAAAAATTATAAGAAAATTAAGCAATCGGAAAAATTTAAGAAAAATAAGAATTTAAGAGTGTAATTTTAACAAGATTGATTTATAGAAGTTATTAGAATTATTAGAAAGATAATAATACAAGAATATTTACTAAAAATGAATCCAATAACTAATATAGTAGATGTAATATATACTTTAAAAATAGAAGATAAAAATGAAATAAGAAATTTGGTTAAAGAAATAAAAGAAAGTAAGAATAATGTAAGAAATATTGAATTCGATTTAATACAAGAACAAAGAGAAAGATTTAATATAAATACATATAGTAATGAGATTATATTAAATAAAAGAATGAAATTTATAGATAACTTAATTAAATTTTTAATATATTGGTATAAGACAGAAACATTATGAATAATAATCTAGATCCAGAATTTGAAGCCTAGAATATGATTAGATTAATGTGTCATACTATAAAAAGAATGATTTTTAGTTGAGAAAATAAAGTTAGCCTCTATATAGAACACTTAAACCAAGAAATTGTAAGTTTAGAACAAGAAAAAAAAGAACTTTAATAAATATAGGACAAGAAAATTATGAAGAATTAGAATTTATAGATTTTTATGATCTTGAACAAAAAATATATTTTTACAAAGAAATGGTAAAAATTTTAGAAAGAATAAGACAAAGATGTAGAAATGATGGAAGATTAAATAGAAATGTATAAAATTATAAAACCCCAAAGATTATAAAAGAAATCTATCATAATAAAAAAAATAAAACTGATGGTATTTTTGAAAATAAGATAAACATTATAAGAGTTTTTGGTCCATACAACTAATATTTGACTAATTATGATAAGAAAAAGTTTAAAAAGCTAAAAAATAAAATCTTTAAAATTATAATGCTAATAATGACAATTTTTCCTAATATATATAAGCCAAGCTTTTGCCTTTTGAGGAGAATGCCGCCGCAAGGAGTTGGAGCAGCAGCCACGGTTTGAGAACAAGACAACCCAGCTGTTTGGATTAATTTCTATTACACGAACTAAATCTTTTATATTATGATTAAAGATGATACATTGTTCAATAAAATAAAATATTTTTATTTAATTAATTTTTTATACGTGTACTTTAATATTTATAGTTCTTATTTCACATGTTTAGTCAAATATAATTAAATTTTTTTATCCACTCTATCATATATTATTAATTGTTAGGATTAATATTTAACTAAATTTATGTTCAAATTTATAAAGTTTACATATGATTATCTTTGATTATTTGTCTTTCATTAAATTGCTTATATAGAGTGCTTAGAAAAAATTTGACTCTTTGGTATTTGATATGTTAAAATTGGATACTTAGATGTCATATTAATATGTAGAAAAAAACTACATAAGATCAATTTAATTAGACTTAATTGTTATTTTAAGAGTAAATATATATATTAATTTCAAGTTGTCACTATAAAATTAGTAATTTGATAATTGTTAAGTTTAACCGTGGTGGATTCTGAAACCATAATAACCTTAATCTCTTGAAATATTGTATCAATTTATTCATTTTAATTTTAATTGCATCTTTAGCTTTAATCTTTTTAAATAAAATACTTTCTTTTTTAACAATGGTAGAATTTTAATTAACTTAAATTAGACTTAATTTTCTTAAAATTTGACAGTTCCTATAAATTCAACCTCATTATTTTTAATTTATATTTCAATAGACTTGTGTGCTTATCAGTATATTCAAATATGCACAAGATATTACTTTTACAATAAGAAATATAAATTGGTGTTAATTTAGTGGATCAAGTAAATTATTTTTTCTTCTGAGAATTTTCTACCGCATTTTAGTAACATCAAATGGATCTCTTTTATTATATGTTGGTTCTTTATTTGACTTTTACTAATATATATACAATTAATACGTCATATATCTAAAATGTCATATTTCTTTTACAAGTACAGAGTCTAAACATACAACTACAAATACAATCGCAAAATATTTTTTTTTGGCGTAAATATATATATCGTCGACAAATACAGTCATTTCATTTCCAATCAAGAGAAAGTTGCTAATAATGAGTAAAGGAAAACGCAATGGCAGCATTGTTGTCGCTGTCTAATTTGCGTGTTGTTAATGTTTGCACTTTCCATTCAGCTTTTGACGAAGGAACGGTGGTTACTGGCAAGCTATCACGTGAAAGTCGGATTTAACATTAAGTCGTAGGTATCCATCTTTCGTACCAATTAATAACATTTTACTTATGTTTAAAAAAAATTATTAAATTTTGAGTATTTTTAAAATAAAAGTAATGTAATTTTTAAATTATAGTTATTGTAAAAAATATATAATTATAAATTAATAATTAATAATATATAATAAATATAATTTTTAAATAATAAATTAATATAATTTTTAAATAATAAATTTAATAAAATTATTAAAAATATAATAAATTTTTCATCATATAAAAAATTATATTAATATAAATTCTAAACTACAATAATTAATATTTATCAAACACTTTAATACTATTCCAATCTCAATCCCAAACTTATCTTATACCCTTTGAATCTAAACATATAAATTCTACTTACGCAGAAAAGGAAGTCATGGGTAGTCAAATAACAAAACTTAAGTAATCTTCCATTTGCTCTCACAATGAAGATATATTGCAGTCGCTTTTCCTTTTTAAATAAAATAGAGCAAATATAGCCTTTATTTTTGGTACATAATTTCAATATATATAAATGATTAGGTGCAGATGTTGAAAATGTAAATTTAGTAATGACGCACGTTAACACCATATGGTGACCAATGATGATATAAGCAAAGGCGGAATCACCCTAATTCCTAGGCAACCCCCTCATTTATGAAAATTTACCTACTTCAACTCCTTGAAAATGAAGGCTTTAAAATTTTCATTATGATTTAGCCTCTAACCGAAAAATTTGAATTCGTGGTGCATTTTGGTAACCCCCCAATCAAAATCCTAATTTTGCCACCGGATATGAGTGACATTGAATTTCAATTTGCTACATGTGAGTTGTCAATTATTTGCAATTTGTATGGCATGATTCGGATTTGGACTCGGACCCCATAAGAAAGGAATTTTTCAATGCTTTAATTGAGTGCTTTTCTTGTGCTCATGCATCAAGTCTTAAGACATGCTTCTCCCACAATTTTCGACGGAGACGCCTCAATCGTGGAAAATTCCAGAGACCAACAGACCAAGTGACGCGCACGTGGGTCCTGTTCCGCAGCAAGACCAAAATTGATCACTCTTTCATGACGGAAATGAAAGGTTGAGAATTAGATCAGACGATCAATACTTCACCATATGGGGCCCGACAGACGTACAAGATGTGGGACATTAGCACATGGCATACACTTAAGTGCACCGAACCAAATTCCGAATTAACTCTCACAAGTGGAATAGTTCGTTATCACGGTTCAAGACGAGACGCTTCAGGTGATTATTAATAGAAATAGTAATGTTAAATTTTTAAAATTTTTATTTTAAATAATATAATATTAATTAATTGATTAATAAGATAATATGATTAATTAATTTTAATTTTATAATCTCACATCATTTGATATAGTTATTTAAAATAAAAATTTGGCTTATATATCTATTTTTTTACTAATAAAATTTTGATTATCACAACATGATCGATTGTAGTATTACTCTTGATAAAAATTTGACTCATACAGCTATATTTTTGCTGATAAAATTTTGATTATCACAACATAATCGATGTCACTGTTATTTTTAAGGAGAAAAAATGTCGCTATTGATCTTCAATTTGGACAGATGTCGATTATGTTTTGAGTCTCTCATAAATCAAAATATTTTGTAATTCACTAATATTTTTTGTGAAAATAATATATATATATATATAAATACATTGGATCATGTATTTTTAATAATTTGTATAGTGATTTGTCTTTTTGCAATACTTGTCATAGTAAAAGGATAATAATCCTTTAAATTAATTACATATTTGGAAAAAAAATACGAGTAAAAATTATTTTAGTGTTTGGAAGCCTGTAAGTTTAATTTTGTCCACACGAAATTACATTTTACCTTCCACACTTGAATAATAATAATAATAATAATTTTCCAATTAAGAATATCTTTAACTATATTTAACAAAGTGAGGATGTTATAAAAAATAAATAAAGCACATATTTCAATGTATTGAAAATTATATTTTTTTTGTTTATTAATATATTAAATTTTATATTTTTTATTCATTAATTGCATTCTCATTTTATTAACACGAGGATTTCCTCGTTAGAGTGTGTGTATATATATAGAGTGAATTTTCTATTAGGATTATTGATTATAATAAAGTTAAAGATAAATTAAAAAATAAAAAATATATTTTGATATAGTATATTTTGTCTTTTAGTCTATTAAAATTTGTGTTTTTTTAAAATTTTTCAGTAGATTTTAATTTTACTTTTTAAACAATAGCCTAAAATACCCTTACATGAATTTACAGTTAGTTTAATATATAATTTATTTAGGTAAAATAAGATTTTTAATTAAATAAATGTAAAATATTTTAAAATAAAAATTTCAAGAATTATTAAATAATACCTTACTTTCTGTATAAATTTAAATTTTAAGGGTAACTTAATAATAATAATCATAACAAATTTTTAATTAAATATCACTATCCATATTAAAGTCAATATGAAAGAAACTAGTATATTAAATTTTAGGGATGAAATTGACTTTTTACCTAAAATATTTTAGTTCACGATATATATATTATATAAATGTAAAATTTAAATACTTACTTAACAAATAGCATAGCCTAAACCATTATTCTAAAAAGTACTAAGAGGATGATGGTGCTTAATGGACAGTTAATGGGGCCTCGAACCCGATCCAAGCCCTCGCTTTGGATTTTCGCCGGTTAAAAACTAGAAAAGCCAACAGCCATAGCATATTGCTTTATTTGATTGCGCCAACAAAAATACAGAATAAAATTAATTAATAGAAAATTTGAAGAGAGAGAGAGAGAGAGGGAGAGCTAATGGTCGGGCCAGAGAGACCTCAGTTTGTGCTGTTTGGTTCGTCCATAGTTCAGTACAGTTTTGGTAACGACGGATGGGGCGCCATTCTTGCTGACTTGTACGCTCGTAAGGTATTTCATTTCATCTTCATCTTCTCCCTTTGATCTCTTTCTTTACTTATTGATTTGCGGCTTGCTCGTTATAACACCATTTCATGATTTTTCTGTTATTTGAATTTGAAACGTTTCCAAGTTTCTGCTATTTTTCACCAATGGTTGATCCGTATATAATTATTTAACAGTCGTGAATTAACTGTGCGGTTCTGTTGGGCAGAGAGGGGATTGATTATTTCTATTTAGTTTATGCTTCATTGTTCGCATTAAAATGTTTTTTCTTGTTCGGACTAATTAACCGTTGAGTTTTTTTTTTTTAATTTATTTATTAAATTTAAACTTGATATAAATAACATATCAGTTAGTTGGACATATTCAATGGTGGATCCCTCAGATCTTAATCTTCATTCACCATTCGTTCAATTTTATTTATTTATTTTTTATTTGGGTAAGAGTAATCGAGTGAGAATTCAATATTTCTTATTGAAAAATAGTATTTTTTTATATATTAAAAAAATAAAAATAAAAAAACTGTCTTTAATTGTACATTGATGTATAAACTAGACAGCATCAAAATCGTGCACGCACTGCACCCTATCTGTACGGGGGAAAAGTTGTTAAAAAAATTAAAGTTGCTAATCTGTATATATGGTGGTGGTCCTATCCTGTGACAATGACCATCCGATTTAACAGTATGTGGAGGAGCTGGAAGCTGCTAATTTTGATCGATACGGCATTATGGCCTGTCCTGAGTGGATGATTATGTAGGGCTGAAAGCCTGAAATGGACGCAAACTCTTTTATGTGGCCTAGATGAAAGAAACTAAAGCCCTGTACATTGGGCTACTTTGGGAAATTAACTTTCCACTAATAGTTAGTATACTTGTTTGTAGGATTGAAGAATTGAGAATAAAAATTACTAACAGTATTTACTTGTTAAAAATATAGAGGAATGAGAATAAAATTAGAGTACGTCTCCTAAGATTTAACCTATAACATATTAATTTTACCCTTACTTTAAGGAAAAGAAAAAAAACTCAAATTTTAATTAAAATAAAAAAATTTCATTATTGTATCTCAAAAAATTAAATAAAGTTTACATTTACACAAAAAGCCTGTAACTTAAGGTTTCTGTAATGCAATCATTACAATAAGTATTAATTACTGATAAAAATTTAACAAACATGCATACATACATATACAGACATTTCAAGTATTGAATAATAAATTTTAAATTTAATTGATAACATACTAATTTATAGTCTTTTTTTTTAATTTTTATTGATAATTATTGTATTACATATTACAATTAATATTTAATTGAATAAAAAATTATTTGGTACAGCAATTAATAGATAATTAATAATTAATTTTTATTGATAATTACTAATTTTTTCTTTAAGTAAGGTAAAATTAGTTTTTTATGTCTAACTCACAAAAAATTAGTAAAATGCAAGATTTTGTAATTCTTTAGTAGTAAAATGTTAAGGTGCAATACCTGTTGCACCTATTTGTTATATCACACTAACTTTAATAGTAAAAAGAAAATAACCCTAATAATAATAATCACAATTATTATAATAAATAATGATATCATTTCAGTAACTTATAATAGCCTATTTCAATTCTAAAATAAGGTAAATACATCTATAGTAATATAGTTCATTCTGATTCTGATTTTTATAGTTAAAGTAAATAATTTCTTTTGATTTACATTTTCTATTACAATTCCAGCCCATTTTATTTTTTGTCTATTATGATTCTAACCCATTTTAATTATTAATTAGTAAATGCAAGAGTATTGCTAGGATCACCTCTAGATCAACCTCAGCAACTACAAGTTTCCATGCATTGGTGCACTGCACTGTCCTCTATTAGAATTAAGTCTAGCTCAATTTCGTATTTATGTAGAGTAAAACATATTGTCTAATTTTGATTTTCTTTTTATTATTAAAAATAAAAGCAACACTTGCAACCACTATAGTGTCACCGACAGCCATATTTTAACGCTGTCAACAACCTTCAAGCAGCCACTCACTGATCTTAGTTCAGATTAAGTTTAGTATTATTGAAATCATCATTGTCTAAATTTATACATGTAAAGAGCCTAAAAATAAGCTTCCATTCGTATATTGAATTTGAGTTAAAATTCGGCCTCCACAGCTCTTTGATGTAAAACAACGTCTAATTAAAGTGGTAAAATCTTTTGTCTTCAAAATAAAAGGTCTGTGGTTCGAACTACACTTAAATGGGTGGGGGAATTGAATGACCATTAGACGAAATGAAAAATAAATATTATACAATGGTATAAGTTGAGAGGCACCACCACAACAATCCTCTTCAAAGATGGTTGATATTCCTCTAGATGATAGTGATGTAAATCAAGTCAAATCTTTTATTGCCAACAAAATAATGACTTACCTGTTGAGTAGGTTTGATTATAATGATTCAGACGGAACCACAAACAAGTCAAATGGAATCCAGTGAGTGGCATTGTAAGCAGCATGCGGCGATTTATGCAGTTGCTGATGGTTGAAGTTTACTGTGTATCTTGCCCTTGACTGTTACTTTTCTATTAAACAATTATATTAAGATTAAGCAAGATATAAAACATTTGAAAAGAAAAAAATGAAAATGATAGAACCACAAACTTTGTACAAATTGATGCGGAATTACTGTATTGGTTAAATAAAACAGCGTGTAAAGTCCACCAATTTAGCCAGTACACAAGTGTACCAAACGCACCTGGAATTAATTAGACCTTTTATCTTTTGGCAAAAATAGAACATGTGACAGTGATATAACATTGTCGCATCAATTTGTATACATACCATTACTTAGCATAGTAAAGTTTAAGTTTCTATATTATGTATCTTAATAGTATTGGTCTCCAAATTTGCATAGGCCGACATATTAGTACGAGGATATGCTGGTTGGAATTCAAGGCGTGCTGTACAAGTTTTAGATCGAGTTTTTCCGAAGGTATGATATATCTATTATGTTGCTGATCACTTGATTACATGCATGTTAAAGAATATGTTTTAAACATCGTTGTACATAAAGAAGAACCATAGATGGTTACTACTGATATGTAGCATATATAAGCTTGCACGTCATAACAAAATGTTACCACTTGAGGCTTGTGGGGAGAAAATGTTAATTTAGTGGGCATAAGATTTTGTCTCTTGCCTTGCAAGACGAGCTTCAATTTCCCTGTTCCCATCTCATTTAATTAATTATAGCTTCCTGATAATCATACTATTACCAATCAAGGATGGTGCTGTACAGCCTTCATTGGTTGTAGTCTATTTTGGTGGCAATGACTCGATGCTCCCGCACTCCAGTGGCCTTGGCCCTCATGTTCCTCTACCTGAATATATTGAAAATATGAGGAAGATTGCTCTCCATTTAAAGGTAATCTTTCAAATTATAGGTATACAAACCATTGAATGAACTTCATTTGAATTGGTTGATGCATATTTAGACGTGTAAACTGTTTGATTGCCAGAGCCTTTCAACAAAGACCCGCATCATCTTTCTTAGTGCTCCTCCTATCAATAAGCAACAAATTTGCGAATCCCATCTCTGGTGCATCAACAATTATTTTTATTTTTGTTTATTAGTTTTAGTTGCAAAGTGCAGTTTTAATGTTAATTTGATTATCATTTGGAAATTGGAACCAGTACTGATTTTGCAGTTTGGGGTAGAACAAACGAAAGCTGCAGAATATATTCAGAAGCTTGTTTGAAGCTATGCCAGGAGATGGATGTGAAGGCCATTGACCTTTGGACTGCTATGCAACAGTGGGATGATTGGTTGACCACTTGTTTTACGTAAGTTTGAGCTCAAATATTAAAATGTACGAAATCAGTATAGATTTGGCGCCATAACTGCTACTTCATTCATTCTGATTCCTTGTGATAATTTGTGGTCATGAAGCTGGAGTAGGATCAGTTTCTGGATTTCCAATCCAGTGTCACAAGTGTCAATGGTCATATAAGTTGAAGTGTAGTTCCCCAACCAAGGCTATTCTTAACATCCTAGTGAAAGTTACTTTGGTTTATCAAATGACCTTGCTCGATTGTCATTGGACTGATCTCTGTTTTGGCTGCAGGGACGGAATCCACTTTTCATCTGAGGGGAGCAAGATTGTGGTTAAAGAGATACTGAAAGTCCTCAGGGAAGCAGAGTGGGAACCGAGCCTTCATTGGAGATCACTGCCGACTGAATTTGATGAGGATTCTTCCTATTATCCGGTTGCTCCTGACGGGAAGAGCACTGTAAACGTTTCTAACACCAAGATTTATGTGCAGTGGGAATAGAACTTAAACGAAGCTTAATTCAGCAGCTTATATTCACCAAGATTTATATTTTTTTAATTCAGCAGCACTGTTTAGAACTTCCGTGTCTTCAAAAACCTTATCTTGATGAAAGAAATTCTATCTCCGTTGTCAGTAACAACGTGACCTCTAGTTCATAAACCTTTTATACAGTCGACCAAAAGATATCTTTTGGATCAAAAGCTATTGCTAAGAAAAGAATGATGATTGAATAGTAGCTCACCGTCAAACTCATTCTCAATGATTATATTACATCAAGGTAAGTTCTACAAACTCAGTTACCACATCTGCTGAGGATATTTCACGTACATGCCCAAGAAAAGCGTATAACATAAATCAAACAAAGAATAATAGATACAAAAGAGGGAAAACAAGAAACAACAGCAGCACCAGCAGCAACATTCGCATGCTGCTCTAACTACAGCAGACCATTTTTGTCGGATGGTATTTGCACCTACCTCACTAAACTTTTTGACCTGAAAGAAAACTAGGCCGGAAACATCCAATTACATGAAACACACTTCAGTGAGATTATCAAACTTAGAATTTCATCGGCTCTACGTGGGTGCAGGCTCTTCTAAGCAAAACAACTTCACGAGGACAGTTGAAACCTGCCACTTGGTTTTCTTCTTCTCCACCCCTGGCATTTCAAGTAACAAAAATCAACTATAAGACACAATCAATTATGCACATTGGTAAGTAAAAAGGGAATATTGCGCACCCAAAATCAGCGTGGCAAATTTAGTAACTTACAAAGGCAGCATAATAAACAAAGGTCAACCCTGCTAGCACAACAAAAGCAATTTGGAATACATTATACCTGTAATCCAGTAATCAACATACGATGTCAGTAGAACAGAATGTCTAATCATAATAAAACATAGACAAACACTGTAACTCACTTGTACAAGTATTTAATTCCACGGAGAGACTCCAAAGTGTGGCCAAATATTTCCTGAGCAGCAGTTGCCTGGGCATAGTATCCAAAAGCCGTGGAACAGAATTGGATCACACTGCAAGGCAGAAACCAATAATGCATATAAACTAATGATCATGAAGAAGACTGATTGATAATGCATTAACAAGGCATTCCTAGAAGCAAGTCTCGAAAAACAATTGAGGATCAGAATGCCTACCTGATTGAGCAAAGGAGAATGAGTCCCACATTGAAAAGAAAGGAGTTCATTAGTGTAGCTCCCCATCTGCGAACAAGTTCATATAGTTAGTAAGCAGTCATCAAAGAGAGCGCAAGCCCCCAGCGATTATACATAAAATTCAATAGAATGTGCCAGCAAAGAATTTATTACTTCATTGGATGAATTGTAATGAAAACCAATCTCAGACCCAGCATCATTGCTCCGGCAATCACTGCAAGCAGAAGGTAGAAACAGAAGAATGCAAATGCTGCAGTGCCCAGAAGACCTGGAAAAGTAGCATAGAAGAATACGATTCATCAAGCACAAGAAGAAAAAGAAAGAGAAAGATGAGAAAGGGACCAAAGGGCATCCAACATTACCCCATGCATCATCCAGCTTGATGAAAACCTCATTCAAGAAAGGGTGAAGAGGTGGATTAATCAAAAGATATATAACAATGTGAGCAACCCAAGCCACTGAAACAATAAACCTGATAACAAAAGTCTTAGATTCAATATTATTGATCAAGATTTTCAGAGTTGATGCATAAAGGGATAACTGACACTAAAGTCTTAAACAATCAACCTGACAACAAGCAAACCAAAAATGTTGGGTTCAATATAACCGATAAAGCTTTTCACAAGATTGATGCATTAAGGGGGAGCTGAAATGGGAACCATGCAGGTCAGATTTTGAATACCTTCCAGCATTCTCGTGCCACAAAACTTTGAATTCCCAAAAATGCATTAGAAAGTTTTCTATGACAAATATAACAAGGGAATCCAAACACCCAGAATACTGCACAGAGGTATGAAAACAGACAACCTGAACGTGACTTTCTTCATCAGATACATAAGCTGAATTTCTTCTATCTACTGTATAAAAGTGAGGTAAATTGTAACCTGAACTCATTTTAAACAAATTCAGACAGGGTTCAATCATTTCAAATAAAATCATATCTTATGGTCCTAACAAAGAGCAGAGCTCTTTTTCATTGCATCACCTAATTCTTCCACATATTCCAAAATTTCAGATTAAGTCATGTTATAGTTTCATATGTTTCACAGTACTTAATAGCAATCCAAGAAAAATGCTCTTTCTATGTCATTTTTCTAAAATATGGACCAGGGCTTCTCATTTGAATAATAAAAAGTACATACAAAGCTAAAAATTCAACAAAATTAACAGGTATTACTTCAATAGATAAAAGATAGCCACAAATATCTTCGCAAAAAGCCACTATTTCTAATATTGTTACTCACCCTAGAATCCCCAAAACAAGTTTTGCCAAGTAGCCAAGAACAGTCAATGCCCAAGATGTCTCTGCCTGAAAAAGTAGGGAAAGGAATTATGATTGGAAAAGGGGAAAGAAATTAGAAGCAATTATTCAATGCAAATTAAAATCAGCAAGCCCAGCTCATCACCTTCTCCCCTTGAGGATACATCTCTTCTAAAAGCTTTACATCTTCTTCCAACTGAAGCACCTCCTGCAAAGTTAAGCTAAAAGTTTATAAATTCCAATGACCACGAATAGGGAACAGGACTGACTGGACAAAATATCAAACTTGCAACTACCAAGAAGGCACGACAACCACACAGCTAATCAATTGACTCTTCTCAAAACAGACAAGTTCAAGGTCCAGGTCGCAACTAATCTAAAAAATGATAAGACGCCACTAGAAAAAGGAAAAAAGATACCCAAAGCTGAAGTGAACTTTCAGCATGAATTGCAAAGCATAAGATTTCACACCTTTTCCACAGATTTCACATTTTTCCGCCATTTTCTACCCTTAGAACCACTTCTTTCTTCCTGATGAAGTGTATCAGCTGCTTTTTTCAATTCTCTTGCTTTCTTTCCTAGTTCAGTTGCTTCCTACAAGTCAATGAGAATACAAATAAGCCACTTTAACATATAAATATAAGCCATTGGATATAAATTCACGAGGCTGCATAAGATGCAACCAGAGCACCTTAATATACTGCGAGCGAGTGATGACTGCATTTGGACGTCGGATGAATGAAAAGATAAGTCCCAGTGGCAAACAAGCAATACCAACACCACCAAATATCTGAAAATTTAAAAGGTGAGTGAGTGATATACTCTCGCAGAGCAGGAAAAAGGTATAGTATAACAATTATATGAGGGATCTAATCCATGCTGCCCATAAATAAGGATCCCCATAGTTTACATGTAATATTCACAAAAATTACCAAGATGCTGAAAAAAATAATAATAAAAGAATTCAAAAAAATGTCTCATTGTCACAGATAACATCACAAGCTATTTCTCCCCCAATCATTTGTATTACACAAAATTGTAGTAAATCTATATTTGGATACAAAGTAGAGTAAATTCTCATTGAAATTAAATGTTTCAAGCCTTGCAAGAATATACCGAAAAAAGTACTGATCCAACAATCGTAGCTAGAGCAACAACATATTCTGGAAAGGTGGTGCGCATCGTCCATGTTTTTTCTGATGTTTCATTTGCTAAATATGCCGAGCACTGTAAGAAATGTAAAGACAATGAAATAAGTTCAAAAATGCACGTTGCACGTAACTTCTCAGGGAAACAACAAACAGTAATACAGCATCAAAAGATCAAATAAACCATTTCACAAATTAAGAAATGGAAATATAACCTGGTGTGTGCCGCTTCCACCAGCACATTGTTGACCACCAGAGAACTCCCAAGTAGTTGGAAAATTCGTAGTGGTTGAAGAGAGGTGCCTAACAGTGAAGTCAACCTTCCCAACAAGACCTATTATACCAAAAAGGTGAAAAGACCCTATTATTCAACAACTTAGAAAAGCAGGGGGAAAGAAGAAAAAAGGGAAAAGACGGAGAAATTACTCCAGAGATCTGTTACCCTGTACAAGACAACTGAAACCGTGGACATTGACATTATAACACAATCCAAGAATCTATTGATATCATTTTACTTAATTATTAGGTAACAAGAAAAAAACCATGTGCAAGTTTAATTTTCTTTTACCAGCCTTCATAATTTCCAATGTGCAAGTATATCCATGTGTATTAAAAGATGAATCTGAACATGCAAAAGCTACCTGCAGATTATACTCAAAACTCAAAATGAGTGCTCAAACTAGTACAAACTGCTAGAACTGAACAACAACCATTAAGACAACACAACTCAAATCTCTTATCACATTACATCGACACAAGCTTCACAAACAACCGAATTCCGCGAAGAGAATTCACAAACCATACAAAATATGCCTTGCTTAACAATTCTCTGCTACATAGCAAGTTCTAAACCTTCCTTAATATCACCATTCAGATAGATTCTAACATGCTATTAAAAAAAAAAAAAAAAAAGAGCTCAATAGCAGGAAATAATTTTTTTTAAAAGGGAAAAACACTAACCATACAAAATGCCAAGCACAAGAGCACAGACAATAGCCGTCATAATCACCCACATTAAAGAGCTCTTAATCCTTTTGCCCACACTCCTGCAAACAGGAAAAAAAATTATAACATTACTGATAACGAGTTATAAAATACACACAAATAGTAAATAATTATTGACGAAACCCTAGATTGATGCACAGACTTATCCTGGTCGCCTTCGTAGTAGAACATTGCGAACGGAATAATGAAGAAAACAAGCACCGCATCGAGAATATAAACAGCGAGCCAGAGATCCTTCATCGGCAAGGTGAGATTACAGGCACCATTATAAATCGCGTGCCTACACGCCTGCCGATTGGCCACGTCAGCCGGCAACATAAGAATTGAAATAGCGGCAATGGAAAGCCCCAGAACGACGACGAATTTAGGAAAATACGCCTGGTTGGCGTCGTCGGGATGCTGGTAGTTGACGAGAAGATAGACATTGAAAATGAATACCAAAATGCACACCACTATCGCGACGATCACCAGAGCGAGGTTAAAATCGCCCATTTTGTTTTAACCTCTCTCTCGATTCCGATCAAAACGACGGATCGCACGAAATTAGGGTTTCAGCAAAATTTGTGTAGATCTGGTACTAACTTTTTTCTTTTTCTTTTTTGAAATTGCGAGGGGAGAGGTTTGGCCCGGTGAGGTGGTTTGTTGCGGGTTCCGCTTTGGCGTGTAAGTTGGAAATGACGATGGTATCCTTGGGTAGGTGGATCAATTACGGGGAAATTATGTGATTAGGCGTGAGGTGGCTTTGGGTTTAGTGTAAATTGAGACGTGGGCCCGTGCTAAGCGTCGAACAGGCTGTCCCAAAGCGAGGGATGATGCATTTGTTTTATCATCCCCAGCGAGGCATTGTAAGAAACTTTGTAAAAAGGGGATGGCATTGTAATTGTATTGTATGCTCCGTGGCGCCGATAGCGTGAATTACGGACACAGAAGTCAAAATGACGTCGTTTTAATTTCAAATAATAAACTCTTTTTTGGTTTAACAAAATTTTTAAACTCATCCCATATTTGACTAGAACATGCACGGTCTTACACTCTTATTTGTTTCAATGCCAGCTGACACTTAAAAGTTGTTCGGAAAAAAAAAAAAAAGAAAAAAAACAACAGTATCTATAAAATAAAACGTGATACAGTAATCAGTGAGGTACGTTCGAGTTTTAAATAATAATTTTTTTATTAAAAAATATATATATAATTTTCACTATCTAAATTTATAATAAAATTAACTTAATTTTTAATGAATATTTTTTTAATACTCTAATTTTTAATCCACAATTGTCCAATTATAATATTAAATGAGACCTAAGTCTTTCTACTTCATAAGACTTTTACAAAAAAAATATATGTCAGTATATCTCAATAAATTTAAATGACATGCTTTAATTCTTTTTTATTTTATCAATTTTAGAATACAAAGGTATCTACGAAGATATTGAAAGTTCAAGAGGTAATGTTAATGCTCGATTGATTAGTCACTCTGAATTCGAATTTTGGAGAGATAAAATATTAAAAAATATTGATTTATATTTTGTTCACTCTTCTACTTAAAAAAAAAAGGAAAAAGATGTTAGTAAATATAAAATTACTAGAAAATCATGAGTTGATTGAAACTTTGACATATGAGTGATCAAAATATAAAGTTTTTTTTTTTTTGGTATTATTCCGTTACAAACTTTCAAGTCATACAGAAAAAACTAAGGGCATCAATTCATATAATTGTATTGTGTTAAATGTAAGTAAACACATATACAACTCATTTATTAATGAAGTTAAAATATCAAAACACTGATATAACTTGTTTACTAATTGTGTAAATCATGTTGACCCATTTAACATATTTAATATAAAAAAATAAAAATTAATTTAAGAATAACAAATATGTCAATATTATTCTTAAAATATGTCATGAATAAATTAACAAGACATAACTAAGTTTATAACATAATATAAATATGATAAGAATAATTATAAATAATAGTATCTTATATCAACTAATATTCATATCATAAATATGTAATTCAATTGATGTAATTTAACACAAATATAATACAATTATTTATCGTGTTATGTCGTGTCAACTCATTTATTAATCATATCAATATATTTATCATTAAGAATATATAAAAATTGTGTCATATTTGCATCATGTTATTACTAATCATATTGTAATATTTTGCCACTTCAAGCGAAAACAAACATTTATTGTCTGTTAGAACTTTTTTCTATTCGTGTGAATAGTGTGATATACATGTTTGTACTTAAAACTTTCATTGATATTATTATTATTATCATCGTCGTGGTCATCTTCATTGGTTTCAAGCTCTCTTAACTTTAGAGTTTGGGTCAAAACTGGCAAATTTAGATGAATTGAGAATAAAGACTTAATACTTATGACTCATTAAATAAATTGATAATCTCTTTATGAAAAAAACATTTACCCGTGTTAAAAATTAATATATTTTTAACCTTTAATTAGATTAGATAATTATTCAAATTAAGAACCGAAAGCTCGTTACTTTTTATTTCCTATAATTAGAATTTTAGGGCTCCATCCATTTATTCACTCCACTCATTTTGAGCGCAAGAATTTTTGTATTGAACCAAAACCCATTAGTTTTGTTTTCAATGTTATATTTGGTGTTATTCCTTTTTATTCTTGTTAATCAATGAGAACATAATTGAATCGAAAAACATTTATTCATACTATTTTTAAATTACTAGCATATTAACTTCTCAAATTTATTTTTACATTTGATCTCATAATTTTGAGGAGAAGCCCCTCGCCATTCCCTTTCCATTTTTTTTTATTTTCTATTTCTTTTGTTTAAAATTGTTACAATGGTAGCCGTATAGCCACGGCCAATGCGGCGGCTGTCCATGCTGTACATCGGCAGCCACATTCGCTCTAATCTCCATGATGATCTCTAGACAACAATGATGATAATACAATGAAATTAAAATAATATACCATCTCTCGAATTGAAAAGAAAGGGGAATTAAAAGAAAGAATAACAATTGAAACATTTTGATCTATTCACAACGTACATATGTATGTGTTTAATATAAACAATTTTAATGCACTAAAAGAACCACAAAAAGAAAAAAGAAAAAAGTCTGCAACATGTATTTGCAAAACAAAACTCGCACAGATTCTGAAATCTGTTTAAACATCGAATAAAATTAATGGTGACAAAACTCGTACATATACAAAGACTTCATTAATTTCTTGACAGAACTGATGGGTCGACATTCTCGTAGATCTTCTATATGTTTTTCCTTCTTGTTATACGTTGAAACGGCTCCGAATATTGTACCATCCTTTCTTGAAAAACCCTACAAATTTCCAACCAAATTTTATATTGGCATCTTTGATTCTCTTAGAGCCCATCTTTAAGAGATTCTTCATCTCGCTCATTTCTTTCATCATGATGATGATAATGATGATGACGATGACCACCTAATTTTCGCAATTGAATTAACGCTCTCTTGTACCTAATTTTCATTTTTCACTTCTTAATTTGTTCTCTCAATTTAATAATACTACCCAATTAACTACTTTGGCCCCAACCTGTAATGACAGTTAATTGTTGCCGCCGTTGAGTCTTTGACTTATTCTCTTGTCGACTCGTTTCATTAAAATCACATTGGTTGCACATACACGGTATTTACATTAGTGTTGATGTGGAATAACCTAAAATGTCAACAAAAAGTAATTATTTTTAGAATTATATACTTTGGTTGTATTTATGATGCTCAATTATGCACTCGAAGAAATATTTTATGAAGACAAATATTGGTTTAAATTATGAGAAGATTCTAACTAAAATCTAAATAAAGTTGCATTTAGTTTCTAAAGTTAAATTAGTTTTCTTTTTTTATTTAACCTAGCAACAATTCAATTCATTTTTCATCTATACAAGCAGTATTAGGACATGATCATTTGCAAGTGCATAAATATACTCTAAAACAAAAAAGTGGGTAAAAGAAACCTTGTTGTTGAGATCTATCTAATTTAAGTATACTTGAAATTCTTCCGTTTAAAATTCAATTAAAAACAAAGCCAAGTGAGAGATATAGCAAGTAATCAAACAATACATAGTGCGATATAGTGAAAATTAAATAAAGTATACTAGAAAATTTCTCTCTTCTTTTCTTCTTTTTATGCCAAAAAATTAAATCGACTCGATTATCTTTATTTTGATAGTGATAAGCTTTTTGAATTAGTTGATTTAACGGCATGTACTGTAATAAGGGTTTGGTGCCATTATCTTAATAAAAAATAGCTCTGATTTCCAACCAAAAAAGTCTTATCATAGATGGCACATACCAGCAATTAAATTGTCTTGATATAACATAATATAGTTGTTATACCACATGCAACAATAGCTAATCAAATAAAAGGGAAACGAAAAACTCTGTTACTATTTCCCTAAAAAAAAAACACTAGAGTTCTCTGGCCTAATGACACATGTTTTGTACATAACAAGTTGAAGAAATAATAATCCAACTATTATCGAATTTAACAACTTGATAATATTCAAACTGACGTAACATTGCATGTAGTAGAGGGTTTGAATCGAGGCATAGATCTTCGAGTTAAATACCGAGGTTCTTCCGAATTTTGTACCAACCTTTCTTCCATATTCCTACGAATCTCCGTCCTTGCTTCGTTACAATTTTGGCATCTTCATAACTTCCTCTTTGAATTTGATCTGGCTTCCCCATTTAATTAAAAAATATTGAGAGATTTTAGTATCTTCCGTACCCCCACCACCCCCTCACTCTTTTAGCCAGAACTTGAGATTGTGTGATAAATTGATAATTAACATTCCTGTTTAATTTCCCTGCGGCTTTTTAATTAATATCATTAAGTGATGTTACGGTGTTACCGACAGCCGTCTCAAGGTAACAGATTACGGTTGCTTTTTTGAAGTATGATCACTGCTTTGCTTCATTAGTTTTATCGGTAGAAACGATCTTGTTATGCTCTCTATGTTTAGAAATTCACCTACTGGTAATTTTTTTTTGCCCTTTTCTTAGTTACTTTTTATACGGTTCACAATCTTTGGCAAGGGTACGGTCACTCACTGGTAATTTTTTTCTTTTTTCAATTTCTTACTTAATTTTTATGCGTGTCACAATCTTTGGCAAGGATACAGTTTATTATCTAATTTTCAAAAAGGATACCAGAGTTTCTTGTTAGTCGATATGTTTTTGTTTAATTTTTTTAATTTTGATCCCGAAAAATGCCTACTAACGTGCTGGAAAGAGTTTGTTAGGTGAATGTATATGTTTGTGTATGTTGGCATTCTCATGGCAACATCTTCATTATTAAGAAATTCGCTATGTAATGTAAATTATGTCTTTTGTTGTAACAGAAGTTGACAACGAAGGTTGTCTCAGCATTTTTATTAGAGTTTGGTTTTTAAGGTGTTTTAAAATTTTGTTTTATATATTCTTTTCCTAATAAAGCTGCTACGTGGACTGCTTGGGTAAAGTTTATTTCTTTTCGAAAAGTTGTATTTTCATAAATAAGAATGTAATTTGTCTATTTGCATCGTGTAGCTACCAAAATAAAATACCAATGCTACAAAATCTCATATATGAATATTTCAGAGTCAAGTCAGGGACCAATCTGTAAAAATAGGAAATAGGTGTTTACATTTAGCGAAGATACACAAAGCAGGGATTGACATGTAACAACTCCGTTCAATAACTGTCACGAGCCTCCAACCGCCAGTCATTCGAAGAAGAAGAAGACTGATTGGTAAATTTTCAGTTGGTCGCTCATTCTCCTCGTAATGGATTCCTCAACTCTTGTCGTCACAGACGCGAAGGTACATGTGCATTGTTTTAGACGCGAAGGTACTTGTGCATTGTTTTACTTTTATCCACCGAATCAGAATTAGAATTAGGATTAGGGTTTTATTTAATCCATATCCAGTCTTTTTTATTTAATCATTTATCATTTTATCTCGTTTCTGTCCCTCAAGAATGGCGGAACCAGGTCGACGTTCGCCTTCTACGTCTTCAAGCGCAGATGCTGCATCGTCGTCTTCCTCCTCTTCGAATCCGAACTCTTCGCCGGCTCGTGAACGTGAAGAAGAGCAAAATCATAATCGTAATAATTTTGATCATGATCAGCGTGCTCATCGATTTGAATGGCCGGGATTAGACCAGCAAAACGTTGGCGTTTCGTATGAAGGGATCTTCACTCGTTCAAATTATGCATCATCAACCATTGTTAGCAATGATACATGGTCTTATATCATCGTTGTCCTCACCTTTTGGATTTTCGGTTAGTAATATTTCGTTTTATTTGAATTTTTTCATCAATTGTGATGGTTCAATTATGTTTTCCATCTTTAAATTTCAGTTGTGTTTGTCACATGTTTAATAGTTGATTTGACTTACTACTTAAGCTGTGTCGAACCAGCAACTCGTTGGGGAGAGAATTACTATAAGAAAAGGAAAAAAAAATTGATCGGCTCTTCATACAAAGAGTTACATCACTAATGTATTGTGGTTGATGATTTTATATCTTTTAGCAGTTTTTTTCTTTCATGTGTTTCTGCTCTGAATTTTAGCAAAATGTGGTTGAGTGCAACTGAAACAGTGTCTTATAAGCTTATTGATCTGATTACAATTATTGAATCCACATATTACAGTGTCGATGACTGTTATATTGGGGTTGTATGGTCCGGAAAAGTTAACACTTGGTCCCAAGTCATCCATTCTCATTCAGCCTAACCCCTTCTTTGTGCAGAAAGTGAAGGTGAGTTGCTTCTTTGTAGACTTTTTATTTCTGAATGTTTTCATAGGTTAATTGGCGATCTCTGGTGGGTTTGTTTTAGGTGCAAGAGATAGATGAGTTAAAGCTAGGACCAAAGTTATATGGGTTTTATAATTCTTCACCTTTAGACACTGTATCTATTTGGTCTGAAAAAATTATTGTCTCTGTTCCAGCTGATTCTCACCAGGCAAGTTCAAATATTGATGGTTTCACTTCACTATTCTTCTTCCAATTCTTCTTTTAGCTTGTTATTTGAACTTTTAGATGTAGTTGTTTGTGACATTGACTTGTTCCTTTTCTTCTTCTCTAGGAGTGGATTCTTTACTTAAATGAGGGGTCTCAAATAAACATTTCATACAGTGTAAAGGCCCCTGGCTCCTCTGTTTTTCTCATAATTGCTCAAGGTATGCTTTAATGGTTCTAGTGAAATTTGAATTACTTTTCATGAAATAGAGAACCGTGAAATGATAAATGTATTCAACAAACTTCTTGATTTTATATCTGTGCCCACTATATGAAACTGCTAACTGTTCTAATTCTTTATTTCCTTGAATACACTGATAAAGTTTCTGGATTTTATCTCATTATCTGAAGCTAGCACATTTCAGGGAATGAAGGCCTTCATCAATGGCTTTTGGACCCAACATATCCCAACACCACCTTATCTTGGAATGTTGTTCAGGGTGGGATAAAAGGGAGAAGCATGTATTTAGTGTTTGTATAAAATTTTTTCTTCTTATGTTGCCTTTTTTCTTCACAGGAAGTGGTGTGATCCATCAGCACATATTCACATCTTCAATTTACTATGTTGGATTGGGTAACTTGAACTCGGAGGAAGTGGAGGTAAAATACCCCTAGTAATTGAAACTAAGGTTTCACAAAATATTCAGTGCGAAGGGCCTCAAATTCACATAATTAACCTTATGCTGTGAATTGTGATGCTGTGTATTACTGTATTTAGAGTTATATCACCTGGACTGCATTGTGGTGTAAGGATAGTTATAATGCACAACAAGTGCTGTGTATACGATGTTACACTACACTGCATTGTTTGGTAATGAAAAATTCTGTGCACTGCATTGCAGTGCAAGCCTAATTACTCATTCTAGAGGGCTGTTGCGGAAACAGTTTTGGATAGCTAGGTCTATAAATCTGTTATTTCTTCAATTACCACCTTCACAGATGAAAAATCTTTTTAGTGCTTGTCCATTTTTCCCATAAGAAGTGACATTGATTGTAGGATGACACTTAAGCAATGTACATTATTAGGTTTTATCAAATTTATCTGTGCATAGTAATCTAAGTTTCTTCCATTTGTTAAATATTTGAGCTTATGATGCTTTCTTCCTCTGACCTGTTTATTATTTTCAGTTGAGTTGATTTTTACTTTCGACAGGTGCAATTAAACCTCAGATTGAGGGCTTTTCTGTATAACACAAGTGATGCTTATTACAAGTGTACTTTCGCTTATGGATTGTGTAGTTTGAGTGTTTTGTTTCCCAATGGAAATGCTATTGTCTTAACCACTCCTAATACGGAACAGGTAACCTATGTAGTTGCTATTGGCTGGCATCTGTATTGATTTTCTTTCATTTTTCCCTTTCTATTATTTATCAACTTGTCGCCATATAACCTGAGAAAACTCCTTTCCCAAAAAGGGTAAAAAACTGAAAAAACTTAATTGAGAAAAAAATTAATCAATGAATTGAGTCTCTTCCCAGTTCGGCCTTTATGCTTGACTTTTGGTGAGGTTCATAAAATAACAGTGTTCTCCCCTGTTAGTTTCATTGACTGGCTAGTATCTGAACTAAAAAGAGAATAATTTCCCGTTGTTTTGTTCAAGGTTCCTGAAAAGTAAATTTGTAACTTAACAGAAATAGTCTATAGTCAACCTCCTCTTCTCATTGACTTTGTCTAATTTATACTGAATTGGTAGAGAAGTCTAATTTATACTGAATTGGTAGAGAAGATAGAAAAGCAGGCAGTGGTGTTGGAGCTTCTCCCATTCCACTGGTCCAGCCCTCTTCGGAATGAAAATCATGAAAAACTGAATTAAACAACTGTGGCAGCTAAGAGGCAACAACAGAAGGCATCAAAGTGGAAATTTATCATTCTAATTTGTAAATTTGTGGGAAAAAATGCAGATTTCCCTTCTCTTTGGGGTGGTAGACCTCAACAATTATTATTAGGCCATTGACTAAGATTTTTTGCTGTTGAACCTTTATTGAAAAAATAAGGCTATGATATTCAATCTCAGTTTGGAACATGAAATCAATATTCAAACCCAGAAAAAGTAAGAATTCAGTACCAGAAGGAAGAGCTCTAGACTAGGTTGAATTTATGTTATAAACTTTAAGCCTTAAGGTTCTTGGGAGTATTCTAAACCTCTTGGAAGATTGGTGTTAATTGACTTTTGAAATTATGGATTGAGTTTATTAATAAAGGATCAGTACGTAATTACCTGCTTGAAGGTTGATTCCTTACTTCTAGACTCATCTAAATTGATAAAAGAATATACTTGCCATCCCCTTGATATCTGTTATTCTTGATCCTGCATTAATGGTGTTTGCATTCATATTGGTGCTTTTAATGCTGCAGGATACAGGCAGTGACAGTTGGCATGCTAGAGTGTCCTATGAACCGAGATGGCTCTCCTATGTTGTTGGCATAGGTATATTTATTCCTCTTTGTCTTCTAGTAGCCTATCTATCTGTAGAACTTTTTTACCATTTCTAACTTGTGTAGGTGGTATGACAATGATCATGTTTGTGGCCTTCAATTTCTTAAACAAGTTCCGATGTGTATGTGGAGATGGAATAGGATTTTGGCATAGGGATATGGAATCTGTGAGAGCCCCTCTGCTTTCACACAAAGATGATGATCTCACTAGTTGGGGTTCATCTTATGATTCAATTTCAAGTGATGAGCGGGATCTTGAAGAATTTTTGACGGCATCTTCCCTTGAAGGGAAGTCATTAAGAGATGGTGAAGATAGAAATAATACCCAGCGTCTTTGTGCAATTTGCTTTGATGCTCCAAGGGACTGCTTCTTTCTTCCATGTGGGCATTGTGTGGCTTGTTTTGAATGTGGAACAAGGTATTTGCTTTCTGACCTCATATCTGCATCAAACTTATTTTTCATAATCCATGGACATCATCAACTCTAGTCACTAGTTGGCATGTTACCTTCAGTGTATTTGAATGAAGGATGCAGTGTAAATACATATGTTTATATTATACTCTCAGAATTCTGTCATGTAAACGTATCAGAATATCACACTGATGTTTTTGCTGATGTTAAGATATTGCATGGTTATAATGTTTTATGAAGTTGTATGCTGATTGCATGCTCTCCAATCGGCCTGAACTAAATCTGGTTTTGATTAATCTTGACCTTACATCTATTATAGATTCACAGCTCTTATGGTCTCTCTCTGAAAAGTGCATATGTTGATGTTGAACTTCCACCCATTAAAAATTTAAAGTTTTCTTTCTGATTTTGGAAAATATAAATACTGGGACTTTCACATATCCGCAAATTTATTTAAAATTCTTTTATATCTTTCAATTGTTATTAAGCATAATAACCAGCTTTCTTTTGGGCTTTTGCGACTTGTGTCCTGGAGACAAAAGGGACAGAAATTGTTCTGTCATGGTACCTGTCTTAATCTAAAGTGAAGAATGTAATTTCACATCATACTCATCATCTGCTACAATGTGTTCTCCACAGGATTGCAGAGGTTTCTGGTACTTGCCCTGTTTGTCAAAGGAAAATGAAGAAGGTAAGGAAGATATTTACGGTATAGGGAACATATATGGTTCTGCTCTTTGTTACACCTGGACATTGTTGGCATACAACTTGCTATCAGATTTGCGAGGATACAGTTGACGTGAGGTCGGAGATGGGTTAAAAGCAGTCTTCAAGTGGAATGTGCATGCTGCTTGTTTTTCCAGCCGACCCTCCACTGTATAATACCATTTAATTACTTTTTGAAGTTTTCTATGTAATTTTATCCCCTCTAAAAAATTTAGCGTATTTTGGGTTCCCCCGCATGTTGTTATTTGTTTATTTCTTATATTCTTAAAAAAATTTCAAGACTGCGGTCGTTCTACCCTGAGGCAAATAAAGAAAATTTTAACCATAATCAAATGGCTAAAGAATGAATTTCATCACCACTTTGCACAAATAAAGCCAGACGATAAACGCTGTCATGGTTATTGTGGGTCAGTGTTAACATAATTTATTATGATAATATTAGAATTTTTTTTAATTTATTATCATAATTTATTGCGATAGTATTATTTAATTGCTGGCCTTTCGACAATTATATCTTGAAAGTTGTTGTGATAAAAAGTGCTCTTTTCATTTTCTTTTTTTTTTCTTTATTTACTAAAATTAATTAATAAAAAAAAACTCATCATGAAGTAATAATTAACGGAATCGTTCACGTGTTTATTTAAGATTATTCATATGGATGTCCAGTTTCATATATCAGACGTTAGTTTTTATATTATCGTTTGTATGTTATCACTTATCGAGGAGGAGGTTTTTGGTTCATGTCTCCCTCCTTAAGTATGTGTTTCTTCTTTCATAATTTATATTACAGGTAGAGTCCTGCTTAACCCCTATTATTTTGGTGATTTAAAAAAAAAAAAAAAATCAACGGAGTCGCGAATGTTTCTCCGGCTGCCCATTGAAAAAAATATTTTAATGCTAAGTTAGTCAATTTATAAAATAGTTATTGGGCGGCTAGAGTGAAAAAGCAAAGGAGAACAAAAGGGGAACAAGGATTCCATGACGGAGACGATGACTCAAAACAGTCCAACACCTTAACTTATCGCCCATTTTGGTTTTGCACCAAATCACACAAATAAATAATTTTAGCAAAGAAAAAGGAGAATGAAGAAGACAAGTGGAAGACGCCATCCTTATTTTTATTATAAACACAACTTTCATGTGTGGGGCAAATCAAGATTGGAAACGAGCGGCGCCCTTCGCTTCCTCCTTCGCAACCTCTAAACTAATATATATCATCACTTCCACTGAGCTTCCTTTTAAGACAATACCAAAGATTCATTGTATTTATAATTATTTAAGATGATCTATTAGTTAATACTAAAAATATAAAGTAGGCTAATGAGCTCATAATTTATATGTTATTTTATTATTTTTTAACTTAATTTTATATTAAATTATATTTTATTATATTAATTTTATCTTAATTTTTATTATTGTAGAGATATTAAAAATTTTTAAGTAAAAAAAATTAAAGAGGAAATAAATTAGAATTTAATAGAAATAATTTAGACTTGAAGAAAAGATGAAAAAATAATGCTTAAACAAAAAATTAATTGGAAGTTTAAGAAAAGTAATGGAGTGAGAATCGGAGGAAATAAAAACAAAATTAAGACTAATAAGACAAAATCATGTGAAGAATAAAAGACAATAAGAAAAAGAGCAATGTCTTCCCATTTTAAGTCATTCACGTGCATGCATGGTCGTTGGTTGGATTCATTTTGATTCTTTTTAGTTAAGGGTTTTCGAAAGCATTAGTATACTACGGAGGGGTTATGGGCATTTTAGAAGGAGAGGCTTGGTGCAGTATTGAAGAGGGGGAAAAACCGAGAGGTGGCAGCCAGCCAGCCACACAAAGAGAGAGGAGCAAGAGTGGAAGCCAACAAATAAAAAGAAAATAGAGAAGAAATTGAAGAAGAGCATAACCGAAAGCATCAGAGTAAATTGGAGGAATAAAAGTTAAATTAATCCTTGAGTTTTCTATCTATTTTTTAATTATTTTGCTTTAATATTTTCTACTATGTTTATGGATTCTCTTTTTTTTTTATTAATTATTTTAATTTGCTAGAATTATGATATAGCTTAACTATGAAGATTTAATTATATAAATATGTGTTATTTTTAATTTATTATTATATGGTTGAGTGTTTATTATTGTGTTTAATACTTTTAAATATCTGACCAATATTTGAATGATTTGAGGATGCATAATAAGACTGAGAATAAATTTATGTATTATTACTCTTGTGTAATAGATGTTATAAATTAAGTAAAAGATATAGATGTGTGCCAACTTGATTCATGTAATTTTATTTTAGAATTTTCATAAAGTTTAATAAATTTTTAGATAATTAAATTTACATAAAGATATAATGAGTTAATATGTAAATATATTTTTAATATTACTCAAGAAAAGATATTTAATAATATAGATGAAAGATTAAATTATATTAATTATAGTAAAATTAGATATTTGTTTTAATTTTCTGATAATTTTATAACTACTAATATTATTATTTAATTTTTAATTTTATTTTAAGTTTTAATCTAAATCTATATATTAAATTATTCAAATAAATTAAAATTAAAATAATTTAATAGTTAATAAAATATACAATCTTTATAAAACAATATCGTATTCTTTATTGTGCCTACTATTACGGTCGTCAAATTACACAACACGGACCAATTTGCAATTTGCAACTGAGTGAAAAAAAAAATAATAATAAAAAAATCAAATCACTAAAAAAAGCGCCCACGGGCCACTGCACGGTGCACAAAATTTCTTTAACACTGCAAGCCGAACGCCAGTCCAGTACGAATGGAAACCTGACGCCCCACGTAATATAAAATATTTTCCCAGTACCGAAGATCCGCATACCCAAATTTGCGTGGCCTCCAATCTAACACATCTCCGCCGTCCGATCAAACACATTCACCTGATTTGTTTTCAAAAATTAAAAAAACTAAAATCAAATCAGACCAATCCTCGTCACTCGTATTATCAACTCCATAAGCAAACCATTTCCTGCCCTTCTCTCTATTTAATCCCCTGGCCAGTGGCCACATTCTGCTCACCCTCGCCGCCTTACAAATTAATATCTCTTCCTTTGCAACTCCTCTTTTCTTCTTACTAAAGGCGTAATATGGCAGGTACAGGAGTGGTGGCAGTCTACGGCAATGACGGCGCTATAACAGAGACTAAGAAATCTCCATTCTCCGTTAAAGTCGGTTTAGCTCAGATGCTTCGAGGCGGCGTTATAATGGACGTCGTTACTCCCGAGCAAGCACGAGTCGCCGAAGAGGCTGGAGCGTGCGCCGTCATGGCTCTTGAACGCGTCCCCGCCGATATCCGCTCGCAAGGCGGCGTGGCTCGCATGTCTGACCCGCAACTTATCAAGGAAATCAAACAGTCCGTCACCATCCCCGTTATGGCCAAGGCTCGTATTGGTCACTTCGTCGAAGCTCAAATTCTCGAAGCTATTGGAATCGATTACGTCGACGAGAGCGAAGTCTTGACTCCCGCCGACGAAGAGAATCACATCAACAAACACAACTTTCGTATCCCCTTCGTCTGCGGCTGCCGGAACTTAGGGGAAGCTTTAAGGAGGATTCGCGAAGGCGCGGCGATGATAAGAACGAAGGGCGAGGCCGGAACGGGGAACATTATCGAAGCGGTCAGGCACGTGCGGTCGGTGATGGGGGATATTAGGGTTCTGAGGAACATGGACGATGACGAGGTGTTCACTTTCGCAAAAAAGATAGCGGCGCCGTACGATTTGGTGATGCAGACAAAGCAGCTGGGGAGGTTGCCGGTGGTGCACTTCGCGGCGGGAGGAGTGGCGACGCCGGCGGATGCGGCGATGATGATGCAACTTGGATGCGACGGAGTGTTTGTCGGGTCGGGTGTGTTTAAGAGCGGGGACCCGGTGAAGCGGGCCCAGGCAATTGTACGGGCTGTGACTCATTATAGTGACCCAGAGGTGTTGGCGGAGGTGAGCTGCGGGTTGGGCGAGGCCATGGTGGGTCTTAATTTGAGCGACCACAAGGTTGAGAGGTTCGCTAGTCGCTCCGAATAAATGAAAGAGATGAGGTCCAAAAGCTCTTTATTAATCATTATATGTAAGCGGGATTCAAATTTCAAACCCCAGTATTTGTCGTAATGTTTTCTTTGGGTCTGTGTTAAATTTACACAACTTGTCTTAGCTTTAGCAATTGAAAACTCTGTTCGTCTTTATCCATATGAATACTTTACTCTCGGAATGTTTGTTGCGGAGGTTGATGATATGCCTGGCATTTTTTAATAATGAAAATGTATGCAGCAAAGATTTTTTTTTTTTTTCAAATTGTGTGATCTAAGACTATGATGTATCTCATGCTGTGTTTGGCTTTATGTTGTTGATTCATTGACTAGGAGCTATGACTGACTTTTCTGCAGTTCAAACTTTTGGGTAATTGTCACAGCTGCAATGTAGGCACCAGTATTAAAATTGCCTGGTCAGTGTTGGGCGATTGTTTAATATTTTGCATATTAGCTTAAGTTTCGTCTTGTAGCTCTGATTAACAGAGCATCAAGGCAAATGTGTAACAATGTTCTTTCAAAGGGATGCAAATGTTGTATTAAGTTTTGTCCATTCTTTTTTTGTTTCCCTGTATAGAATATCCTTTTCCTATGTCTATAACGCGGCTGAGTAACGGAACACTGCTTCTTATACATTAGTTGTTCATTTCGACATTTCTTTCCATAGCTTTGCCCTTTTTTGAATTGGTTGTTGGTATATTATGTTTCCAAAGTTAGATTATTAGTGGAGAGATTTTCACTGTGCGCTTCATGGTGGGGGATCCCTTGTGATGGCCCTTTCCACAAATATTGTATAATGCCTGTTTGTGTATAGTATAGTTTAAATCCAATGAGATGCAACTTGACTAATTAGCTTCTAATAATTCTTTTAACCGTTTGTCTTGAACATTAAGAATTAATGCCTGTTGTAGCACTATTCTCAAATAGTTTTACATCAATTGAACACTTAAAAAAGCTATTCCCTTTGAAGAAAATATTAGTTATTAGCCTAAGTGGTCATGCTGTTTGGTTAGCCCTCATAATTTCGACTGTGGTGTCTAGAGTATAATTTATTTGGGATTTTCTCTTTTGATTTTACTGCAACTAGTTATCATTTTTTTTTTCAAATGATGCTTGATTCTCCTATCGGCTGGTGAAATGAAACTTATTCAGAGTATTGTCGAAGAGAATTATTTCCTAGTTTCATATACAGGTTATGCATGCATTCTATCTATTACAATCAGATCAGGGAATTCAGATTTAACAGATGCTGATACAATGGCCAAGTGCTGTCTTCTCAATTCTCATACTGCAACTATACGAAATTATTTACAAGCCCTTACCATCAAAATCGCAATTGCTCTGCCAAGCAAACATCAATGAGGGGAAAGGCCAAAAAGCGCTCTAAGCATCATTTCCTGGTTAATTACTCTTGCCCACTGCTTGGAGTAGCAGCAGCAATCGAAGAAAGTAATACGACACTCCCCCAATTGTAGCATACTGCAGCTTCTCCTTTCCTTCAACATCTGGGAAATCACTATCAGTAGCGCGATTAAATCCTCCAGCCAACCAACCCAAGTTCCTGTATCCTCCTTCGTACAACTTCGATGCAGCCATCATTGACCTGATGCCATTGCAAAGTGGTTAAAAACAAAGATTAATGTAAGGCTATAATGTCCAAAAACATATTAAAAGATACTAAATTGTCACCTTAGCCCTTCACCACAAGCTACAAGGAGCTTACTGTCTTTATCAGGAACTGCAGCCACAACTTGCCGAACAAAGTTGGGATTAAACATGGTGAACTTTTGGCCGGTCCATAACCCAATGTAGCCAAAATGAACCCATTTCTTGAGAAGAGTGATGGCGCTATAGTCCTTGTCCTCGACGAATAGTGGCACATGCAGTGACCCTTTGACTCTTGCTTTTTCCGTCTCCCACGTCGGTCTAATATCCAAGAGCACAAATCCCCCTTTCATGGCTGCAGCAGCTTCCTTCGGCGTAAAGGGCTGTATGGCGCCTGATTGTATTAGCTGCCGGGCATTGTTAGCTTTTGCATTGATTTGAAGTGATTTTGATTTTGCGGTGGTGAAGATGAGTTGCTTGTTTTGATCTGCATGCTTCAGGGTTGATGCGCCGAAGTGGTGTAGTTGAATTGCCATCACTGCTCTCTTATCTTTCGAACCAGAAGAATCCAGCTCAACTATCTTATTTTGGAACATTTCTCTACACCCTTCGAATTTTTATTATTTAATAAACATCTGTCGGTTTCTTATATCTTTTCATGGACATCCATATTCATAATTGATATTTAGGAAACTGCTCACTGTCAACTGCCAAGTACACTTAAAAATCCTTATGAAAGTGAGAAAAAAAAAAATCCTTTATTTAGCAAAATTCAGATTTTTTTTTTAATGTTCTATATGCCACTATCATGAAGTTTATGTGCAATGAACTGTCCAATAAATTCTTTAATTGAAATTAAAAAAATAGTAAAAATGAAAAAAAATTCAGTAGTCATTTTGATAAGCACTTCAAACAAAAGACATGCATCTCTGTCTTTTTTTTTATTTTTTTTCTTTTAAAGAACGGTTAAAGTTAAGTTTTATATTTATTTTTCCATTTTATTTACAATCAAATTAAGATTTTTTACAAAATCTGGAAGATAAGAAAAGGTATCCTAATTTTCAAATAAAAGAAAATTAAATTAATAATTTAACGGATACATTTTTTTTAGAAAAGAGCATTTTTAAATCGCGGAAAAAATGAAAAATAAATCTGTTAGGGTAACTACCGTACCAAAGTAACAGAACCCTAGCAAAGGTGTCTCCTCCCTCCAAAATTGTCCGACGATCATAAACTGAACCCGAGACCTAGGGTTTTTGATTTACAACAACAATGGTGGGAATGAAGAATTCAAATTCAAGAGAAAAATACGCGAGTCTAGTGTATTCTGTCAAGGCAGCCATTAACTTACCTTCGAAACTCGAATACTTGCGTCGCTTAAAGCAAGATTTGCTTGATGAAGAAAACGCTGTTTTAATTTCCGAAATTATCCCTCGCTTCTCCGACCTCTTTTCCGATTCTTTCTCACCGGTTCGAAAATTTGCCACCGAGTACGCCTTACTAAAACTCTGGCTTAATTTCGCCTTATTGAATGACATTTTAATTGAATGATCGATTTGTAGTTATTTTTCGATTCTAGGGTTATTGGTGAAGTTGGATTGAAGCACGTGCAACTTGTACCAGAAATTGTGCCTGTTTTAATTAGTGTTTTAGATGATGCTACACCTGCAGTTGCTCGACAAGCTATCACTTCTGGACTTGATTTGTTTCGATCCATTCTTGAAAAAGTTGCTATCCAGGTAGTTTTGAGATTCAGTTAATAATTTGATACCTCATTTTATTTCTTGGAAGCTAAACATTCTTGGTGCATTTTGTTTATAAATCTATTGCGTCGCTTCATCATTGCTTCTTTCTGTTTGTAGCTGAAGGTGGTGTAATGTACTTAGTGCTAAGAAAGTGAGATAGAACTATAGCCGTTACCTGACATTGTGTATGTTGAAAATTGAATTTAGGCATGTTTGTAATTGTTGTGCTTTTGCTTAATTCTGGAAACAGAGCAGCTAATGCGTTTGGTAAACACCTACATTTACTTGGCCGCTAATGTTTACAACCACTCGTACACATTGATTTGCTGCTGGGGATAAATACCTGTAACACCTCAATCAAATGTACCCTTAGTGTTATAGACTTATTTCTGAAAGAAACGTGATGTTATGATACTGTCAAATAAGTAATATATAATAAACTACATACTTGCTTTTGTAAATTTTTAGGGTTTACACTCCAGTGAATTGGAAAGTTCACTTGAGTCATCCTGGGAATGGATGTTGAAGTTCAAGGATAAAGTATACTCAATAGCTTTTCAGGTAAACATTTATTTCTTAATGAAAACATACAATTTGGTTTTGTGTGTTCTCTTTTTTATTGCAACTTCTTTTGAACAGCCAGGAGCAGGTGGGGTAAGATTGCTAGCTCTGAAGTTTGTAGAAGCAGTTATTCTTCTGTACACACCTGATCCTAATGGCTCACTAAAGCCCCCTTGTGATGAAGGTAATGACTTTCATCAATCATTTTCAGACTTTGCAAACCTGAAAGACAGATGTCCCTTTTGATATTCCATTTTACTCGCACCAATGAACTTTTATTTACTTATTTAACCTTGTATTGCAGAAAATCTTGTAGAATTTAATATATCTTGGCTTCGCGGGTGCCATCCTGTGCTTAATGTTGGAGATTTGTCAATAGAAGCCAGTGAAAGGTTGGGATTATTGCTTGATCAGCTTAGGCTTCCAACAGTAAAATCTCTCAGTAGCTTAGTGGTGGTTGTGCTTATTAATAGGTATATGGTCTATCCTAGTTGTATTCTTAAGCACATGCAATTCTTTTGATTAGGAAAATTACTTGTCATCAATATTCTTTATTACTAATATTATTATTTTAATATTTCTTTTCAGTCTTTCAGCAATAGCGAGGAAAAGACCTGCATATTATGGACGCGTTTTGCCAGTTTTACTTGGTCTGGATCCTCCAACCTCTGTCATAAAAGGGATGCATATTTCTGGTCCACAACATGCTCTAAAAAATGCCCTCCTTGCCTGCTTGAAATGTACACACCCGGGTGCTTCACCGGTATTTCATTTACACTAATTATATTGATTCTTTTATGTGAATGGGTCCGGATATTATTTAAGCTACTGCAACAAGTTTATATGTTTCTTCTTCATGAATGAATATTATTCTTAAGTTAATATTTCCTTAGTTTTCATGTAGATGCTCATAAGTTATGTCATGAGGCAGATTGAAGGAATGGTTGTCTAGATCTATTATGGCAGTCATTAGATTTTTTACATGCTTTTCCTTTCAAGACAAAAGATATCAGTCCATTACAAATATACATTTTTTTTTACTGTGATAATGAATTTAATTTCTCCTGATTTGCTATAATGTGCATGCTTCGTATTTAAGTTACCTTCCTCATTCAGTTAAAATTCAATCTGTTGGGTATTAAAGCACACGGGAATTTGATGGTAGTAGATTTTGTCTTTAGGGACTGTAAATGTATTGGCAATTGTGACTTTAAAATTGCTTGAGATTTTTATCTTACTTTGCTATGATTAATATGGGAGAACATCCATGAATTTCAAGTTATTGTTGCTCACTTGGCATGTTAAAATCACTTCATTAATTACTAAGTGTACTTTCTTCTCTAATCTTTTTCATAGACAAGACTAATGGGTGATGTAATTTTTGGATTTCTGTAGTGGCGGGATCGTTTGGTTGGTGCCCTGAAAGAGATGAAAGCTGGAGACTTGGCAGAGAATGCCCTAAAACAATTTTCCAAAGCTAATGGAAATGTAGAAGAGAAAGACGATATGCCAGCTAAGGTACCTGTCATTCTTGTAAATTTCAGATTCAAGTTAATGTACATGTATGTTGATGCGTACATTTGCACATGCATAAAGATTTTTGGATGTCTGGAGCTTCCTGATTATGGAATTAATATTTTACAGGAAGAGAAACCCTCAATTAGAACATGTGATGCTGTGCAAAATAACTTGGGAAGAAAGAGATCTGGAGCAGAGGATGGTTGTGATCTGGAAGGAAATGATGATGTGTCTGGAAAACGTGCTAGACCAACACATAGTGTCTCCGAAGAACTATCTCAAGAACATCGTCCTTCAACTGGTTCAATCTCTAACAAAGGAAACAGTGATTCGGGTCCTGTGCAGCAGCTTGTTGCCATGTTTGGAGCCTTGGTTGCGCAAGGTGAAAAAGCTGTTTCATCTTTGGAGATACTTATTTCAAGTATCTCAGCTGACTTGCTAGCTGAGGTAGTGATGGCCAATATGTGTAACCTTCCCTCTTACCTTCCTCAAGCTGAAGTAGATGAAGAATCAGTGTTGAACATGAGTATCATTGGCAGTGACACAGGAGCCAAGTATCCAGCATCGTTTTTGGCTAATGTTCTTTCACTTTCAAGTAGTTTCCCACCAGTAGCTTCACTGCTACATGTGCATCAGCCAATTTCCAGTGATATAGGGGTAAAATGAACTTCAATGGCTCCGATGTTTATATAAATACTCCTGTCTAACACTGAATTTGTTTATTTTCTTATTGAGTTTGTTACATTTACTGGAATAGCAGAAACTGCAAAAGGAGGAAGAGCTTCATGCTGCAGATGGGGACAATGGTGCTTCTGTGGATGATGGCATAAGTCATGGAGCTGGAAATGCAATGTTGCCTCCTGGTTTACTGGCTAATTCTGATGTTTTGCCTGGATTGGAGAATGCTGATTTAGCTGTTTCAGCTGGTCTTCATGCTATAGGAAATATAGAGAGTGATATTCCTGGTCTAGGTTCTTCTGGTCGTAATGATGGATTTTCCGAAACCTTGGTTGCTTCCTCATCTGCTACTACTGATCTAGAAGATGCGAGTCAAGAGCAAGGTACAAGTGGAAGGTCTCCTCTGGATCATCCATCGGTATCAACAGATAGGTCAGACGAGCTTAGTTCAAAAACGGCTATTGCAGACACACACAGCCTTATTTCCTCAACAGCAACCTCTACTAGTTTGCCTTCTCATTTTGTTCTGCCAAAAATGTCAGCACCTGTCGTTGAACTTTCTGATGAACAGAAGGATCAATTACAGAAATTGTCTTATATTCGCATCGTTGAGGCATATAAGCAAATTGCAGTTGCTGGGGGTTCCCAAATCCGCTTATCTTTACTTGCTTCTTTAGGAGTTGAGGTACTAGTTCGGGCTTATTTAATAGTCTTATTCCCCATTATCTGCTGCTTATAATTTGTATGATATTGCGATTGCTTGTTGAGTTAGTTAGTTGGTAGCTAGCTATGATATTTAGCGTCTGATTTTTTCTGTGTAGTAATTTTTCATTTCTGTATCAGTAAGGTTCATACTCCCATCGTCTTTTTTTTCTGAATTTTTAAATAGATTATTTTTTTTGCCTGCATGCATAATTGTTTTTAAATTATGTTTTCATGAGATTTTCTCCTTCCTTGAATCTAATGTTTCCAATCTGTTCGATTTGACATTATATGGCCCATTTACTATGCTGAGCAAATGATATTGCTTACAGAAAGTATGGCTGCTAGTAACTTCTTAGCTTTCTTATATTAATGTTCTGGTTCTCTGGGGCTTGAGAACTTTCGGTTCATTCGGTATGTGGCAACCACTTCAGTTTGAAATAACATATCCCCAGAACTTTCTAATCTATAACTGTCTATATATTTGTTTAATTTTATTTTTTCAATTCTTTTTATCCTTTTGCAGTTCCCCTCGGAGTTAGAACCATGGAAATTGTTACAGGAGCACATCTTGTCTGATTATGTGAACCATGAGGTAAATTGCAGTCAAGGTTTCCTTAATGATCAGATATTGCTTAGGTTACTGTCAAAAAAAAAAAAAAATGATATTGCTTTGGTTGTTTACTGGATACAAAACTTTTGTAACCATGGTTCCCAGCTCGTTATTGTTTGTAATCAGCTTTCACTTTACCTCCTTTAATCTCATTAAAGGTTTCTTTCTCTATTTGCTTGTGTATGTCAGTATATTTTTTTCTATTTTCTTGGTGCAATTATATGTGATCATAAGATTTCGAAGACATCCTGAAATGCATCACGTTTTGGGTCCTTAAATTGTATTTAAAAGAGTTGTCTAGTGGACAATGGCTTGTAAAAATGTGATGCACCAGTATAGTATGGTAGATAGATGGCATCCATGATGTTTACACTATAGTGGAGCTCCAGGTGCAGTAAAATGACTTAGTTAATCAGTATCTGATGATCATTTTAAACTTTCAGATGTTTTGGTTTAACACACTGATGGTGGCATGGTATAAGATTCGACTACCTTGCTTAGCAATATAGTCTAAGATTATTCTCATGCTGTTTGTTTTGCTACTTTATCATTACATTTTAACTGACAATCATCACTGGATGTCTTCAGGGACACGAGTTGACATTGCGTGTACTCTATAGGTTATTTGGCGAGGCAGAAGAGGAGCACGACTTCTTTTCTTCCACAACTGCAGCTTCTGCATATGAAATGTTTCTTCTTACTGTGGTTTGTATATACTGTCCAACACTTGTTTCCCTTTCTTTTCTTTCTGTGCATAATTTTTTTTTCTTGTTTTTCCTTTGAATGCAGGCTGAAACACTTAGAGATTCTTTTCCACCTACAGATAAATCCTTAAGTAGATTGCTTGGTGAAGTTCCTTATTTGCCAAAGTCAGTTCTGAAATTATTAGAGGGCTTGTGCTTACTTGGAAACTTCGAAAAGAGAGAGGAGTTACAAAGTGGAGACCGAGTTACTCAAGGTCTCAGTGCTGTGTGGAGCTTGATTTTGCTGAGGCCTCCTCTGCGAGAGGACTGCTTGAAAATTGCTTTGCTGGTATTTTTTTTAATTGTCATGAACCATGTTATTAATACAAATGTTGTCTACTTGCACATGCTTTGCATGTTTTGCCTTTAGTTATCATTAACCTAGCTGCTAAATGGCAATAAAGTTGGTGAAATAGATGTTCTTTGCTGGCAGTTCAACATTAGCAGTGTTTGAATCTGTTAATACCATCATGCTTAGACCTTTATACTTGTTCACTTGTTTTTTGTTATGGCTTCAACTGTGGGTGTTGGTTCAACTGGTAAAATCTCTTGTAGTGGTACAAGAGGTTTGTGGTTTGGACTCCGCTTACATGGGCAGAAAGGAGATTTGGTTACCATAATGCTTCCCAAAAAAAAAAAAAAAATGTTAATGCCTCAACTTGTTTTGTTTTCTTTCTCTCTGTCTTTCTCTTAAGCAATAACATTTCTTCTGGATTGTGCATATCTAGTTTTCTGTCGAACTTCTCTTTTACTTGTCAATTTGCCCCCGGAGGCTTGACCGAGTGGTTTCCAAATAACTTTCTTTGGCTGGCCACCCGAGTTCAAATCTTGGGGGATGTAGGAGACTGAAAAATTGATTTGGGCTTAGCCCACTCTCCTATCCTTTTTTTTTTTTTAAATTGTTGACTTTGAATTTCTCTTTAATCATATCATTTTATTTGACTTTGAATTTTCTTCTACCTCTCAAAGAGTGCAGTTCATTGCTCAGAGGAAGTGCGAATGAAGGCAATACGGCTGGTAACTGTGCCTAACTTAGTGTGGAAGCAAATTAGTTAGCTGCTTGCCATGATCTGTTTGTAATATTAGACGTTTTTACTTTACAGGTGGCGAACAAGCTTTATCCTTTGTCATCCATTGCTCAACAAATAGAAGATTTTGCCCAGGAATGGTTGCTTTCTACAATAAATGGGGGTGGCAAAGGGAAAAAGGATGCTGAAGGATCAACCAATGAGCCACAGAAGGTAAAGCTTGCATTGAGGAGTGCATCTTCACTTTGAGCTACTCAAATTGTGCCATGACTGAAAGCAATTTATGTTATTATTTATTTCTTGATCGTATGGAAGCAACTAAAAGTTGTCTTTGTTTGCTATACCGCTATACCAGTTTCCAAAATTGTATTGAAATGGATTCATGATTGTTAAGTTTCCAGTTTATTGCAGATAGATACTTGTTTGACAACTTGTCTAGTGCTAGATTATTATCAATTATCATATATTTATTTTGAAATGGGGAAAAATATGCTTCTTTTATTTGACATGGATCCAACTAGAAAATCATAAGTGCAAGTTATTTATATTATTATTTATTTCTTGATCTTATGGAAGCAACTAGAAGTTGTCTTTGTTTGCCATGCCAGCTTCCACAATTGTATTGGAATGGATTCATGATTATTAAGTTTTCACTTTATTGCAGACAGGACACTTGTTTGGCAATTTGTGCAGTGCTAAATTATTATCAATTATCATATATTTAAAATTAGGGAAAAGATGTTCTTTTCTTTGACGTGGATTTAAGAGAAAACCATGAGTGAATAGATCATCAACTTGTATTTAATTCCAACATTTAAATCATGATGAATGCCCTTCTATGGTATGAAACTGATGCATACATGCATAATGTTCATACTCTATGATATGGCCTTGCCTTTTGGTTTTTCTCTCTCATCATTTTTTTTCCATGTCCTGCTTACAAGGATGACTAATGTTCCAAGTGATAGTGAGCTAGTGACTTTATTGCTTATTGAACAGGATTCCGATTTTGAAAAGCCATCAAATGAGCACATGTCAGGGAGCATTGTCAGTAAAGATATCTCCACTGATACTCATCAGTCATGCACATCAAACGTGTCATCCCTTTCAATCCCTGAGGCTCAACAGTGCATGTCACTTTATTTTGCTCTCTGTACAAAGGTTCGTACTCTGCAATTTTAATCTTTCATTATTCTTGGTTAGTTTTCACTATTCAGCAATGAAATTAATATCAATGTTTCCTTCTATGACAGAAGCATTCTCTTTTCCGGAAAATATTTATTCTCTATAAAGAAGCATCAAATGTGGTGAAGCAGGTTTGTTTGTTTGTCTCTTCCACCCCCTGCCCCGGGGGGAATTTAATTTAAAAATTGTTATAATTGTCATTTCTTGTCTGAGCACTTTCTTATTAGTTGTATTTTCCAGGCTGTCCAACGTCACATCCCTATTCTGGTTCGCACTATCGGCTCTTCATCTGAACTTCTTGAAATTATCTCAGATCCTCCAAGTGGAAGTGAAAGCCTGTTGACGCAGGTCTTGATAATTAAACACCCATCTAGTTTCTCAACACCAAACTAAAGATCGAAATAGCTATACCTGATTTCCTTTTTCTTCTGCCTACCCTTCTTCCCTTGCATCAGGTTTTGCATACATTGACAGACGGGACAATTCCTTCTCAGGAGTTGATATTTACTATCAGAAAGTTGTATGATTCCAAATTAAAGGTATAAATGGTTTGTTTTCTCTTTTGGATGAAGTGAGAGCATTGACTAATATATGCATGATTTTGCTGATTTCAGGATGTAGAAATTCTAATTCCAATATTGCCATTCTTGCCAGGAGATGAGGTATTCCCATTCAGATTTCTCGATGAGATCTTTTTCCTTCTTTTATTGGTGTTTGCCAAATGTCTTTTGGTTTCTCTGGCTTTAGATTATTTTAATAGTATGATTTGTTTAGATCTTGGTGATTTTTCCCCATCTTGTGAGTCTTCCCCAAGACAAATTCCAAGCAGCACTTGCTCGTATGCTACAGGTATCTTTCTTTTCATGTTTCATCTTGGAATAGTTGTATTCTCTTGGTATTTTGAGTGTTTTACTTTAGAAATAAAGCAAATTCTGTCCTTCTAGAATTCATAACTAATTCTAATGCAGTGTTTTCACTTGAAATATTGTTATCCAGGGGTCATCTAATTCAGGTCAAGTGCTCTCTCCGGCTGAAGTCTTAATAGCTATTCATGGGATTGATCCTGACAAAGATGGAATTCCTTTGAAAAAGGCATTTTTCTTTCTTTCTTTCTTCAAAACCTTACCAACTCACATCAGTGAATAACTCAATGATGTTATTTTTTTATCAGGTTACAGATGCATGTAATGCTTGTTTTGAGCAACGGCAGATCTTCACCCAACAAGTTCTTGCTAAAGTCTTGAATCAATTGGTTTGTACCATCCTGTACTTTTCAACTTCTATACTGGAACTTTCAGTTGGATTTAGCTTAAAATTCTGATGAACGATGTTCTGCCCTGTAGGTTGAGCAGATTCCCCTTCCTTTATTGTTCATGCGTACGGTATTACAAGCAATTGGTGCCTTTCCAGCACTGGTAAGAATTGAGAATCCAAGTTTTCATTTATTGAAGGAAGTACTTGCAATTCTAATACTACCATCATTTATTAGGAGTCAAATGAAATAGTAATGGTAGACATGCTGATTAATGGTCAATTTTAGCACTAAAAGCTCCTAGATGAGTAAAAAGCAACAATTTCTTTGCATAATTGGCGATTCAGCATACTTAGATGAGATATCCATGACTTACTGTTAATCTTTTAAAATGTTGTAGGTGGACTTTATAATGGAGATCCTTTCTCGTCTTATAACCAAACAGGTGACTTTTTATCTCAAAATGCAGATTGATGGTCGTTAGATGGTTCAGGCTTGTTTTATGATTTTCATTAAAACAATTGTACCAGATATGGAAGTACCCTAAGTTGTGGGTTGGATTCTTGAAGTGTGCACAGTTGACACAGCCTCAGTCATTTAATGTGTTGCTTCAGGTACATTTTGTTTTTCTTTTTTACTAAGTGTGATTAGTTAATTATTCCTTCTAAATATTTAATTGCGCTAACAATACAGTACAGTTCTACTTGGCATCTTCATCAATCCCCACTTTACAGGATATTACTTCCTCTTTGTTATATGCCTTTTTTTCCTCTTTTACGAATTTTTTGTGCGTGTGTGTGTTTGTATGAACTGCTGCATTTGCTTAAGATTTGTAATCTTGGTTTGAAAAAAGACACGTGTGAATATAGCCAGAGCAGTTTAGGTTTATAGGAGAGAAGCACTGATTAAAACATAATCTATTCTACAGCTCAAGACAGAGGTGAAGAATATTTATATAAATTACACTAATTAGAAATGAAGAATTCCTGCCTAAGATTGTATGCTGGAACCTATGCGCTCAAAACATTACTTCTTCCCAGTGAAGTCGATTTGCATACTTGTTATTTCGAATATTTCCCTCAAACTTCCCATAGCAACTCTTCAAACAATTTTATATTTGCTGAGCTGTTTGTGATCTAACACTCCAGAAGAATCAACAGAATAAAATGAGTCATTTCATGTGATATCTCTGTTTGCAATATGTAGTATTTCATGTTGCGTCTAAATGGAAAGAACTATTGTAATTCTTAGGCCTCTTATGTCCATGTAGAATAAAATTCTGCCACATCCTTGATTTACTTTATTGGTTTGGCATACCACTACATGTTTATCTTCTCTATGTTATTTAGTTATGTATCTGAGAATTTTAATATCATTTTATGCATTTTGGAGCAAATTTTGTAGCTAGCTCTGACAGTATTTTGTTGTCTCTAGCTTCCTCCACCACAGCTGGAAAATGCATTGAATAGAATATCTGCCCTTAAGGCTCCTTTGGTTGCTCATGCTAGCCAACCTAATATCCGGTCCACACTTCCAAGGTTCACTTCAAAAGAAAGTCATTTTTTTCTTATTGAAGAAATATGTTTTTTGTGAACAATAAGATTTTCTTTAGAATGAAATCTGCTTCTTGCCAATTTCTGATTGTAGTTTTGCCTTTTTCCACTTTAGGTCGGTTTTGGCCGTTTTGGGAATTACTTTGGATACTCAGACTTCAAGTCAGGCTCAAACAAGTCAGGCACAGACGAGTCAGGCACAAACAAGTCAGGGTCAGACTGGAGATATAAGCAACTCAGAGAAGGAGGCCATGATGGAGAAATCTAAAGAAGAATCGTCTGTTGCTAGCTGATAGGCTTAATAATTATTTCCGAGGTCTCACAACTTAATGCTTCAAAAAGTATCAGTCACCAAGCCAGACATTGGTGGCTTCAGCTAAGCAGTCAGCCATCCAAGTTACCAAGTCCAAAAATTCCATGCCTTGATCTTTCACTGTGGACAGAAATGAGCAGAAAGAATGGAAGGCAGCGACGTATATTTATATACTGCACCATCACACATCAAATGCTGTAGCAACATTGAAATGGAGGAGATTGCAGGAAGCATATTTGACGTAAATTATGGCTAGGAAAATTTTGAGTTCAATAAATGCTGATAAATCTCAAGTCTCGAGTTCCAGGTTAGTTGTTTGGGAATAAGTTCAATATGTATTAAGCTTCTTGTTAAACTGTTCTGATTCACATGCATATTGTAGCAAGTTTGATTGAACTCCAAATTTCCTTGGGGTCACCAGAGAGCAATTATCTATTTTCTCTGAGCATTACAATTTGCAAAAAAAAAAAAAAAGAACAATTTTCAATTATTTGAAGCGCCATTACTAATGGCAAAGGCAATCCCAAAGAGATCAGCCTGTATTGCTATGGCGCTGTAAGATTGGTCAGGAAGTTAACTGGATCATTTGGTCCTGCATTCAATTAATTATTTGGATTCTTACCAAATACAATTTTCACAACCGTTCGAACTATTGACACCTGATTGGAATTTATCTATTACAAAAGAATTATACACGAATGTTTTGATGAAGTTGCTAGTGGGAGATCCAATGCCACTTGCAGGTACTTACAAGCAAATACAAGTCCCCGTGGCACCTATAACCTGATAATATACAAGAAGTTGTATTGTCTTGTGGCAACAAATGACCCCGTTAGCTGCATCAGTGAAAGGTGCCTGGGGAAGAATGATTGAAATTCCTTCTAGAAATCAACTATTTTACACTGTCAAAGCAGATGCCGGAATTCCATGCATTTGAAACCATTCGGGCATGTGGAACCTCTCATGGAGCACAGGCCTCACATCCTTCTGGAGGGAGAGATGCTTAAGGAGAGGGAGAAGGGCATCCAAAAGCTTCGCAAGGGGGAAAAAATAAACCCCAAAAACAAAAACAAAAAACACAAAAGAAGGATATAAGACTAGACTATCCATTACGAAACCTATGAAATTCATCTGTGCATGAGAACAACAAACCTGATTATCATATGGCTGTCCAGTAGAGAATGGAATGCATGGAATTCCATTTAATGGTTGCAGCAAGAAACTGAATGGATTGTTATCTACAAGTACAACTCGGCAGAGATCTTTCGATAAACAAGACAGATCCTTCACATGTTCTCGATATTCCCTGTTTTACGGATTGAGAAAATTTGTAAATATTGCTGGATCTAAGATTTTGGTTTTCAACTAGCATTGTCTAGCAATGTTACAGATGGAAATTGGAAATTTTATTACTCTTATTAGATGTGCATAATTGAACTGCTCATTAATAATGGAAATTGGAAATTTTATTACTCTTATTAGATGTGTATAATTGAACTGCTCATTAATAATTGAAGCACAACAAGCATTGACTATTTGTTTGATCTTTTCAAGTTAGGCAGTCGTTCATAAACTAATGGCAAATGTCGTCAATTTAGGCCCCAGCATGCATCTTTTAACAACACCCAAACTCATGCATTCTTAAAGTCCAATAAGAAATGAGGCAAGGCCTCACAACAAAACCTAAACACTCGAGCAAGAAAAATTTGACAGTACACAAAATCTGACAACAAACAGATTCCAAATTAACCACATATCAATTACTCACTCACTGATGAACTGCATCACTATGTATACTAATTGTGTGACACCTCGCCCACTGACAGGTCAATGTTACCCAATTAGAAATATCTCTACAAAAGATTTCCAAATATTGGTAGTGTTTCTCCGCCTAAACCTTCCTAAGAGCAACTATCCCAATCAAATAAAATAGCTGAAGAATACAATCCAAAAGGTTTCATAGGTTTACTGGGACCAACACTTACGTGCTAACAGTTGAAGGTCGATAAAGGCGAAGGCTAAATAGATTCTCCCTGTCTATTTTGTCAACAAGTGGTCTAGCATAACCTGCAAAATGAACCAAGAGAAAGAAAATAAGAAAAATATTCTAAGGTAAGAATCAGAACAAGGGTTTTGAAACTAGTGATATCCAAAACCTTCAAGGCCAGCAGTGAAGAGAACAAGGTCTGCAAATTCAGCAAGTTTTTTCAAGAATTCGTGCAGCCCCGGTCGTTCAAATACGGTAACATAATTAATCTTTGGTTTTCCATCACAATCCTTCAATCAAGAAACATAAAATTGACCACATGATCAGCACCTAATAACTTAAAGGTGCAGGTAAAAACTAGAAAGAGAGAAACGAGCAACCAACCTTGTCCGATGAAACGCATTCCAATTCAAACAACTTCAACCCAGCTTCTGTTGCTTGAGTACGAATACTGGCAGGCAAACTAGAAGTCTCATAAGCACAAACCAGGGTCTCATCCAAGTCAAGAACCACCTACATCCAAAGTCCATTTATCAGAGCCGTTAGAAATGGAAAGCTTAATACACTAATGTTGTTACTTACTATAGTAGTAATCCAATACCCCACTAATTCTCCAATATCAGCCCATCAATGAGTCAAAACCCTTTAATCTAAACATTGTCGCAAGTTAAACCAAAACAAGATTGCATAAAATTAGTAAAAAGTAATCCTAATTCATTTCTTACTACTGCACTGAAACAATTTTAAATATAATTGACACCGAACATTCGCAGCTAAGCCTATACAGTCTATCAAATTAGAAAAGGCAAAAAAGGCCATGCCCATCCCTACAGCTTCAGTAATTGGGGAAACAAAAATCAGAAAAGAACCATTTGACTATTTGACTAACAATTGACCCAAGCTAGTAATAAAATCCATATATTTACTATTTAAAATATATTTTTTCTTATGAACACCAAAAAGAGAAAAAATGGTTTTTTTCAAAGTTGAGAAATTTAAAATAAAACCAGTAAACAAAGCTTACAGTGAGCCTCTCCATTTCTTGCCCATCGCCGCCGCCGCCACAATCATCACTAAGACCACCATCAACGCTGACGTGGGCAGCGACCGCCGCAGAAGACTCTTGAAGTGGGAGTTCAACAACAGGCAATGGCTTAAAAGAAGGCGAAGCAGAAGAAGAAGAAGCAAGAAGAGAGCTGTATCTACTGCTACTGAGGCCAACTAAATACGAAAAAAACGAAGGAGTGCCTCTCAGGATCTGAATGAAAACCTGCAAAATAAACGCCACCCAACTAACGAAGCCTCGCCATACTTGTACGGACCTCGGTTCACACACTTCGATCCGACCCATCTCCATTTCTGCCATTAAAATGAAGCCCACAAAATTTGGGAGCTCCAAAATTTGGATCAAAGAAGGAAGAGTGAATGTTTTGAGCTTTGTATAGAGGGAGAATCTCGGAATTTCTTGGTCGTTGAGGTGGCTTTTGTGGCCTTTTGTTTCCTCGACTAAGAGAAAATTGAAGGACAAGTCTTGTTCCGTAGTGTATTTTGTTTATTATTATTACTTTTTTTTATTTTTTTCGGTTTTCTATATCAAAGCATTCGGAATATTTATTTTTTTTAAAGACTCAGTTTAGTCCAAAAATATGATTGAGTGACATTGAAAAGGGATGTTATATGTTTATTGACATATTATTTCATCTTCAAAAGTATATGATAATCAAATTTTAACACCTGATAATATTGAAAAATCAATAAAAGAATATTCAAAGAATTTCAAGTATAAAGGCAAAGCGCACCGTTTAATCAACCAAAATTGGTGGTTCTCCACCGTTGAACAACGCAGAGACAACTCCTCTTCGCTCTCTCCCTCTCTCCTCTTTCGAATATCGGTGGTCCTCCGCCATTTAACCAATCAAGCATTATTTCAAAAATTTCTAACCCATGAGAAAGTATAAACCAACCAATCATATTAATAAATCTAAAAGACTTTTAAACTGTTATTTAAAGAAATCGTCACATAAATGTTAGTTAAACATTTTTATCATGCATTTGATTTTTTAGTGGTTATGGAGTCGCAAATGTTGTGCATTAATCATGTAATTAGAGTTAATAAAATGGGTCCAACATAAAAAAATTGCGTTGACTCATATTTAATTAATTTAATTATCGTGTTAAATTTGACAACCAATACTTATTTATTATTATTAAATAATTTGATTGTATCAAATTTTATTAGTTCTACTTATAACAATTAAAGACTTAAGTTCTATTATAATCATGTTTGAAACTTAAAGGTTTTTTCAGTATTGTTAAAAGAAAAATGATTAAAAATTAAAAAAACTTTTAAATGGTTATTTCGATTTCAAAAGTTGTTAGACTGTCCGTTGATGATATGAAAAATTATTTAAATTTTATTTAAAAAAAAATCCATTTAGACCCAAATTGGCAAGCCCAAGAGACAAGTGGGCTTAGAGATAACTGATGCCCAATAAGATATGTCCATGGACTGGGCCTACTAAAAATCAGCTTTATAAGTTCAGCCAGTAATCACACATCGGAAATTAAACTTCCGGCATTGTCAAAACTCTTGCTGAATCGAATCGGATCGAATCTAATCGAAGAGAAGCGAAACTCTTACAAAAGAGAGACGCAATCACGACGAGGAAGCGAAAGAGCCAAAACGACGTCGGACAGATGGGTGTAGATTATTACAAAATTCTCCAAGTAGACCGAAACGCCAAGGAGGAAGATTTGAAGAAAGCATACCGGAAACTCGCAATGAAGTGGCATCCCGATAAGAACCCTAACAACAAGAAAGATGCCGAGGCCAAATTTAAACAAATCTCCGAAGCTTACGATGTAACCAATTCCACAATTCTTATCTTTAAATTTTCAATTTTTGCTAACTGAAAGACGCAGTATGAGTATTTCGAATTATCTTTTTTTTTTTTAAATAAAAAATTAATTTCAGGTTCTGAGTGATCCGCAAAAGAGAGCGGTATATGACCAGTACGGAGAAGAAGGTTTGAAAGGCCAGGTGCCGCCACCTGGTGCGAGCGGGTTTTCGGGCGCCAGTGCTGGTGCTGGCGGTCCGACGTCGTTTCGGTTCAATACGAGAAATCCCGATGATATATTCTCCGAGTTCTTCGGATTTTCGAGTCCGTTTGGAGAAATGGGCGGTCCGCGCGCCAGCGCGTCGGGATTTCCGAGAGGTATGTTTCATGATGATTTATTTGCGTCGTTTAATAGAGGGTCGGCTGGAGAAGGTTCGGCGACTGCGCCGAGAAAAGCAGCGCCTATTGAACGAACATTACCGTGTAGTTTGGAAGACTTGTACAAGGGAACCACTAAGAAGATGAAGATTTCAAGAGATGTTATCGATGCTAGTGGGTGAGCTTCATTCTCTCTATTTTTTTTTTTTCTGGGGTAAAGAAATAGTTGTTTTTCCTATTAATATTTAATTAGTATTATACCCATGGAATTATGAGTGTTATGGTGAATCATGCGTTCTAAAACTGGTCATTGAAGTTTATGCTATATGCAGCTTTAAAAATTTCAAGTTTTAATGCCAATAAATCTTTTTTGGACAATCCTTTAATCATTAGTATATATGTAAGTTTTATGCATAATGGCATTTATAAACACATTAATTGAACTTAGGTACAGAAGTACAGAACTGTAATTCTTTCTAATTTGTGACTTCATGGCTTTTGAACTTGGCTGGTAGTTCATTTTGTGCTTGATATGGTTATGAAAGATCTTGAGTTTAAGAAAAGAATATACTTTTCTCTTCTTCTATTTTAGGCAAAGAATATTCGTCTGAAGTTTAATGGTTTTACAGCTCCACAGACTGTTGTAAAAGTTCGGACCTTTGCTTTTTAATTTGAGGAAATCCTCATTAAAGAAATTGATTATTTTAGTGGAAGATAGTATCATTAGAATGTGGTTATTGGTACATCCAAACTGGCTAACATTTCAATGAATAGTTAATTGCATGATGAGTGTTAGTTAGCAAAATGTAGTTTTGCATGGAGTAATGGAAATGCTTTTGATGTTAAAGCTATGGTTATTGTGATCATTATCCTCTCCTTCGTGATTTTATTCCAAGTCTGTCACTTTTTATTTTGTTCTGCACGAGTGTAGTATTAGCGTGATTATGTTATTTTTTCATTTATTCATCTGTGTATGCTTATATAAACGTTTTCATGACAAATACCAATTTGGCACTAACATTTTTGTGCATAATCTGATTTGAAACCGAGCCAATAGGTGAAGTATGGCTGTTGTAGTTCCCACTCAAAAAATGTAAAAGTTGTGTTTTGGTAGTGTAGCTTTGGACCCTTGGTCATCCTTGCTCGTGATGGATCCACTGTAATGCGCCTTTTTTTTTTTTGTTTGGCGTGTGTGTGTGTGTGTGAATGGAAAGGATTTTACACTGGCTGGTGTCTCTTAAGACTCGGTATCTGCAAATCCTGTGTAGCATAAGTTTTATTGAATAAATTAGATTTTGCTATGGTTCGTTATCATGATGAATGCCCATTCCTCTGGTGGGTAATTTATAAGTGTGAGGCTTAGTGATGCACTTTATTAGTAATGGTTACTAAGTACTTAAATTTTGTCGAGAGTAATGTTTTACCTTTCAGAATTCTGGTAAGGCATATTTAGTGATGTTAATGTCAATTATGCAATCTTGATACTCTGGATGACAAAATTCTGTATCACATTATAAAAAGATGGTTTGTGTTACTTTCTCTTTTGATGCCAAATTCCGTGTCATGTAAAATTAGTGCAAGTTCTTTATGAGAATAACTTCACTATATATGAAGTATAATGAAATTAAAATGTCTTCGTTTTCATCATTTTGGTCTTGTCTGCCTTAGAAAGCTTACTGTCATTAGTTTCGCGGGTTTTCATGTGATGCCAATTATGGAAGATACTATATGTGCTAGATGCTTGTAGGTACATTCCATCACTAGACAACCTCGAATGGTGTAGTGTGTGTGCTTCGTCTTTTTCACATTTCTCAGGGAGTTGAGAATTTTTTCAAAACTGACTTTTGTTTGGTTCATGTTTTCTGGCTACATGACCGCTTTTACAGTAAGGTCTAATCATATGAATGGGATTGCAGTCAGAAAAGAAATGCATATTGTAACTAACATCGTATTTAATGTTTTGAGCAGAAAACGCCATTTAGGATTATGCTGTTTAGAATTTTTGGGGACATGGCCTTGATATGGAGAAATCTCGCGTTGCACCTAGCTTAATTTGTATTCATCATACCATTATAGATGTTAATTTTCTCTAAAACTATCCAAAAAGTGGTTTATTAATGAATTGGAGATTGCGAATTAATTTTGTTTAATAATATCTTTCAGTGTTGCTTTCTATTCTCCAACTCATCTGCAATTATTCATTGACCTACCAAGATTATACATATGTATGTACTTTCTATGATTGTTTGATGAACTTCCTCTTTTACGTTACTTTTCTTGCAGACGACCCAACACCACGGAGGAAATTCTTACAATTGAAATTAAGCCAGGGTGGAAGAAAGGTACAAAAATCACGTTCCCAGAGAAAGGAAATGAACTGCGGAATGTTATACCGTCAGACCTTATCTTCATCATTGATGAAAAACCTCATAGCCTCTTCAAAAGGGACGGCAATGATCTTATTGTCTCCCAAAAGATATCTCTTGTGGAAGCTCTGACTGGTTACACCGTGCAACTAATAACACTCGATGGGCGGACTCTGACCGTTCCTATCAACTCTGTAATCAGCCCCACCTATGAAGAAGTTATTAAAGGAGAGGGGATGCCGATCCCCAAGGAACCTTCCAAAAGGGGCAACTTGAGAATCAAGTTTAATATCAAGTTCCCATCTAAGCTTACCTCAGAGCAGAAAACTGGCCTCAAGCGATTAATACCATAGAAATCAGTGGTCACAATCATCCATCATCCTAACTCATGTAGGCTTGCCGTTTGTTTTACTTTGCTGGTTTTCTTATATGAAATGGCAAAATGCACATGTTGCTGAATTATGGATTCGACTATTTAGGAATATGAGTTAATTTTTTGTTTGTGTTTCTATTGTGGGAATGTTAATATTGTGCTGGAACTACAAATTTTGACTCTGCGATAGAGCAAAGAATTAAATTAGAATGAAGATAGTCTGTTTCCTATAGCTGATTCAATTGGAGTTACGCTCTAACAAAGAGATAGCTACATTATCCTTCAATACTGGAAGTAAATTTGGTGGATTCGTTGTTACAAATCCATGTCAATTCCTTATTCAGGTTTCACTTTTCAAGGATTGAAACTTTTTTCTTTCCTTCAAAGGCATGTATTAACTTTTCTACTTTTTTTCACACCCCACTGAATCCTTCGGCTCAGTATTGTCCAATGATGACAAAGCATATTGGGACAAACAGGAGCTTTAGAAGACGAGTACTTTGACTATGAGAAGAAAAGACAGCGTTCAAAATATCATCAACTTAAAACATTGAACAAGTGAAAATGAGATGCACGTCAAAGATAATTCCCAATGTTGTAATATTTGAGTTGAATTTTTGAATCATAAACTCATAACCTGTAACGTGGGTTGTTGAAACAACGGTCCCAGGCCAATGAAAATTTCAAGAAAGATAAGGGTTTAATATGAAATTTAACTTATTTTTAATAAATTATACCGTTTGATTTTTAAAATATTAAATTGCAGAAGACAATAGATGAATATAATCCAGTAGACTACCGCCCGGGACTCGGAAGCTCAGTCTAAACTTTCGAGATCTTTTTTTGATACATTAAACTTAAAGTTTAATTCAAAGATTTTTAATAATAAAACTAAATTATAAATAAATTTGAAATTTAAATCTTCAACCTTAAGCGTAAAGTAAAGAGCTGCCTAACTAACTTAATTGAAGATTTTAATTTGTCATTAAATTATTATTAGAGGCTTTTGGGTTCGTTTCTTTCCGTATTAAGAGTACGTGGAATAAAATAAATACTTAAGATAAAATTATTATTTATAGTTGTGTTTTTAAAAATAAAATAAAGTTGTCATACAGAATTATGTTAACTTTGCGTCGACAATTAGTTTGGTTATGCTTCTTAAATGTTTGATTAAAAACCGTATGGTCTTTACTAATTAATCAAAATTATTATTTACAAAATGTGCTCATCAACTCCAAGCATTAATCAAAAATAAAATTATCCAATTTCTAAGTAGCTATGGCTTCATCCCCATGACATCATAAACCCAAACAAATGTCTTAATCTTTGCTTTTAAAACTAATTTAATGTTGCAGTTAAAAAAAAAGAAAAGTTTTACTTGACAAATAATCAAATATATTATTTAAAAAAAAAATTGCTTTAAGGAAGTGAATCGGTATTTCCACTTTCATTTTTACTCCCGACAGTCCGAAAAGTACAGTCTCGTGACCCTTGTAGTACACAAAAGGATGGTGTGCAATTAGTAAAAAAGTGAGTGTCAATAGGAATCACCTCTCAGTAGTAGCGTTAATTACACTCTGCTCCCCTATTTTGACAATTACAATACATGTGCATCTTCTTCGATACCATCTCGTCTCCTCGATCTAAATGGTCTCGCCGTACCCTTACTCTAATTCAAATTCCTCCAATTCGTCCAATTCACTGCTCTAATTAAATCCAATTTAACAAAATCTCACTAACTTATTAGATCTCTAATATTTGCTTTGCTATGGAAATGGCCTCCAGTCCCCGCACCGTGGAGGAGATCTACAAAGATTTCTGCGCTCGCAGAGCTGGCGTTGTTCGCGCTTTAACTTACGGTAACCTAAAACTCCAATTTCCACTCTTCTCTTGTCTGTTAGTGGAAATGACACGTGGCTTGATCTCTTGCTTTGAAATCTTTTTCTCAGATGTCGATGAATTTTACGGACTCTGCGATCCAGGTAATGTGTTTTTGCAGATCGGAATTCTTTCTTTTTATTGAATTTGTTACTTATTTTTTAGTCACTTTTAATGCTCAATTAGGTCCGTTTATGAATTTCTTTTAATTTTAGCTAAAAGTTAATTTTGAAGAAAAATGAAAACATTAAACGTGGAGAATTCTTGAATTTGTTGCGTTCCTTTTCGTGATTTAGACAAGGAGAATCTGTGCTTGTACGGTCATCCTAATGAGTCGTGGGAAGTGACTTTGCCGGCAGAGGAAGTTCCGCCGGAGCTTCCTGAGCCGGCACTTGGAATTAATTTTGCGAGAGATGGGATGAACAGGAAGGACTGGCTGTCTTTGGTTGCGGTGCACACTGATTCGTGGTTGCTTTCGGTGGCCTTTTATCTTGGAGCTCGTCTTAACCGCAATGAAAGGTAAATTTCTGTCTGTTCCTCATGCTATGTGCATGTAATTCATGAGCATGTTAGTTCAATGTGATTGCTGACAACTCATTGCTAGTCTTGACACTTGCCATTTTGAACATTCTCTTGTCGCTTATTAATTCTTGTATTGGACTCTTGCTTCTGCACAGAAACATTTTGTTTCCGTTTGTTACTGTTGAGCTTTTGCTTATTTTTAAAACCCTACTGTTAAAGCATTTAATAAATACCCTGTTTTATTAATCAACTAACGTTTATCAATAACTCACCCATTTATGCTTGATAACTAGTGATTTAACTCCATAGCTATTATGAGTTAAAAGCCACAACACCTTAGGCCCTGTCTGATAGGAGGTTGGCAGCTGTAACTTAAAAGCTACAGCACTAAAATATTTGGTAAACTGTAGCTTTTGTGGCTTAGAAGTTAAGTTGATTTAATTCACTACTTGTATGATAAAAAAATCTATAATATCTTTACTATTTTTGTCAAAAATATTATTTAAAAGTCATATTTACTACACACTATTAACTTTAATGTTGTAGTTACAACATTTTTTTCACAATAGCTGGCTTAAACGCTATATGGCCTCAATTCCAAACATACCCTATATACTCTTTTCTTATTCATCGCTTCCTTGTGCTATGTTCCTAGTTGCTTTTATGCATTATCTTTATGAAGATTTGTGATCTCATTAGAGCTGTTTTGTAGATCTTTGGTAGTGTATATTTTTGTTATGCAGTCTGAGTTAAGAAGACTGGAGAAATCAATGAACTGGAGAAAATCTGTTTTCTGTTGTTTTGTCAGTTTTGCGCATAACTTGAACATTATGCAACCTGAGTTAAAGAAGACCAGAGAAATCAATTAACTATGGAAAATCAGTTTTGGTTTTTTTCAGTTTTGAGTATCACTCAATATCTAGCTTTTTGTCTTTCTTCTGTCCATCTTGGTTGGTTCAATTCTCTTTTCTACCTTCTGACATGATTTGGATATGAAACCAAGTTGCCAAAGCAGGCCAGAGTACTGATATTGGTTTGGCCAATCCTCTTTTGGGCATTCCTTCATTTTATATTTGTTCTTGTTAACCATTTGATAGTGCATTAATGTTTGGGGAGGGCATGGTAAAATGTCACAGCAGACAGTGAGAAAAAATTAACCACATCATTGCATGTGGTTGTACGCATATGTTGCCACTACTTGTGCTTTGTGGCTGCAATTGCAGCTTAATGATAGATAGGCCTGCATAGGGCCATGAAAGAGTGTAAGAAATGTTTTAAAGTTGACCTCTTCCTGGAGTCTGGTTAGTTGCCAGCCAAGAAATTCATTGTATGCAGATGCGCAGATATTTTGTTCAAATTTAGTACAGTTTATTGAGTTAATTAGCAGAATTTGTTTTGTTGAGGATAGTATCATCTAGTTCTTACTTTAGTTTGCTTGACAGGAAACGTCTGTTTAGCTTGATCAATGATCAGCCTACTGTGTTTGAAGTTGTAACAGAAAGGAAGCCTATAAAAGATAAGCCCAGCGTGGATAGTAGCAGCAAATCTCGTGGCAGCACAAAGGTTTGAGAGATCAACTCAATTTAATTTTAAGTTTTCTTTCTTTGCAAGGCTTTTGAATTCAATTAACATGCACTCTCTATTGTTCAGTGGTTCTATTTGTTACAACCAAAATAAATGTGAATAAAGAAGCCTGTTACAAATTATTGAGGCTCAGAACAGTGATCTTGCTGTTTAAGTAATGCCTTGTAAAAAATGATTGCAGATTGTAGAGGAAGCCTGAATTTTCAAAAATTGGCTTCCTGCAAAAAAGAAATCCTCCCTCCTCATTCTGCTTGTGTTTACAGTTTAATAATAATCCTTAGTTAAGAATTCATTGATTGGGTTCTTCACTGTGCAGAGATCAAATGATGGCCAGGTGAAAAGTAACCCTAAGCTAGCAGATGAGAGTTTTGATGACGAGGAGGATGAACATAGCGAAACCCTTTGTGGCAGCTGTGGAGGAAATTACAATGCAGATGAGTTTTGGATTGGCTGTGACATCTGTGAGAGGTGGTTCCATGGGAAGTGTGTGAAGATAACACCCGCTAAGGCTGAGAATATTAAGCAATACAAATGCCCATCTTGCAGCATGAAGAGAGGCAGGCAGTAGTAGTCACCAAAACCGATTTACCATTGGAGTGGTTCAAAGAGCGTTCCTTCTGTGGCTGACATAGTATAGAAATGTCAACTTTTAAAAGTTAAAAAGTTATGTAATGAATTTGTTGTGATGTTTGTTCATACAAGTTGCTTTGAAGGGCTTCTGCCCAGCTGAATCCTTAAGATTTTAACTTATAAATAGTAGAATTTGTTATTTTTCGACAATGCATGAATAATGTTTGCGTGGTTGATTTCTATTGCTATGTACTTCAATGGTTATGGATAGCTGTTTTGAAATTCAACCTCAGCTGAACTTGGGGGATCAGGATTCTTTGCTGATAGTCATTTTGAATGTACTTTTTGGCAAGATTTTCGAGGAAACGGACAATTGTTAGAATTGACAATGTCGGAGAGTTTTGAGGTGAACAGGTGCTCTTTTTGGACATATCAGGCGTCGAAGAGGATATCAGATTTCCTGGCAAATGACTTGGAGAATGGAAACTAACAGTTTAGAGTTTGATATGATTTGGACTCTGAAACTTGGTTAATTCCGGCAACTAGCGACATTATGCGGTATATATGACGGTCAATCTTTCTCTTTCTCAACACTTTGTGCTCATCGCTACATTGATTTTTTCTGTTTACAACTGTATTTTGTCTTTGTTATTGTGGTCTGTCTCTATAACTATAAACCCCTCAACGAGGGAACCATTTGCTTGGGCCTCTCACTCGCAACGCTTGATTCCAATATGGGTTCGAATCGCTCCGATGGCTGTGGGAAAGAACGCTTACGCTGGACACAAGAGCTCCATTATCGTTTCGAAGAAGCTGTTAATCAGCTTGGTGGTCCAGATAGTAAGTCTGCAATTCCATGCCCTGGAAGCACTTCTGAAAAATGTGCTGCGGGAATTTTATTTTTCTGGTAACGTCTTTGTATTAAATCATGCGGCTTGTTACTTGTCAGGGGCTACACCAAAGGGGATATTGAAGGCTATGGGCGTTCCTGGACTAACAATCTACCATGTCAAAAGTCATTTGCAGGTACTGCTTCTTTCTTCATTCATAAATGCAAACCGATACAAATTTCTGATTATTTTTCTCTTTTGCTTGCTGATTGTTTTTTCAGAAGTACAGGATCTCAAAGTACATACCAGAAATCGGTCCAAGTAAGTAACTAGGAGTTTTAAGAACCTTCATTTGCATGTTTACTTGTTGACGGTTAAGATTATCTAGTTTTAATATTGTATTGTTTAAACAGCAGGCAAGTTTATGAGGAGAAGTATTTCAGAGATGCTGCCTAATTTTGCTACAACCTCGTGAGTCCATAATCACCTGGACTTTTAACTCTTTTGAGGATCTTCTTTAAATCTTTGCTGTATGAATGCTAAAACTGCTGTACATTTGCAGTGCTGCTCAGCTTAACGAAGCATTACAAATGCAGACGGAAGTATATAGGCGACTGAGTGATCATCTTGAGGTATATCAATAGTTTATGGGGATCTATAGCCCCAAAAGAATTCAAAGGGAAGAAGAAAAGCATGTAATATCCATTTATTAATATTTCTTGTTTGCCTCTGTGTTGAAGGTCCAAAGGAACTTGAAGCTTAAAATCGAAGCTCAAGGGAGATTCCTTGACAGAGTTGTAGAGGATCACAAGGCCCGAGCTTATTCTCCTGTATCACTACCTTCTCTTTGTGAGGAATCTGAATCAAATGCAAAGGACTTCGAATCTGATTCTGAAGCTGACAAAAATGAAATAGAGTCCGGAGAAAGAATACGAGCTCTGAAAAGGCTTAGAGTTGAAGATGATTCTTTGCCACCCATGTTCAGAGTTTCATCACTGAGTCCAAATTCTTACAACAGAGACGTGCTAGCAAAAGCGTCATACCCTGCTGAGGATATGAGCTTTCCCTGGAGTTTTGCAGCATGCTTATCGCCTTTAGTACCGGGCTTTCTATAGATATTTTATTGATAATCATAATAGTTTTCCAAATAAACAATTGAATAATTGGCAGACATATTTAATTGCTCAATTGATTTATTGAAAATTATGGAAACAATCAAAACATCTCTGGTGATGATTATAAATTAAAAATAATAATAATAACAGCATGATGTGAATGCTTGTCGAGCGAATGAGAAGAGTGATTATTTGGGTTTGTTGAGCATGCAGTGGTCACTTTTTCTGTAATACAAATACACTATCTTCTTGTATCTCGTTGCCATTACTCTGCTTATTTCTGCTAACGCTAATAATTTTAACTTCGGTTACTTGGTCACATGACACCAGAAAATTTTAATCCGCAAATATTCAAAGCAATGAATATATGACTGAAAATCATATAAATACTTCTTTTATGGATTGGGCTGTACTTCTGGGACATGCTGAGATACAATTTACACTAAGTTCACCCCACTCTATTTCTATAAAAATCCAACCGCACTCACTGCTTTACTTCCTTTAAATAATAATAATAATAATAGTACAACTTTTGACATTACAATGGATGGAATGGAGTTTAAATATATATAGTTATGGTAAAATCTGTAAGGGAAAGTATAAATTCATACGATTTATAGCATTACTCGAAATTTAATATGGATGAAATTTATTTCACATTTCCACTTGAACTCATTCTCTCAATTATTGGAGAAAAATTTTTTACCACCCAACCAATGCCCTTGTTAATTGCACAAACTTCAATCCAAGCTTTCAATATACAAGTCATGCTAAATTATATGTATATAATTTATAACCTATGTAAAATTAAATAAATCTCACTAAATTATTATTTTTTTTTAATTTTACATAAGTTACATATAAGGTAACTTAACAAAACTCTATACACAATACTACATGTACTGCCAGTCTCTGCGTGGCATCATTAATGATGGCATTTATATTAACTGATCGATCAGCCATGGACTCAGAAGTGGAAAGTCTGAAGGGCCACACAACGACACTTGTAGGTTTTAAAACAATTTTGAAATTCTTTTAAAAAAATTATATAAAAATATTGATTAAATAATAATATAAACACAATTATTTTATTTAATCAAGTGTCTATAAATTAATATGATACAAAAAAATTTATTTATATAAAATTATCATGAACCTACATAATTTTTAAAATAATTATTATAATTTTTTAATCAATTTATTTATGCCACATCAATTTATATAAAATAGTTTGTAACTCTATTATTATTATATTAATTTAATTATTTACAATTAATTTATAAACTTTATATACATCATAAAAATATAATTTTATATTTTGTGAAATAAAATTAAAGTGGTCTAATTGTTTGATCTTTATTTTGTTAATAACTTTTTTTTGACAAAATAATAAATAACTTTTAAGAATAAATTTTAAACCAAACTCTTTTATTCTTATTTTGTTAATTATTTTTTCATTTATAACAGTAACCTTAATTATCAATCAAAATTCTTAAATCAAAATTTCTGTATTTACAAGCAAAATTATCACGTTCCCAATGACTGCATCACAACTGTAAATAAAAAAATCATCTAAAATTAATTATCAATTAATATTTAAAGATTGAACGTAGCCACGTGGAGATTTACTCCTGAGTTCCACCCCAGCTTTGACTATTTGCTCTGTCGGATTAGACTAATCCTTCCCACTAGGTATAGGTTGGGGACGATCCCCATAGGCCATAACATACCCCACTCTACATTATGTTTTAGCTCTTTATTGAATAATCAACATCTTCAATTGTTTAATTCAAAAAACAAAAAATAACATCTTCAATTGTTGACCTGTAGGTTTGGAAGCAATTTTTAAGCAGTACTCTTTTTTTTTTTTTTTTACTAGCCATTTATGTTTGAATCATGAGAAGATGTGGACGCAAAATGGGGAAAAAAAACACTTTACCTAATCGTACCCACCACCCATTTTGGATTAAAAATTAGTTTTTCATTCACTATATCATGATAAATTTTTTATTGAAACAAATTCGATAAAAAATTATTGTGAATCTGTCTGTGCATCCCCTTATAGTTGTGTGGTGCACTTCACACCAATTGATTCAACAAGTGTGTTGTTGATTTGATGAATGATGATCGCAAGGTATGATGCAAACTGCAACTCGTTCCACCGCTCAAATCTGCTCAAAGTGAGTCTATGTAATTAAATAGATACAACTCATTATTTGTACACAAGATTAATTTAATTATAACATTCAACATTGACGTTTCAAATGAATTGCATGTGAAGGAGCTTTACGCTCTTCTATTATCCTTGGGAATTATCATCGTGTCTCTTTATCTTCTTATCATTTGAACTATTTGCTTATTGGTTTGGATGATTTACATTTAAACCCGTAACAAATTTATTATTATTTTTCTTTTGATAATTTAAAAGGTTCTCTTACGTATGTCTTCTTGATGGCAGCGGCTAAGTTACAATAACCCTGTAACTAGCAGCCCGCAGCTATTACTCGTTGGACTTGTTGGCTGAAATCGAACGGATAAAATGAATAGAAGCATAAAAAATCAGTGGCATGACACTTGATAAAATGATTAATTTGCACTACACCCACGTGAATCTACAATTATTATTTATCCTTTCATGCTTTGTTAGTCATTATTCAGCACCCATTTCCTTATACATATTAAAAAAAGTAAAAATAAAAACACTAACTTCAACAATTTGGATATTTGACCTAGTAAATAACTACATTCCCTTACAATAATTTTCTAATATATAAAGAAAAATACTCCCTTAATAATTTTGTGTTTCACGAATGATACTTAAAAAAGAGCATTTTCAATAATTTTTTAAATATAAATATAAGCATATTTCTAAAAGTAATTTATATATGAGTGCTAAAAAATAATTCATAATTGACATTTCTTAATGAGAAATTAAAAAATGAAAGAAAAAATATGTCTAGAATATTTAGGAATCTTTTTTCAACAAGTTGAGTCCGTAATCTCATGTTTTGGTGTCTAACTTGACTACAATTGTCAAAATGTTTTTTCTCTAAATGTTAAAAATTCTAAAAAAAAAGTGTATTTAAAAAAAAATAACTTGATTACTCCAAAAAAAAAAATAGTCTTTGATTTGTTTTTAAGAAAATGAGTAAAAATAAAAAAAAAATCATCGTAATATCTTTTGTAATAGTTATTTCAGCAATCGTAAAAATAATTTGTATAATAGTCTTTCAAATAAAAATTGCTAAATTTAACAATAAAATAAATGGAATTGGAGGTGCAGTGGCTACTGTCAAAATTAATGGGGGCCTGGTGGCATATGTTAGAACATTTGGGGCTCGAAAAAATTAACTTCTATTTTTCAACCTGCTTGCGACCTGTTACTCCGGTCATTTGGGACCCAATTAACTCCATGTGTCATCTCCTTATTTATTAACTTGTCATTTCATGGCCTGTAATTAGCAGCAGATAATGTAAGAAAGCAAGACCAGTTTAATCTTTTAGTTATTCATTTAAGAATTACTACAGGGATGCGGATATTTGAATTCATCAAAATATTCATTAAATTTATCTTTTAATAATTTTTTTATTATTAAAATATTTCAACTATAAATTATAGTTATAGACAAGATAATATGGTTAATTTTAAAGGGAAAAAATATTCTTTTGATCTTGATGTCCTTTGTATTATTTTCTATCTTTATTCAATGGATATTGATTGAATCATATTTAATGGTATTAAGTTAATTAAAATCAACAAGGATAATTACTTAAGAGATATTATTTGTCATGAATTAAGAAAAGTGCATGAGAAATGAAATTGTTTCATGATCTGGCCTTACTTCTAAGTTTAAAGATGATAGAGTTTGAATTTTGTTTCTCATATGCTACTAGAATAAAGATTGAAGGAAGTTGGATTTAGCTAATAGATTTTACTAACCTAGTTTCCTATTATTCGAGTTTGTGTTTTAGTCAAGATTTTTATATTCATGTGTGGGAATATATTGCAAATAAATGGTGGAGAAGTTTTTTTTTTATTATTTGGTATGATTTATGATTTTGTTATTTGGTGTAATTTATGAAAATACATGCAAAGGTTGATGGGACAAAAACAACGGATGGAAAAAATTAATATGAGAGTAAAACCTTAGCATTTGAAATGGTGGAGAAAGATTCATAAATAATTGCAAAGATTGAGAAAAGATGAAGAAGTCATGAAAAGAAATTTACACAAATTATAACAATTTTGTTCAATAAGAACATCATAGGTATTAAAATGGGTTTGTTCAGTAAAATATAAAATTTTAAATTATGAGGATGGGTTTATTAAGTAGTTGGGTTTAATGAGTATTTTAATAGGTTCAAATAGCCTCACCTTCAAAATAGTGATTAACTCATATCTTTAACAGTTTATTAGGATCCTCTCTTCTAATATTTTTCTCTCTTATTCTTGCTTAATTTTCTAAATCTAGTAAAAATTTGATTTAATTATAAATAAAATAAAATTAATTATCAACATCAAAAATTTTATTTTAATTATTTTTAAAAAATTATCTCTGCATTATTTTTTTTGGTCATATGTATATCAAACAATCATAAAATTTTGATATATTTTTTGCACAACATTTGTTTCTAAACTTATATCAATCAACAACTTTAACACTAAAAGATGATTATTTTACCCTAAAATAAATTAAAATACTATTTTATTATGTAAAATTTTAAAAAAATAAAATAATTATAATTGCAAGAATACTTATGAATTAAATAAAATAAATAAATCTCAAAATCTAAGATGTTAACTTTTTTATAATTATAATTTCATTTAATTTATATAGAAAAGTTTTTAATTATAATTATAAGAAGCTTTTCTCTTTATTTTAATTTTTGTAAACTTCATATATTTAATTTAATTACAAGAATTAAATAAAATTATAGTTACCAAAAATTTACATGATAATTTTAAGTTTAAAAATAAAAGTAATATAAAAAATATGTTAAAATTTTATAATAGTTATACATACATACATATATATATATATATATATATAATAAACAAATGATACAGAGAATTTTTTTTATTAGAAGAGGGTTGGAGAAGATTTATATTCATCTTTAATATGTATTTTAATATTTATAGTTTTAAAATTTTATTATAGTTAAATATATATATATATATAATACAGAGATAATTTTTTATTATTATTAGAAGAGTTTCGGAGAGGATTCATATTCAACTTTAACATGTGTTTTAACATTTGCAGCTTCAAAAACACGTTAACGTTTCATGTTGGGGTCCATCCTGTCACAATAGTGACAGAACAAATATAAAAAACAAAAAAAATAAAAAAATAAAAAGAAAAAGTGAAATTTGAACCACTAAAAAGTATAAATGAAAATGACTCTATACAATATTAATTGTGGAAAAAGTTAAAAAAACACACCACTTAATAAATGGTACAGACTTGAGAGTGCCATTGGCTAACTGCAAATGCAAAGACAATTAAAGCCTTTGGGAAAAAAAAATAGCAGAAAATGCCTACCGCTTTGACTGGTTCAATTCAAACATTAGGTTACAATGAAAATTCAACGCATGTTTAACATTGCTTTTAATTCTTTCAATACTTTTGAAGGTTGCCCACAACAATTTATATAAAGTAAGTGAAAATCAAATTGCTTGTCTATTAAGACTTTATATTTTAATAACTTTAAATAAACGTGTGCTATTATTGCATCTAATCCCATCCCTAATGTTAGGCTTTATATATAATTTTGAAAGCAATAAGCTGTGCCATTTGGCTTTAACCACACATTGCTCTTTCATTGTTTTTTTTTTCTAATTGTTAATGTGTCAAACATGATATGACAATATGATATAATGGGTTTTAACAACAATGTTTAATTTGGTCACTTGATCGGTTAATTGCGTTTGAAGATTTACTTTGCGTGACAAAAGAGACACGTCACACACAATTGAGAGTTGATTAATGTTTCTCCATCAATTGATTATTTTGTACGTACAGACTTTTGCGATCAAATCCGAGAATAGGGTCTCGAGGAAAAGCAACTCTTTTATGGCCAACCAGTCTAATCAATCAAGAATTAACGTTTTTTGAAATCTCATACTACAAAATAGAATGAAATTTATATAACAAAAAAGTAACGAAACCACGTTGATTAGCTTTGTTTTGTATGGCGTAGGCAGGATATTAGAGTGCAAAATGAACCGAATTTATTTCGAATATATGAAAAGAAATTAGTCCCAAATAATGTACATAGAAGGACTCTAGCCCATGTCTACAAATTAAATTGATGCTTAATTTAGTTGATAAAAGTGTATATATATATATATATATATATATATTATATTATATACTTATTTAATTGTCATGATGTTGCATTAATTATTTTACGATAATTGTAATTAATAGGCCATGCTCATCGATATATCTTACGTGTAGATGTTTCAGAGATAAAGATCATGAGCTCTTTTTATACTGAGAGCGGTTAAAAACGGAATAGTTCTGAACTCCAATATATTGATATTTATGCAACTCTTTGTTTAAAAATATTAAAATATCAACACTAAGAATATGAATTTAATATTGACTACTTCTTTTGAATATTTGTTCAAACTACCTACAGATACTTGCATGAAGGGTCGATCGCCCACGTGATAAACATTTAAAGAGAAAGCAAGAGGATTGAAGTTTGAAAACTATCAAAACCTTGCCATGTTTCATTTTCCTCATCACAAGAAAAATCAAAAGAAAAAAGAAAATTGTCAAATTTAGATAACTTGAGTGTCAATTCCATCAATACGTTTGAAAATGATGTTGCCCATAAATTTAGAACAATCAATTGCTGTCCATTTTCTGAAATTTTTAAATGGACCTTTCGGAGATACAGAAATAAGGGAAAGTGCTAATTTGTGAAAAAGTTTTATCACATGAATTTACTATTATTTTTCTTCAACAGGCTAAGAAAAGAAACAATTGCACATGCAAAAGTGCAAAGGTTTCCTTACACACGCATATTCCAATACATGATTTATCAAACGATCTTTTTTCTTTTTTCTTTTTTTTTTTCCTGTCATACGATACGAGCAAGAAGCTCCACCACACAACATCCCTATGATTTATTTTGTTTCCTAAATGATACAGGCAGCTACTTATTGTAGATCAAAAGCAAGAGAAGGATCGAAAACTTCCATGATCATCAATTGATTCATATCGATTTAGAAGCTAATAATTTATTAAAAATGGATCGTTCATATGTATTAAAACCTATGTGTTTGATGTTAAGGATTCAACTTGTGCCTTGCCACAGGGACCCTTTGTCCGAATGTAAAGTCTATAGTCATCATAAGTCATTGGTGGATACAAGGCTGGTCTGTTCTTTGTAACAAATTCCTTCATTGGTTCAATGAGCGAATCACTCTTAGGGTTGTAGAAGAAAGCTAGTGAGACTCTGTCTTTCTCTGAATTCACAATCACTCGATGCTCCACACTCTTGTAAATTGCGTTGCTTAGCACCTAAACAAACATCAAATGACATATTAATATTATATATATTAAAAAATTAATATCTCTTAACGTGTGTGTCCTTAAGAGTTAACGTCCACGTTAACAGTACCTGAATTTGATCTCCGATGTTAACAATAAAAGCATTCGGGGCAGGCTTAACGGTGATCCAGTTATTTCCTCTACGGACTTGGAGTCCGGCGACGTTTTCATCGGGCAGGAGAAGGGTCATGCCACCGGGGTCTGAGTGGGGGGAGAGGCCTAGTGTAAGGTCTGGTTGGGGACATTTTGGGTAAAAATTAACCCTTAAGCAAGCACCAATTTCCTCTCCACCGAAAGCATTTTGAAATTGGTCTTCTCCTAGTCCAAGATTTGTTGACAGCACCTTCATCAGAACTCCGCATAGTTTCACCAAATTATCACCATATTCTGCTACTAATTCCCTGCATTAATTCGACAAAATTAAATAATTAACTAATTTTCATCTTATTCGTGTCAGAATTAATCCTCTATGAATTAAGGCCACGTGTTTGAAGATTTTTTTTCAATAAATTAAAACAAACTTTGTTGATTTTTAAATCTTTAACTAACAAAATACTTTTAGGAAATCAAATTAGACAAAAGATACATGGAATCTAATACCCACTTTTGTGATGTTCAACTTTTTCGTAGTCTAGCTGTTTGAATTAGTCTAAACAAGCTTAGAATGACTAAGCAAAAAGTACAACACCTGATTATTACATAGGAAATGAACAAAAGTGAAATTATAATTTAGCAATGCTTGGGAAAGAAGGCCGAGAGAATTTTGTCCTCTCTATCTCTACCCCCCGACTCTCTCTCTCCCTTTTTTTTCTTTAATTCTCTTAGCCTTCTCTCTCCCCAAGCAATTTTCATTATAATTTAAATGACTAAGCATAAGGTTATTAAGTTAATCTTTAGGGCAAAAGAAAAGTTTTGCACGACCAATTGTATAGTGTCATATAACTATTAGAATCTACTTTTCTTTTCTTCCATATATAAAATTTCCAATTTGCTTGCATGCATCAGACTCCAAAGTTGATTATTAACAACTGTGTATAAAAGCCTGCGTTTTGTAAAATATAAAATAAATAAATAAAACAGACATGTTTAATATCATGCTATTGTAATCAAAACATCTTCAACAAGAAATTACCTGCATGAAGGTGGGAGAGCCGGCCACTTGCCGGGATTCCTGAGGGAATGAGGCATGAAGTGAAGGAAAAAGTAGTCACTCCAATCAAGCTTTGCTCCTTTCTCGACGCCCAGGCGGCTGCCGTAGCCTTCGTATGTCGTCGGCGAGTTTGCGTACTCCTGCTTCAGCTCAAGCGGGAGCTTGAAGAACTCGCGCCACATCTCCCTCGTTTGCTTCATCAGTTCGTGGCTCACTCCGTGGTTCACAACTTGGAAAAACCCCCATTCGCGGCACGCGTTGGAGATGCAGTTTAGGGTTTCATCGCGGACACTCTCATCGTTGCTGTATATGTTCTGAAGATCAATGAGTGGAATGTTGATTTGAGAATCATCAAAATGATGGTCATCATGTTTCATTGATTTAGGCCTTTGAATTGCTGGCTTGATGTATCTTTCCGGGATTGTTTTTATGCCACTTTCGGATAAAGCTTGGACTCTGACAACTGGTTCAGGCCAACTCTGAAGGCAGTTCATTGTATATATATTATAAGGTTTTTTTTTTTTTGATAGAGACAGAGAGAGAAAGATGAGCAATGGACTAGCTCTGGTTTTGGTGATTGGTGAGGTGGGGATTGAGAGGTTTATATAAGAATCACATAAGCTTAATTTCGGCGCCGTAAGGGATTTGATTTTGCTTCTTATTTGTAATTTAACACATTTGTGTATCTGAATAAAAAAACCAAACATGCAAATTGATGCTCCAAAGGCTTACCTTTTTGTGTGTCCCTCTTATGATGGGGTAAGGCTACGATTAATTTAGTTTTAATTTGTAGGCATTAGTAGGCATGTCAGCTCATTACGAGTCACTCACCATAGCTTAATTAACCTGATTGGCTTCGACTAGCTAGCTTTGGAATATGATATAACCATATACCAAGTAAGTGGCATTGTACTGTCGTGAGAGAAAAAAAAAATTGTTTTGGTTGTCTAACCCTATCCAATCTACAAAAGTACGTTTTATATACCCACGTGCCTTTAATTCGAGAGGGAATCCAATATTTAATTTTTTGATTATTTTAAAAAAAATAATGATGAAGAAACCACAATCCAATCCTACTCAACCCCACAGAAGATCAAATAAAAATTGAATTAAGAATAAAATTACTCAAAAATTATTTTCAATTGATATTATAAATTATTTTTAAATATCATGTACAAGCTATTATCTATTAAGCACATAAATATAAGTTATAACTCAAATATTCAGTTCTCTAGTATTATTGATTCTATGTTATAATACTATTGGTTGTCTTTGGTCCACGAAAATTAAAAATATAAAATGTTGTTGAGTTTTCGGTCCGAGTAAAATGATGATAAAGTTGAATTTAATTTTTTACATTTAGTCCCATTGAAGAGGAGCAACATCAACTATATACTTTTCACTTTTTAAATGCTATATATCTTGTCATTTTGCATTTGCGGTAGGCATCATCTTGCCCTTTATAATGCAATAATTTTGTCTTTGGCCCTAGTATTTTTACAATGTGATCTATAGTTTAGTTTGAATATTAAGAAATGATACAGTAAAATATCTGAAGTTAGAAAAAAAATATTTGGATACTTGTCTTGTATTGTACTATCTTACTAATTAATAAATGTTATATTATGTGTGATAATATTTTAAGGTAAAAAGTTAGCATACGTAGCACTACTATTAAATATTTACAACGAGACTTCCCAATCATAGTACCTAGGCCTATTATTATATTATTGTCATATATATATATATATACTTTTTTAATTAGTTAATAGATGAATATGGTAAGAATTTAATAAAATTGAGGAAAATTCGTAGGTGCGCGCTCTTCTTTTCCATTCACTCATTACCATATATATACTTCAATTACCATAAAAATATATATAATCAGGCGATAAATACTGAATATATAACGAGCAGTGCTCTAAAATCTCCAAAAAAAAAAAAACTTCCCTAAAAATTGGGGTATACGTGGAGATCTTAAGTGGGCCATTTCCCTTACCCCACAAAAATCAATTGAAAGCATTGGACAATTATTTACATTCTGGCCTGTAAATATGTAATTTTTGTGCTTTGATCCCTGTAAGTGTAAGTTCTGTTTATTTTCATTATGGCTCCAGATCTAGTTTTTATGATTATGACTTGGCCTTTATAAATTTTGTTTCTTTTCTTGCCAACAAGAAAAACTCCAGAGAAATGTCATTATTTTCTTGTTTTCGTTGTGATAGGTGTTGCATTAAGTTCAGTTCATTATAAACAGATGCGCTCAAAATGAGTGTCAAACAATGTCACTCAATCGATTGTCATTACCAATTATTGAAAGGACATAAAGAGAGAGAGAGTGTGTGACACTCTCTAGCTCTATCTCTGTGAAAGATCAACTACACTGATATATAATTTCTCAAAAAGAGAATGAATGAATGAATGATAAGTAACGCATGCCGACATATATATGCATGAACACACTTCTTTTATTATTAGCGAAGAAGAGGATTTTTGTCTTTAAAAAAAAAAAAAAGGTGGTAACTAGATAGCCGACATGATATAACAATAGTTCAGAATTGGAGCAATGGGTCATGCCTTTATTATTAGTATGATGTTGATTTAATCTCTTTAATACGCTTGAAAGTTTACCTATTATCTGGATTTTGAATCTTGTTTATAAATAAACCCACGTTGCAAATGAATTGACCGAAACCATCGTTCTATCATCCTATTTAAAATAATTATTTTTTTATTTTTTATATTATTTTTGTTGAGAAAAATAGCTCACATCGACTAAAAATATTTACATAGATAATAATATAAGCTTGAGATAGCCCTTAACTTAATTATATATGAGTTAGCTTTGGGAATTAATAAGCAACAATGATGTGGTTAATTAATTTGGATGCTTAGTTGGAATTTTTATTGATGTGCCAGCAATCGTTTAATATCATCATGTGCAAGGTATTAATTATTAATATATAATTTTTATAAGTTAATTAATGGATGACACATAAAATACCACATTAGTGAGTAAGCATAGCATTACTCTTTAGGTACAAGTTGGATTAATAAGTTTCTATTTAGTATCAAAGTCAAACTCATGTATAAGTGGATCCACAAAATATTTCTATCTTACAATGACCAGATAAAAGATTGGGTCTGCATATGACAAGGTGTTGAGTAAAAAAATCTCACATCGACCAAAAATAATTACTCGGCTAATAATATAAGTTTAAAATAATCTTTAACTTAGAGCTAACTTTTGAGTTTGTATGTATGTATTATTTTCTCATTTTTTTGGTTTTTTTTTCTCTAAATATAAAGTTTTAACTGAAGCTAAGATATGGAAAACTACAAGTTAAATGTAGATCAATTCATGCGCTTGATTCACCATTGTATCAATTGATATAGATCCGATTCTAGAAGCTGACGATTTAATAGAATTATTGACTACTGTATTTCTATTATTCATTTGAAGGTTTCTCGTGTACATAAATTCGTTCTCTGCTTATCCGCAAAGGATTAATCATCTGTCTAAGTACTTACGGCAATGGATTATTTGTAACTCAATCTTAATTAGATATCTATTATACAGCCTGTTAATTATATTACTCATCTATATCGGGCATAATGCAATTTATTTTATTTTATTTTTGTGTTAAACAGAATATAAAATGCAATTCTATGGATAGCATAAGCTAGACAAATAATTTAATATGATTCTCAAATTGATATGTAATAAGATAATATATCTAAATTTAAAAATTAAATTGGATAAGTTAAAGAAACAAAACCTCCAGCTATCAATTTGCATTTGCATGCTGCTGGAGTTGAAAACTGGCCCACCACCTCAAAGTAACTGTATTGACTGAGGTGGTAGGATCGTTCATTAAGATTCCATTATATGACAGAATAATTAATTTTAATATAGTACAAGCCGTAATCTCACACGAATCCCCCACTCAAATTTATTTTAAATAAATTAATAAATCTCCGATTAAGATCTATTATTCTAGCACGTAATAAAATCTTAATAGGACAATTTCACTTTCTTTTTTTTTTTTGACATTATCGTTTTTTTTATGGGTTCGGCTAATTTATATTTTATGTAAATTATATCACACAAAAAATAAGGTAAAATCCATGGTTTTATTATAATTTTTTATATTTTTTATATGAATATAAGTTAACAAAACTCTTTTCTTATTTAATATATATATATATATATATATACGAGGGGTCTGTAAGGTGCGCCCCTCATAATGAACAGTATTTTGACTGTGGGGTCACGTGGGAGCCACAATTGGTGTGAGAGGCCGTTAGTTACATAATCTGTAACTTATCAAAACCCATATAGATATATCACATCACTGTCGTTTAAGACTCAGTATTTTTGTATTAATTAATTATAATAAAAGTCCATTTATGCAGTTCAGATCCGGCCCCGGCCGACATCATTTTTTGTTACATCAGTAGCTACAACTCTCCCACGTGTCAAAAATTTTGTTTAAAACACGTGAGGGTCAACTCAAATATCAAACTCATCTTCTCGAATCCCCCCCCCCCGTCCTTTTTTTTTTTGACCAATTTTCACATTTTAAAACATATGTTTACGTCAAATTAAATTTGTATTTTAAATTACGTTGATAGAATTAGCATTTTGAAAGTATCACCGTCTTATGTGTCTTGATTCAATTTACCCGTTGTAATTAATTTTGGTTGACTGCAATAAATTAATCCGTACTTAATAAAATTCTCAATTTTTTTACATCAAAATAATAATAATAATAAAAGAATCTATAAATTGTATTCGTTATCCGGAGATAACTTTCAATGCTGAAGCGATTATGGAAAATTTATTCGAAATTTTGGACAAAAATTTACTTTGATCAATCGATACATTACTGTTCCTTTGGTTCATGATAAATGTCTTTTATCCTTACATTAAGTCTCAACTTGATGTGAGATCGGTGCCCACTACCAATCAAATAAAGCCTTGTCAATCACTTCTTGTAGTATACTGCACGTAGATGGGGAAGCTTCTTTTTCTCCTCTAAATTCCTAATATTTGATTGAGATGATGCATGCCCTAATTTTCCGAATTTCATGACAATAATTATGGCTAATTAATTAATCTCAGCTACTTTTCTTCAATTTAAAAAGAAAATCACAAATAAATAAAATCTTGGCTTGATTTTTTTTCGGATAGAGTTGGTGCACCAAAATTCATTTCATGGATCCATGTTTATCTCTTATATTTATGTCAAAAAGTGAGTGGACAGGTACCGCAATGTCATGCAAATCTTATCTTGTAACTGACAACAAGAAGAGCATGCCACACTTTTGAAAGCTATTTACAAATATGCTTAGCATTGAAAATTATTTTTTAAACCACTTTAAAAATAAATAAATAATTGTAGACTTTCACATTTTATAAAATTTATTTGAGAGCATCAATTTCCTCTTATTAAAATTAATATATTCTATTTATTTCCTTATTAATTATTTTCATAACATTCAAAAACTCCATCGACATAAAAAAAATTGATGGAAAAAATAGGTAAATGAATCATTTGTTAGATAATTTATTTTGAGAATATAAAAATATATATTTACTATAAGAAAAGTATTAAAAATAAAATATCTTAATATTAATTTTTTTCACACCAAAAATATATTTCTTATTTTTAGTACTTAAGTTTTTTTATTTTAATTTATACTTATATGATTTATTTAATATATAATAAATAAAAATAAAAATATATTCAAACTAAGAATAATACTATAAAATTATATTGTGAGAGGGGTATTGACAATTATGAAAAGAGTAGACGGATAAGTGATTTCAGTTGGAAAAGTTGATAATCTCCTTAATATATATATCATATCAATATAACTTATAACTTTATAATAAAATGATGATATCATTTTGTAACAATATTATACTTTTATATTTTACTCCGAAAAAAAAAGTATTGATCACCTTCTTCTTTAAAAAACATAAATATTACTTCCAAACAATAATATATTTTTTATGTTACAAAATAAAATTTTTCTATGATGCTATATAAATTTCACAGTATTGATAATGAGGTCATTATAGACTCTTAGATTTAAGCATTTTAATCTTCATCATTGATTTAATTTAGTAGATAAATAACTAATTACTTAATAATTAATAGATAATATTCAAGTTCATGGATATAATTTTATGACTTTTTATAAGTTCCTATATATTTTTTAAATCACCAATAAAATTAAAAATTGAATATGCAAATATACAAATTAATTTAGATGTGTAAATAATAAATATAGATTATTCAAACTTCAACAACACATGTTAATACATATCCTTTTTGTCATTTATAATTGGAACAATATAATTTTGTTGAAGAAGTGATGATAATAAGATGATAAACTAAGAGTAAGTTGTGTTAATATTAAAATACATATTTTTTAAAAGGAAATATAAAAGTTTCAATAGACTATACTTTATTTTTTAATTATTTAATCTCTAAAAAGACACAGTTAATGGATTTGATAACTAGTAAGTTTAAATTTTAAATAATTAAAATTAAAATATTATCCTAACTAACTTTTAATTTTGTGAATTGTTGATTAAATCGAACAATGCATATTTATACCACTGTTAATGCTGTAATTTTTATAACACTATAAAGTGACTGTATAAAATAATATTACTCTAATATGTATTTTTTTTATATTATAAAATAATATCATTTTAATTTATAATTTGTAAAGTATGATCGTCCGAATGAAAAATAACTACCACTTAATATCAATCATATATTTTTTGTGCTCCAAAGAGCATGGTCGGATTGATAACCAACAAATAATGAGTTACTAACTACCTATAACAGATTTTTGGGAGAGGTAAGAAAAAAATAAAAAAAATTAGTTAGATTTTGTTCACCCTTTACTTTTTAAAAGGAAAAAATCATACATCTTTTCGCCCTTAATACATTACTTAAACTATGCATATAAATTCATTTAATATAATTGAGACTTAAAGAGTAGTGCTAGTACCTAACTATTATTCCTTTTATAATTTGTACTTGACAATTTAAATGATGTTGCATTTTAAAAAATGATAATTAAGGTTTAACTCTCTTAAAATTGTGATAATAATATATAATTTATTAGTTTTTTAGACGGTTAATGACCGCCTTATAGGCGGTTTTCATAAGTTTTATAGAAACTTTAGGAAGACATTTTACGACTTATCATCAATTCTCAAATCACGTTGGAGGGCGGCTGGGTCACGTGATTAAGTGAAGTGCCGTTCTCTCCATGCTGTCCCTCGTTCTTCACGCTGCATGTTGCCTATTTTGAGCCACAATTCTTAGAGAATTATAAAAGCAACTCACAATTTTTTTTTTGTATAATTTTAATTTACATTTCCATACATATTAGTAATTAAATTCTCTTATTATTTATGTGAGCAGACTTTAAACGTAGACTTTTATACCATTAAAAAATTTTATCAGTTAAAAAGTAATTGACATCCACTTCTTTCAATAGAATGTTTTATTGAGATATATGAATTTTGATGACATATTAAAAAAAAAATTAATTCGTGCATGCCAAACACGTCATTAAACGATTATATAATAAAAAGTATCACGCTCTGGATTATAAGGGACTAATCAAGAGGCCTAAAAAAATTAGATATTCTAAAAGAATAAGAGTTTCTCTTTATTATTATTTTAATTTTGTGTGATTATTCATTAAATATCGTAGCTTTTATTTGATGCTGAGCACTTTTATTTTACAAGAACATTGGTGATGAATAAAGCCAGATTAAACACTTACTAAATAGTTAAATTAAAGGTCAGAACATTTGCAGAATGTGGCAACAAATTTTCCTGATAGAATATTATTGGTTAGTGGGGTAGGGTTTTTCCCTTGGGCTTTCTTTCTACTAAAATTCTCTTTTGACTACTCAACGTTATTCATGCAATTAGTGGATTCTTTTCGCGGATTATTACAGTAAGCTGCTTATGCTTTCAGAATATTTTTTTCATTATTTAAACTTTTTTTTTGTTTGATTAATTCCCTTTATCCGGATCACTTATCTAAATGCAACTGAATATTATCTCTTGACCTAAAAATTTGAGCTTTTACGTCAAGCAGTTCATTGGAATTGTAACTAGGGAATCACAATTATTAGATGTATAAAATTATGTTCAGTCGCACGTGATGCAAACACACAAAGTAGAAACAATGGGCATAAGCTTTTTCAATTTTTTGCTTTTCTTCCCTGTCGATGCAATCTTGTCCACACTAAATTGGCATAACGTACAGCGTTTTCATTTTCACCAAGGTTGTGGTTTCCCCCGGCATAGTAATGAAACTCATTGATTAAACATGGATTTCACAAATGTGAATCGAATTTTAACCAAAGTTGTACTCATTGCCGACAAGATATATATAGTGCATGTAACATTTGTTGTCGATAAAATAATAATAATAACAGAATACCATCAGGACCATCATCATTTATAAGGCTACAAATCCATGTGAAAAGCACATGAAATGGAGCTCATATAATTGAGCTCAAACCAGTGAGACAGAAACGTTTGGCAAAACAAGCAATTTGATTTCTCCCTTTCAAGAATTATATATCATGCATGTGAAGTCTCTATACTTAGTGGTGGTTTCCTTTTGCTTTCCTTTTTTTTTTTTTTTGCAGAGGAAATTTTAATTGTTGCTGTAGAAATAGGGACCATTTTGAAGAATCGTATTCAAAGTTGTGAGCTTACGAAATTTGCTTTTGGACAAAATGTTTTTCAGGAAAATCATGTGTGGTAACAATTAATGTTAATTTTAGGTGTATTCTTAACAGTGTTTTCGCACTCACAAAAGGCATTCCCTCGTGGGTTTTTCTTAATTTACCGCAATATTTCTAGTAAAGACTTGTAAAAATTTGGAAGTGCAAAAGTCTATGTCGACTTGTATATTTGTGCACAAGTTTTACAAGTAACTTGTGTCATCACTAGTGCCACTGGCACTTCATATTAGATAATTACGCACAATTCATTTTGCACTCTATAATTGCTGGCGGTTGCTTTTGACCAGATAACTGAGCAAATATTGATGATGTCAAATTAATGTTTAGCCCTTTTAGGGTAAGCTTTTGTTAGTTCATCAACAAAACTCAGACAAAACCATAGCTAGCAAAGGCCAAAAAAAAATGTGGGCTAGGGAAAAAGTGGAACAAATTTGTAGTTTCTGCGAGCCAAATTAATCAACAAAGAAACGTCAAGGAGATAAGAGTTGGATAAAAATGTTGCATGTGGATTATGATGATGATGATAAAAAAAATTATTAGGTGGATATGCACAAGCAGGAGGCTGCCGATTATAATACCATTCACATTATCTTTGAATAAGATCAGGTGTTCATGAATAAGAATTATTCCTTTTATATATATATATATATATATATTTTATTTATTTATTACAATTTATTCATATTCACATTGAAGTGCAGTTTAGATTTATACTTACACAAATTTTAGAGAGAAATCTATTGTATCTACATTGGTGGGAATATTGTTAGGAGAAAAGTCTAATCTCACTTAATTTTTAAAATTAAAAAATGAATAGAGTGCAATACTACTCAGAGTCGAACACACCCTCTCAAAGAATTTGATTCGAGTCCATGAACAAAAATAATTAAAAAGCAAAAATCGGTTCAAATGTATTGATTTTGCAGCTTGTGGCATGAAAAGCTGAGCAAAAATTTTTTGTCTTTTGGTAATTATATTTGCACAAAAAAAAAATACAAATACAAAAGGATTGGGCCATGCCCACCTTACCTGGGCTTTAGATTAAGTTGGAGGAATAATGAAAAGAAACAAAACTTTTGGACGCTAAGTTAGAAAAATATAAATCTAAAGCTGAGGCTAAAATGAAAGAATATATAACTTTAGGGGGCAAAGCAAAAAAAAAAAAGTCTCAAGCGATCAACAGACTCACTGTTCACACATGTATAACCAGAAGCACAATAAAATCCACACAGTGTACGATATATCCCCACCTCCCCATCGGCTCCAATTAATGTTACAGTAATTTTTTTTCCTTTGTAAGTCGTATATAAATGTAAAAAAAAAAAAAAAGAGTCGTCAAAATATGAAGAGAAATTTTGTAAATACAATGAAAAGCGGTGACGATGAAATGAGGGAGCCACTGGCAGAATTAGGATTTTTTTTTTTTATTCAACAAGAGTCAAAATGAGGTAAATGCAACTTGGAGGCTTGAGTAAAGTATTACAAAGGATTTATAAACTAAGGGGAGTACTTGAGTTCGATTCTTATAAAAGATAAAGGTATAATAAACTTAATTGTAATACAATCTTTATCTTATGTGAATTTAATTTATTTTGAACAAATTATAACATAAATCAATTATTAATTACTTAAAGTTGATTAGACATAAATGACATAGGTTTGATATTGATTAGTTAAAATTAATTAGACATAAATAATTTCTAAAACAATGACGTACCATAATTTTATTAAAAAGTAAACATTCACGTAAGATGAAAACTCAATTTTTTGTGCGTAATTTATTGAATGTCTTATTTTGCACACGTTGGGATAGAATGTTAAGTTAATTAAGAGATGAAGATAGAGCATATTCTTGGTCTCTATGTGTTGTAGTGTGCGTGAGAGCGACTGACACGAACATGCAACAACGCCTAACAAGACAGACTGAAGTGGCCATGAAATTCTTTAGAATTGAGGGCTCTCCGTCTCTGTCCTTGCTGCTGCTTTCGCTTTTATTATCTGCAATATCTACATGTGTTTCTAAAAGGTCAAAAAAAAAAAAAAATGTCGACAAGCGAAAGCATTATAGCTAACAGCCTAACACACAATCATTTTGCTTAAGTGGTGTACAAACTAGTTTGTTTCTCTAGCTAATAATATCCCTTTTGCTTATCTGAATGCGAATTACATTACAAAATTTTGACGAGCATTGACCATTCAAATATGGTTTAATTTTTTATTTGGCAAGAGTATAATGTTATTTGATCTAACATCTTAGTGGGGAAACTATTACCATGTGGTTCAAGGAAAATCCTAGAAAAATTAAAAGTTGCACTATCGAACGCCCATAATTTATCATTACACGCCCCATTTCTATGAACAAATTATATGGGGGATAATATTTCCCCCACTCTTTGTGTAAGGATATCCTAGTTACTATATGTTTTTAATTTCAAATTTTATATTTTAGTAAAATGAATAAAAAGAGAATGAAAATTTTGAATACGTGTCTATTTAATATGATTTATTTAATAGTTACTTAATTTTAAAAACTATTTTTAACATTATTGCTTGGTTTTGCTTTGAGTAGAGCTCTTAGGGATTAGATAATTTGTTTTGTCTCTACACAAGCTCAAATTTGGAGTAGAGGTTGGAGACTTTTTTTGAAAAAGTTCAATTATCTAAAATGCCCATTATATATTTTACTCCTTTCATAATTTTTTTTTAAATTATCTATTAAAATAATTTTATAATTTTTAATAAAAATTTTTATTGACAACTAAACAACTACAATTTCTTTCTTGCTTTTTTTTTTGGGTAAAAACTTTATTTGTATAAGTTATATTTAAAAAATTATACCAAATGAAACATCCATAATATTTAAGTAAATTTTAAAGTGATTTTATAATTTTTAATAAAAACTTTCATTGACAACTAAATAGCTGAACTTTTTTTCTAATAAAAGCTCTACTTTTATAAATTCTATTTAAAAAGTTATACAAAATGAAACATCTATAATAATTAAGTAAATCTTAAAGTAATTTTATAATTTTTAATAAAAACTTTCATTGACAACCAAACAACTTAAATTTCTTTCTTTTTTTTTCATAAAAATTTTATTTATATAAGTTCTATTTAAAAAGTTATACCTAATGGAATATCCATAAAGCTACCTCATCCAGTACTTTACCACTTGATTTAGAGGCTTGAGGAGTGGATTTTGTGCAACATCTTTAGACTTTAAGCCATCCCAGTTCAAATTCTATATAGGTAGTGTAAAAAAACATCTCTATATTTTTTTAACAAACAAAAAAAATGTTAAATAAAGATAATTTTAATTTATTTTTTAATATTGAAATACAATTCAAGTATTTGTAGTATGATAAGAAGTATGCCACAATTTGCCTTAGTGCAAGTCATTTAAAATTCAGTTCGAAAATCTACTTTAAGTCAAAAAAAAAAAACAAAAAAGGAGAAGAGAGAGAGAGACCTACTTCGAAATTAGGAAAAATCTACTCGTACAAAATACGAACAGACTCCAACTCCCAGCTCTCGTTAAGGTTGCCCACACGCGTGCAAAACTCGTATTATAAAATGAAAAGCCCCAATAATTCCTCCTTCTGATCGCTCCATTAGGCATTGACCGATAGAATATTGGAATCTGAGTCACTTCTTCTCCAGTTCCATTTCCACTTCCATTTATTTCTTTTGAGCTTTTTATTTTTCTATTTTTCCTTTTTCGGCCTCAACATCCGTCGTTGCATGCCCGTATCCGTATTTTCCAGAGCATACATTTTGATTTTCAGAATGTGAATTTGTTCAAGTTGGCACCGATTGGGTTACACGAAGCCCCAGAATCAGTATAATACGTACAAAGGCCCAATTTAATAGTTTTCCTAATTTCAGAAGCACGGGCTTTTAGTCTAACACGCTCTAATACTGGATTGGTTAGTGAAATGCAAACCGACGACTTTGGATTGATTTTGAGCAAAAACCGATCCAGACCGATTCTGTCGACCTCCATTCAAATTGAATTTCAGCTCATGTATGATGTAACATTCAAGCACTTGATAAATGTCTCATCCTGTAGGATATGATTTTAGAATACAATTTTGATGTCTATCGCCACTCTTTATGAATCATTGCACTTAAAAAAATAGTAAGAAAATTGGCGTCTATGGCATTGGCAATTGCTTTTGCTAACAGTGACTCGCTTATGCGAGATTAAGATATTATCATATTCTAATCTTGTCTTTAATAAAATTCATTTAAATAATTAATAGTTAAATCATAATCATATACTCATATTAAACGACAGGCGTCTCAGAATCTTTAAAAATTCACAGAAGCTCAATTCATGAGAGAACCCTAATTAATTTAGTAAATTAATTAAATTTTGAAACTTAAAACGATAATATAGTCTATAAAGATAAAGTAGTGATATTTGACCCTCTCAATTTATTTCACCAGCCCCATTTTTAATTAATATTATTTATTGTAAAATTACGTTTATTGAAATAAAAATAATTAAACAATAATTTGTTTCTTCTCTCTTAAATTCTCAATAGATTAACTTATCATATTTTACATTTCTCTCATCTTTTTAATTGATTCACAATTCAAATCAACTATTAATTCCTAATTGAATCCCAATTTGAAGTTAAATAAAATCTTAGATTCTCACATTAATAATAATAAAACCCACTACTTGTTCCAAAATTTTAACAAAACTTAATAGTAAAACTCATCACATGTTGGTGGAAGTAATGGATTAATGGTAAAGAGATATGTGATGATAGTAGTGATGGTGGTAATGATAATCTTGATGAAGTGATGGGAGTAGTTATTATACACTTATACTAAAGATTGGGGAGGTAGAGAGATAATAAAAAAAAATAATATATTTTTTTTAATTTAATAAAGATATTTGTAAAAATTAGTGAGATAATCTCAGGGAATTAGTAGAGGCTCCATTGTCGCTCACAAAGAGTGCTTCAAGGCCCAAAAATGAAATTACATAAATAGCCTTGAACAATTTAAAGCCTCCAGCTATCGTTGCTGGCCCACTCACCAAGACTAGGAATGGTAAAATTATCCTCGAACCGTAAACCCACCGCTGCAGATTTGATTATTTTTTTTGGTTTGTTAGTATATATATATATATATATATATATATATAGAGAGAGAGGAGAGAGAGAGAGAGAGAGAGAGATTTTATAATTTTTAAGTTTAATATTACTAATATATTATTTTAATTTAATTGATTTTATTTGTTTTGATTTAATGACTTGAATCAAATGATTACTTACCACAGTTAGGTTTTTATTTATTTAATTTTTTACTAGCAATAGTTGTACAAAATTTACTTGATAATATTGTTGATAATACTTGTATATTGATTAACATATAGAGTAAGGCATTGATATTAATGATGAAGATTTGCTTACAACAAAAAAATATTTTGTTTTAGATTAATGTATTTTGTGTATTTGTTGTAATGTTGAAATTTTAATTTCTTATTTATATTGATAAAATCTAAAATTGAGTATTCTTTATAAATTTTTTAGGCTATTGTTATAAATTTATAGTTTGAATTATATAATTTAAGTTTTGATGTATTAAAAGTATTTTATCAATGTTTGTGATTTTAAATAAAAAATTTACAAATATTCATTGCAGGATACAAGTGAATTTATTATTTGTTAAAACTTACTACATGTGGATTTAAAAAAGAAATTGCAGGTTGTCGATGAGTTTGGTAATTTAAATTTTTTTATGATAATTTATTAATGTTTGTGATTTTAAATAAAAAATTTACAAATATTCATTGCAGGTTACAAGTGAATTTATTATTTGTTAAAACCTATTGCAAGTGGATTTAAACAAAAAATTGCAACAAGTGAATTTATTATTTGTTAAAACCTATTGCATGTGGATTTAAACAAAAAATTGCAGGTTGTCGATAAGTTTGTTAATTTAAATTTTCTATGGATAGTTGGATACCATTTTGGTAATAGTAAACCTACAACGAGGATAATCATTGCCACTCCCATTCTTAAGTCCAAGACAACAACAATTACAATTTCAAAGTGAACTATATATAAATCCTGTTTGAGATTAAAATTAAATAATTATATCGTTAAAATTATAGTATTAAAATATTTATGTATAATAAATATTAATTATTGTAGTTTAAAAATTAAATTAATTTTATACTTATATTATAAAAAAATTATTATATTTTTAATTATTTTATTAAAATTATTTATTAAAAAAATAATTTTACTAATACCATTAATTTTTAGTTTAGAGTTATAATTTTTTTTTTCTCATAGAATAAAAGCTTCAATAACTCTAATAGTAAACGGAATCTTTAGATAGTGAAACCAACTCGACTTCTTACTAGAAAAAGCTCAAGATACAATCAACAGCCTTCTAATTAATGATCTTTTACTACATCTAGAACACTGAAGCACGTTCGCCAAATTTTGAGGCCCAACGTACGTGCGCCAAATTGAACAGAGAACATATTTTTTGGACAAGAATATACTACAACACTACAAAGTTTGCCAGTCCCACACTGTCAAGCAGAAACAATGACCAAATGTCGAGTGATAACGAAGGGCAAAATCATACATGGAGTAATCACGGTTGCAAGCTCCATCTTTTACACAATAAATATACCTGCAGAGGCAAACAAGGTTACTCATCCTCCATGATCCTCCCAAACCACCAACGAAAAAGGAGTCATTTTATCAGGTGCCCCAATAATGAATCATCAAAGGAAGAAAGTTCAGGATGTATGGGTAATGATCCCGCACTTGGGCGTGGCGTATGAACGACCACAGTTAGGAATACATACATGCCTACTCATTTCCCAAATTTAGGGAACCATCTTTCATCAGCTTGATGCTCAGACTGTTGAATCTTCCTCTAGAGTAATGACGTGAAGCCTTTCTCCAATCAGTTCCAGTTTTCATCATGGCCACGAATTCATCATAACTTATCAGGCCATCCTGCATTTATAGAACAATGATATCAGACGGAGTTTTATTGAATCAATAACGCATTCGACAGCAGGAAAAAAAAAAAAATGAATGTTTGCCTTGTCTGTGTCAACTTCTTGAAAGATGTCATTTGCTACATCAGTACAGTCATCTGCTCCATCTTCCATCAATGCATCACGGAGCTCATCTGGCTCAATATAACCATTGCCATCCTTGTCAAAGTAGGAGAAAGCCCTGTGGAGATGCTCATCATTGGCCATTCTTCGTAGATGGAGCAAAACGGCAAGAAATTCCCCATAGTCCAGTGTTCCTTTCCCGTTAGTATCTACCTGTTAACAAACAAATCCCATTCAAAACAGAAAGTCAAAGTTTTTAAAATTAACCTACGTTGCAAGGAGGACAGAGGAAGGCCGAAGATGCATAAGCAAACCCCAGCAACAAATAATCTATAGTTATATACAGAATAGAGGACAATGATCATGTGTATATTATTCTTACACCATTATACTCTTCCAGAATGTAAAAACTTTATTTTAACCCAGAATAGGACAGTAATGTTTACAACCAACACACATGTTTGACCAACAATGCATATTCTATTTTCAAGTTCTAGATATATCTGATCCACCTGAATATTTCAGCCATACAAAAGGAGTCACATGGCAAGAATATAGCTTCTGTTGAAAGGTATACCTAATGCTTACAACTGATCAACCAGATGCCAAAAACAGAAAACAGAAAATGAGAAAGGGGAGACTTGCATTGTACGATCATAAGAATATAATCAATTGCATCCTAAGAACTTGTATAGAATCAACAGCACAAATAATTTCCAGGACATTTTACTCATTTTTGGTTAAATACACATCCTGCATAAAAAACATAGCACTAGGCAAATCACCAACAAAACTGTATTCTCAACCTCCAAAGTCCAGATAGATTTTTGGAACATAAATCATTTCTTTTTGAATTATCTATGAAAGTGGATTACGTTTACAGACTTTTAATATATATTTATGAATGATAAGATTGTCCTAGAAGAGTGCTTTAGAGATGTGGAAAATTGGAAATGGTGAACATGCATTATCAATTATCAACAAACTTGCCTAAAGGAAGGCAGGGTCAGTAAATTCAAGCACCACAGCCACATCATAGTCTGATTGCATGAAAAATGTGACATCTCAGGTAATCAGTTTTCCGTGAGTCTAACATACCACATGGGTGGGATCCATAGAAAGGCAGAAACAAGTAATAGTGTCATAAATACTAGTCAATTTAAGTTAGCCAGCTATTGACAATGTGGTTACATTCAGTTCTATTCTATAAATTGCCAGTGTTCAAGGTTTGGTCTCACTAGATATTTGTCGAATGGTAGGGACTGCTGACGGAAGGACATTTGTAAAGAGAAAGTACACTCACAGCTTCAATAAGCATCTGAACTTCTGACTCAGCAAGCTGGGAGCCAAAATTTCGAAGGCCAGCTTTCAATTCATGAATTGAAACAATTCCATCATTATTACTGTCCATCTTCTTGAACATTTCTTTGATGTCTTCGACTTCTTCAACGGACAAGAACTCAGCGATAACCTAATTAACAGAACCATTTTTAAAACCTTGCAATGGAAAAGTAAAACTGTATAAAGAATCTAATGATAGAACTTTTTCCATCAACCAACCCTAAGGGCTTTTCTTTTGAATCTGTTCATCATTGAAAACTGTTTAAGCCTCGACTTGACAACATCACCAAGAGGAACATTTGGAGCTTTTTTAGCATTTTGGAGCCAAGGATGCTCTGCTTAAAGGAAAGAAAATATGCATTAGACAAAACAAAATCAACATTTATAAGGCATGTGTAAAATGTATCAGCTAGCACAAATAAGAACATCGTAGAATTTCACAAAATTAAGCCCTGTCCTCTAGTTTATACAATTACAACTACCTATCACTTGTAAGTGACAAACAAAAACTATCTCTAAAGCTCACAATCAATCAACAAAATCTTGACACAAGTTGGAACAATTGGCCAAGATAAAGTACCTCAGCAACTATATTAAACCATATAACAATTGCACATGGAACCATGTAAAGACATAAGCTCAGTGAAACTGCAGTGTTGCAAGCAGGCATATGGTTCTCAAAATTCTGAAGATTCAGATGTAATGCATGATCATCACAAGCAACATGTAGAATTTTAACATAGGTAAGACTTGAAACTAGGATGTATGACCACACCCCTCCATTGGGAGCAAAGAAAAAAAAAAGCATGCCCGGATGCACAGAAAACATTAAACATTCAAAGACATCATAAACGAGATGAAAACTACCAAGCACTTGCTTCGCTGTTAGTCGAAGCTTTGGGTCTGGCTCCAACATTTGTCTGACTAGGCTCTTAGCGCTGTCGGAAACATTTGGCCATGGATCCCGTTTAAAATCTATTAGCCCACGGAGAATAGCCTGAGCAACCCCTTGTTCAGATTCTGCATGAAAGTGCACTTTAGGCAGAGCAGAAAACAAGAACAAAAAGAAGATAAATAATAATAATACAAAGGCAAGTTCAGTGACAGAACTAAGAATATTCATACCAGCCCAAAATGGGGGAACTCCACACAACAGAATATAAAGTATGACTCCGGCACTCCATATATCTATTTCCGGCCCATAATTCCGCTTAAGCACCTCTGGAGCCATGTAATATGGGCTCCCAACAATTTCAGAAAACCTCTCACCTGGAAATTTGAACAAGTTTAAACAATCAAAAGCACTGTTTCAGTGTTAAAATAATGGGCCCAATAACCATAATTGACAAAAACAAGGATACTATAACCCATAGGCATGCAAATATGACAGTAGTTATCATAAAATCTATGGCTCCGAATCATCAGCCAACCATCTTCAACCTCTCCTGTGCTTAGCCACTCACCACCCAATAGGAAGTCTTTACAAGCTACAGCTTACTAAAACAGAAATACACACTTATGATTCTCAATGATGTGGTGAACAATGATACAAGAGTGTGGCTGAGCAAGATAAATGTGTCCTACTAAGACTAGATCTTGATGGGTGTAAGAAAATTATTTGCACACGAGTTGTGGTAATGTTTCAAAACCCCAATTAAGGATAAAACTCATTCTTTCACTCAAGTAGCTCTGTCAAGCTGGTTTAATTGTTCAATCATTCAATATGAAATCCAGATTAAGAAACAAATTCATATTGTGTCAGCTGAATAAAGCTCCACTCTAGGATTTTAACAAATTCAATTATGCAAGACACTGAATCACTAATCCCCCAGTTACAAAGCTCTCCAAACACCAGGCTTAACAATAGACCATACAACCATCGGTGAGTACATAAATGATTTGCAAACATTTCATAACATACTCCTTAATTCTTTCATCATACTATTCTTGTTTCGCGTCTTGGCACCTTCTTGAAACTCCTATTAACGTACAAGAAATCCAATCCCTCACCAGTCCCTTCACTAAAGCTAAACCAGCTCTGACCTTACTGAACTTCAATGAAATTTTTGCCACACTTCCAAATCCCAGCTCTAGCACCTATATTTCACTAGCAAACATCATGCGTATCTTTAATCAAGGGTGCCCAGTGTCCACAACAACATCCTTTATACTTTCAACATAAACGCAAATCAATTCCAACTCACATACTCATAAAAAACACTAAATATAATACCAAGAACATATCAAGCGACTCCGGCTAGATATAGTATATCATTAACTCACGAAAACCTCATCAAATTAAATGAAATAATTCTTATTAGCAAAAAAAAAAAAAAAAGAAAACCTAACAGTTTAGAACCTCACCCGGCTTAAAGAAAATAGAGAGTCCAAAATCAATAGCTTTCAAGGGCGAATTTTCCTTCTTATTAGCAAACAAAAAATTCTCCGGCTTCAAGTCCCTGTGAATCACACCATGCTTATGACACAGCTGCACAACCTCCACAATCGTCCTGGTAACCGCCGCAGCCGCTCTCTCCGTATAATGTCCTCTTGCCACAATCCGATCAAACAACTCTCCGCCCTCACACAACTCCATCACCAAATGCACCGCATTATCATCCTCACACGCCTCCTTCAAGCTCACAATACTCGAATTCTTCGGCAAGTGCTTCATAATCGCAACCTCACGCCTCACATCTTCGATATCCACCGCCGTTCGCAACTTCCTCTTCGAAATTGACTTGCACGCGAGCAATTCGCGCGTGTCCCGGTCGATACACAAGTACGTAACCCCAAACTCGCCGCGGCCGAGCTCGCGGTCCACTAAGTACCTATCCTCGATGTTCTCCTTAGGCACTCCGGTCAGCACAGTAATCGGTTGCTTCTTGTTGGCGCTCGCTTCTTTACGGGCGTGATCGTGACTCGAATAGTTCGATTTAACGTCTTCTCTGGCGACGGCCGCCGGAGATCTGCAGCAATTTCCCATCGGGTAACGCAAGCGAAGTTGATTACCGCACGGATCTAACAAAACCCTAACTAAATTGTCTAGTTAGTTACGGTTTCACATTATAGCATGACCACAACTGAGAGGCTGGAAGGGAATGTGGGAGTGAGAGTGTGTAAGGGAAATGAAGTGATGCTGTTTTTGAATAGAGTGAGTTTTTTTTTTTTTTTTTTGAGTCTTTTGATAATTTCTGTAGTGCGCGTTTATTTAATTTTTAATTTTTTATTTAAAATTCGTTTTTTTTTCCTTTTCTCAAAATTTTTGCGGATATTTAATTTAATTATCGTGTGTTCGTTGGGTCTGTGAAGATTGTCGGCTCAGCGAAGCGAGGGGGAGGGGTGAACGGTCGGAACGGGACGGGGGCAACGAGCGGGGAGGGAGGATGAGAGGTTAAGAGGGTTTACTTGTTTGTTGGATTTTTTAAATTTTGGGGGGTTGTTATCTTAACTAACACCTAGAAAAGGGACAGAATGATAACAAGCTTGATTAAAAAATTCGGTTTATTTGAAGGCCCTTTACGTTTTCAAAAATTCGATTTTGACACCAAAACTTCTCTTTTCTAAATCCAAGAATTTTTCGCTTTGAAATTTGTAATTTGTCAAGACCAACCTAGTCTAATGTCAATATATAATGATCAAAACAACAATTAAAAGTACCATACAGAATGTCAATACACAATTAAAAGCATGTTGGGAGCAACCTTGATCAATATAAAGATAAAAAACAATAACAACATCTTGAACTTAATTATAAACTAACGTTGAATGAATTTTAGAAAATTATTTTTAGAATAAGAAAAATCTCTCTCTCTCTCTCTCTCTATATATATATATATATATATTTATGTTGTCGAATTAGGGATTTAAACTTTTCCTTATAAATTTAACGATTATAAGTGAAGATGACCATGCTAAATGGTGAGTGTGATAATGTATATCTTTATTTATAAATTTTGCTTAATCATATTTTCTATATTGAGGAATAATAAATTATTTAAATAGAGTTTGATAAACAATTAAGTAACATTTTGATATAGTCCTTAAGACAGACAAATTATAATATAATATAATATATTATTAGTAATTTTTTAATATGAATGTCTGCACGATTTAACATATATGTTTGGATTTAAAATATGATATTTATAAATTAAATTATAACCAAGTAACTAGTTATAGATCAACTTAAAATTATTTTTCAGTTGTAGTCATAGTTGTCAACATCAAATCTTTATTTTTAAATATGCAAACGTCTGCACCACGAAGTCGACACTTTGCACTAACGGAGACCTGAAAGAAACAATAACGAAATATGGAGGAAAAATTAGAATGAATAGAATTTACGGGGGCAGATTGGAAGAACCCAAAATATAATAAAGAGTGGGAGGAATAAGAAGAGAAAATATGCCAAATGTTGTCCCTTTAATTTGCAAGGAATTGAAATCAGCGAAAACTCTGTTCACTGTCTTCTTTGTGTAGTAGCATTATACACCCAAGTGGGTCTCATATGACTCTCTAACAACCGGCTTTCTCCTTTTATGATGCTTGAAGCATCTTTAGTATAACTTGATTAAAATTAAAAAGCAGCCGCATCATTGTAAAATATAATTCATTCTTGTGTCTTTTATTTAGTTTTATGAGTTAGGCAAATTAACCAATCGGCTATTCAAAGTTAACTTATCCTTATTTTTTTCACGTAGTTCAAAAAATTAAAAATAAATATTTTATAAATATTTAAAAGTAAATTTAATTTATATAATTTTGAACTCAAATATTAAAAATATGATATAATTAACAGAGTTTATTTAAATAAGATCCCACATATCCTTAATTTAGAGTATTTTATTTGTGAACTCATTTTTTTATTACTGAGCATGTTCATTTTGGCTTAACATGCGAGACTCAGTTCTTTTCTTTTAATAGTTTTTTTTTTTTTTGTTGTATTCTGTTTTCAAGAATATTGTTTAATTTTTTTTTTTAAAAAAAACAAAAACAAACAAATGGAGAATATTACAAAGAGTTATAAAATCGTTTTAGGCGGCTTAATGCAAATCTATCTCATGTGCCTGCATCATTTTATTAATTATTTTGGGACCCGAATATTTTGACCACTGTAATCCCTTAAAAAAAAAAAAAAAAAGAAACTTGCTAGAATGGCTCATAAATCACATTCGATAAAAGAATTCGGTAAACGTTTTGTTCACTTAAAAAATAAAAACGTTGGTCTTTTAAAGTTGGCGATTACGTCGTACTTCGCAGCATTTTATTGTATAATTAATTTTTATTATAAAAATATTGAAATACTTATCATATGTAAAGGTGTTTTAGACCAAGTATTTTAAGTTTTTTTTTTAAATATTAATATTATTAACAAATTTATTAAAACCTTATTTAAATTTGTTATAAAAAAAAAAGAGGATGAATTTAGTATGCAAGATTAAATTTATTTAGATTAGACTGAATTATATATTGTACAACTTAAATATTTTTAAAAATTAACAAAATTAAGCCAAATTTCTAGAGCCGATTTAGTATTTAGAATGTAGTGTCAAAACCACAAACTACATGTATGTTAGTATATAGGATATATATATATATAGGTGGAGCTTGTATATCTTCATGTACTTAAATGCAAGATTTGATATCTTAAATAGAATTTTATTGCCAGCTAGAGGATAATAGGTGAGTGGCCTGATTTGAAGATGGAGGGACAGAAATAGAATGTAAAGTGTAAGGTAAATTTGGAGCAAGCATTTATTATGATTGATTCACTCTAGCTTAACTTAACCCTAAGTAAAAGTAAAATAATGAACACAAACAGAGATCGGGCATGATGTAAAAATAGCCCCCACATAAAAGTAGCAAAGTATAGCAAAACCGGCCCACAGCCAAACCTATGCCTTAAAGGCTTTTTGACTTGTTGAGGTAGATTGATGTGTATCGATCAAATATATATCATGCTGTTTTTGTTGAAGCTAGCAGTGGGATTGTTTATGCCACGTATCACACCATCGAGGAGACAGATTGAGCGTTTTGGCGAAGCTTGCATTTTGGGTATTCAAGAAGTTTTTCTTATCATTGTTTCTTGCTCATTCTTTTAATTTACGTACAAGCTAAATGAATGATGCATCATAGCATTTGGGTTTGATCATCTCTTCTTTTCTTTTTTTAACTCGAAGTTGTAAACTTGTAATGCTGAAGCTTGTTGGGGGCGAGCCATTTTTGCCACTAAGCCAAACACAGATTAGGTTTAATTAATACTTTCCACTTACACAAGCTTTTCATTCATGGTTCCCACGCTTGCATGTGCTTGCCATTTTGCTTTGCCCCAAGCTTCTGTTTGCTAATTAAGTTTTTTGATCAAGTAATAATTGAGTATGGTCTTAGAGCTAGCTGGTACTAGTTTGACCTAATAAAGGTCTTCGTGTGCTTGAATTCTTTGGACGCGAATCAAATTTACGATGAGTGTAATTGACTGCTGGTGCATGTTGGATAATCTAACATGTCAAGCCAGGCGAGCCTTGCACAAGATCAAGAGGATAATGTTGTAAACTAAACTTTAAATGCTGTGCCTATTGTTTGGACCATGAATTTCAAGGTTAAAATTTTAGATCTAACCTGTGATTTAGATAGTTCTACCCTTTTATTATTTTAGTAAATTAATGTGTTACTATTGGAAAAAAAAAAAACACTTGTATGAGACCTACATACTATCTCTATAATGCTCTGCCAAGTGATAAAATAGTGGGTTTTATAGTAGGATTCATTAATTTTTAAATATTTAATTTATGAGTCTCAAAGTTAAACCCACTGATATAGTACATACTGATTTGGTACGTGAGTCTCACACAAATTATTCTCTAAGAATAATCAATTAATAAAAAATTTATTTGAAATTGAGTTATTATAATTTTTAAGATATAATTACTATTAAAAAACTGTAGCTGCTGTTAAGTTTTTGGTATTGTAAACATAATTATTGAAATTATATTAATTTTTAATACATTCAATTTAAAATTTAATTATATAAATTATAAAGTATTTTATTGTTTATTAAAAGTCCAGCAGCCCCAAACGGGCCAAGTAAACTTTTCGCTACAAGGCCGAGCGAGCATAAACAGATTTTCAATATTTGGTTTTTATTATTCTTCTACCCCAAAAATTTTAAGAAATTGTCAATATTAGCCTTATAATTTTAAAAATATTTATTTTTAACATTTATAACTTTCTTTTATTATAATTAGTCAAATATTGACTGTATGGACCAAAAACCTGTATCATATTTATCTTATTTTCAAAAATACCATATGTTTTGTCTTTTCTTATTATGATAAATTTATTTTATAGTCCTTGGAGTTTTATATTTTTATGGATTTCTATTTATTCTTCCATTATTTCTACATTTTCTTCCTATTTTTTCTAAAATTTTTACTATTTCTTTATGAAAATATATTTTTTGTTTAAGATCATAAAAATCTATAAATTATAATTCTTCATAATTCTCTTGTCCTATATTTATTAGAGTTCTTTTTTCTTGTTCCAAACTTGTTATTTCTTGATTTAAATGTTATATATAGAAATTAAATTTATTTTCCTAATTAAAAATCATTTTTTTTATAGTATGACACATTAGTCTGATTCCATTCGAGACTTCAAATTCTTGATCATTATTATTCATAATGTTTCTGATTTATACCAATATATTAAGAACTTAACTACTTCATCTATAAATTTCATTATTTTATTTAATATTATCTCATCTTCATTTGTATTTATATTAAATATTTCTCTTTGTTCTTGTATTAAATCTAATTCAATATTTCATATATTATTCTTATTTTCTTTTATTTCTTTGACCAATTTTCTTATTTCATCTTTGTCTTCTATTTTTAAAGTATATATTGCATCTACTATATTAGTTATTGGATCCATTTTTTGTGGATATATGTATTATTAATTCTTTTATTAGCCTTTTCTAATTAGATTTATTATATTCTTGAATTCTTATTTTTCTTTATTTTTTCTTATTATACTTATAACTTTAATATTATTACCATTATTGGCTCTTCAGGCCTTTACTAATTTTATCTTTGATTTTATAAATGTTATTGGCTCTGATACCATTTCGCTTGGGGGGTTCGAAGACTAATCTAGTTAATCGAGAAAATTTAGTTAATAAAAATTAATTATGAAACTTTTGAAAATTAATTATGGAACTTTCTAAAATAGAAGAAATTAATGAAAAATATATTATTATTTGAATATTGAGTACATGATTTGTATAAGTACAAACGAGACTTTTTATAGGTATTTACAAAGAAACTCTATGTATACAGAATGGACTTTTCTATTGATGGTAAAAGCTGTTTATATTTAAATATCATTATCTCTATCTGCTTGTTCCCATATTTCTACTTGCTGCTCTAATTATATATTGGTTTCAAAATCTTCAATTTCTTTATTTAACTGGATCATATATATTTCTTTTTGTAAATTATCTGTTTTTATTTGATTGATTATTTTCTTTTCAATTCCTTAGGTAATCTTATATTTTTCATTGCTAATAATGCTTCTTTTGATACTAATTTTTTTTTAGAAAACAAATATGATTCATATTTCCATGTTCCACAATTAAATCATATCATTAAAGTTTTATGATTATATAAGATTTTGGTTCTATCATTTATCCAGATTGTTTTATCTACTCTTATATCTTTACATATAGTTTCATGAAATCTTGCCATATTAAAACTATATATCCAAGATCTCATTCTCTTCCCATCAAACAACAACATCTTAACAAACTTTTACCACCAAAAGATAAGAATTTAGAATTATTACCTCTATCCTTTATTGTATAAAAGGATTTTCCTATATGCTGATGGAGTAACCTTCTGCCTTAATGACCTCATCCTAAACTCCCTCAACACGCCTTCGCCTCTGGCTAAAATGGGAAAACTGGACAGTCTACGGCTTCACTGTATCATTTGGTGTTTTAGAATTTCCTTATATCCAATATAAGATATATGTTTCCTTTTTCTTTCTTGTGGGGTTATCTAGTTTATTAGATGGTTATATTTTTTGGGTTGAGATTGGAGACAAAGTTTTTATTTTTGCATTGGAATTGCTCAGAGAGCTTTTTTAGGATGATTGTAAGGTAGATCGTCTGAGGATAAGATATTAATCCTCTCGATCTAATTTATTTATATAGAGGATACATGATTAACCTTTTCCTCTTTACAGATGTATGGATGAGAAAAAAGATGTTGACTCTTTATCTTTCTCCTTTACAGGTGTATAATAGGAGAAAGGATAAACACAACTAAAGCTCGACATATACACATGGCTGAATGATTGGCTGACAACTTTATGTAGTGGCCTTACAAAGTCAAAAAGTTTTATACTACATTATTACAAACGATAATCTTATAAAGTAAAGTTTACATTATTTATTTCTGTCGACACAAGCAACAAGACTTCTTTTTACTTTATATCCATCAATCGACATGCTTGCTGCAACGTAGCTGCACTTGATCGAAATTTCATGATTGTTATTTCGTGTATGAAATCTAGCAGTATTTCTGATAGTGACTCTCCACCTTTTGCTGTCAAGAGGATGTAATTATTGAATTTTATTCTTGTCCTGTATTTTTATTGTACGGGTCTTTGGCTATGCTCTAGATCATCTTTATTCCTTGAGCTCTTCTTGTTCTTTTTCATGCTTTATTAAACTGTGGGGCTACTGTGTATTCTGTTCCCACTTCAAGCTGAAAATTTCTGGTAATATGGCCTATTATGATCACATAGAAGGCTTGGTATTATATGTTATGGGTGTATTTAGGACTTATGGTATAAAATTTGAGGTATATTTGTCTCTTTTTGGCAAATTTAGAGACTTCTTTTACAAGGAGTTCCTTAAAGCTGGCTAGTTCTTTTATGTTTATATCAGGGTATATCATGTCAAGAAATTCTTACCTTACTATCTTTCCAACAATGATTGGATCTGCATCTTTTATTGCCATCATTCTGGGATAGACATTTTTTCTTGGGGATTTATGGATGGTATTTTTATAGGAACAAATGGAATATATCCAAGTGGTTACCTGTTTATAGTCTTCTTTTTTTGGATTTAAATGAAGATTATCATCCTTTGAGACAAAAGGATTTATGCTGACAGCTCTTTTATTTTCTTCTCCTATAGCACAGATGATTATAATTTTATTTTTGGAGCTATTAGATCGCTGATAGGATTCGAGTTTATTGGATCGTTAATAAGATCCTGATTTATTGGATCTCTGGTAGAGTCCTGATTTATTTAATCACTCATAGGATCTTGTGGAATGGGTCCACTGCTGCTTTCAGCATTTAATGAATTTATTTGACGTTTACTAATCAAACTATTCCAAGAGGATATTAACCTGTCTACTCCGTCATTATGTGTTTCAAATATATTCCTTAGACAGTCAATTGCGTTAAAGGCTTCAGTAGCATCAGCTTTCAGTCGATTTATTTCATCATTTATTTTAGAGATTTATTCCTCAATTGTTTATGATTTCTCAGCAAATTCTATATTTCTGGATAAAAAATCTGCAAGACAATTGTCAGAACCTTTAATATAATTAACTTTAAAAGTATATAAAGATAAAAATACTTGCCATCTATGGATCCTTCGATATTGAGGTTTATTTGGTAATTTATTAAATATCAATGAACTAAGTTGAGTATTATCAGCTTCTACTGTAAATTCCTTAGCAATCAGAAATAATGAAAATTTTTTAATTCCTTTTAATATTGCTAATAATTCTTTTCATGTGTTGTATAATTTTGTTTTGCTGAATTTAGTGTTCCACTACATATTTCATTTAAATCAGTTTTCAATATTGCTGCCCAATATAAGTCACTGGCATCTGTTTGTAAAATTAAATTATCTGTTGGTTCTGGTAGTCTTAATTTAGGTAAATTTTTACATTCTTCTTTTAATTGTTTCTTTATTTCATCTATGGAGATTAAATTATTCTGTAATTGTTGTTTATAAAAAAAGATCTTATAAGTATTATCATCACGCTCAACTGCAACTCTGTATGGTTTAAAAATACGAGGCAATCTGAGAATATGGCCACATGGTGTTTTAAGATTTCTATTATATAAAGTTTATTGATAACTTTATAATTGATTAAGGAAATTATTTCCTAAGGGTAAATATTGTTTTAAAGTGTTATATTGGATAATATGTTTTAATAGTATTATTTTGTTATCTAGAATAATTGGAACTTGTGATTTATAATATAATAAAGGTGTTTGAGTGTTTATTATTCCTATAATTTTTATTCCAAAACTTGAGAATTTATTCCATTCTTTTAGTAAAAATGATTTACCTAATGTGATTTCGCTTCATATGTCTATTATTGCACATGTAGTTATATTAGTTCCGCGAAAAGTTAGTTCTATATAAGTGCCTAAAGGGAATTTTATAGTATTCATTTATTCATCTTTCCACATTGCTATTTTATGACAAAATTATGTTATTTCATTATCCATTTTTATATGTATTCCTTCATAAGTAATATTATAATTTATGTATTTTAAGAAACTTATTCATAATATTATATCATATATTTCATTTTGAGCAAATCCTGAGTCTATGAAATATGGTATTATAAATAATAACATTCCTATATATGTAGGGACAGTTACTTCTTTTGTACAAACTCTTATGTTTCTATTGAAGTCTTTATATTTATATTCAATAGTTATTACATGTTCTGTTAATCCTTTATTTTTTTAATATATTTAAATGGTTATGACTTGAACCTGTTTCCATTAATATCTTTGGACCTTCTATAAATTATATTCCATTAAAATATTTTCCCATTATTACTAAACTTCCACTAGATGTATTATCAGGTATTATTATTTCTTTATATACTCTATAATCTGATTGTTTTCCTTTATTTTCGGTTCTTTTTATAAGTTATTTGTTACCAAATTGAATTGGTATTATTTGGTTTCTAATATCTTCCTATAATTCAGGTTTATTATCTTTTATATCTAAATTATATGCTATAGGTAAGTTAGGGATTTACAATATTAGCTTTATACTTTGTCTTAAATCTTGAAATTCTTTTCCTATTTTTATATATGGTTTATTGCTATATATTTCTCCGTAATTGCTATTACAGAAAGAATATATAGCAGAATAATAAAATATCATAATTTTATTTCCTGGTTTCATTTATCTTTTCTTTTTAATTCGAAATATAAACTTAAAGTATCATTTATTTTTTTATCTTTTATATGGACACAATATCTAGGGTAACATTTAAATAAAAATTTTTTATAACATAAATTTCCTTCTATAATTCCTAAATGTGCTAATTCAGGGTCTATAAATCTCTAATCATTTAAACTTAGTATTATGGGTGAATTTATTCATTCCCTAAATATTGATTTTACTAATATTTATATTCCAGCTAAATATACATATTGTATTTTGCCTCTAATTCTATTACTTTTAATTTTATTTAAAGTAGCTTCTATACCTCTAAAGATTAATAAACTTAATTTAATATTTCCTCTACTCTGAGTTACATCTATAGTTTTTTTCTGTTCTTAATATTCATGAATAACTATATCCTTTCTTTTGAAGAATTGTTGTATATTTCTTAAAATCATATTATCTAGATTTCTCAAATTTAAAGATATCCGCAAAATTTCTTTTAATTTTTTCTGATTTAATTGTACAATTAGTTGATATCCATCTCTATTTTCTTGCTGTTTTATCTCTTTTTCTATTTCTATGTCTTCTATATTTTCTATGTCAGAATTCTGATTTTGGTTCATCTGAGTCTAAACTTCCTAAAGAACTTATACTTATAGATTCTGTATCACTATAACTTTCATATATTTCAGTATTAAAACAATTTATTGTTTCATTATTAGATAATAATTCTAAATCTGGTTTAATTTCATGATATTCTATCATCTATTTATTTAATTCATTGATTTCTATAATATTTTTATCCATTTGGTATAATAATAATTTTCTGGACCTTATTGATATTTTTATGAGAAGGGTGTTTTAGTTATTTTAGTAGTTTTTGGTTATGTTTGAACGTCATGAACTTAAAGAGTTATTTTTGAAATATATAAAATTTTTATGGTTAGTAATGTAAATTTCCCAAAAATTTTAACTCAACGTGTACCAATCCGAATGTCAACAATATAAAAAAGGGAAATTTACATTACTAACCATAAAAAATTTCTATATTTCAAAAATAACCCTTTAAGTTCATGACTTTCAAAAATAACCAAAAGCTACTAAAATAACTAAAACACCATTCTCATGAAAATATCAATAAGATCGAGAAAAATTATTATTCTACAAAATAGATAAAAATATTGCAGAAATCAACAAATTAAATAAACAGATGATAGAATACATAAAGATGATAATAGAAGAAATAAAACTTCTGAAAATAGAGGTATTTGAAATAAAAATTAAGTTAGAAAAGAAATCAACAATTCTAGAAGCACAAAGAAAATTAAAAGAATTTATTAGACATGAAGAAAAAATACAATTTAGCGAAGTAGTCAAATGATCATTTGATGAAAGAATAAGAACAACTGTCATGCCAGAAATATTAAGAAGAGTAGAAGAATATCAGAAACAAATAGAAGAAATAATAAAAAGATCAAAAGAAAAAACTGATATAAAACAAAAGGGAATAAAAATTAATGAACCTAAGAAATTAAGTGATACTTAATAATGGATAATTTAGAAGAAAAATTTGATAGATTATCATTAGAAGATTTAGACTTAGAAACATTAGGATTTGATGTAAACATGAATGTTGCAACACTACCTACTGAACCAAATATAAAAATTGATACCCCTGAAGAACCATATAGCAATAAAAAGATAAGATCACAACATAAAATATTATCATCTAAAAAGTCTTATTATAAAATGTATCCAGAAGAATATATACCAGAATATAAAACTGAAAATGAATCCATTAAACCTATGGGAAGTAAATTAGATATAGACTGTAGAAAATACCCTAGTAAAACATTAACAAGTTGGTCAAATGATATGAAAATGATGTTTATGTTTAATAAAACAAATGATGATTGGGATACAAAAAATACAGAAGAAAAAATTTGATATATGGATTGAGTTATTAGTAATGAGTTTTACTGGTAATGTACAAAATTGGTGGGATGAAATAACTGAAAAAACAAAAACTTTAATAAGATTAGCAACAAAACAAGAATTTAGAAAAAGAATTAGTGAAAGACTAGATAAATTTACAAATTATATAAGAGATGATTTTTTAGGAGAAAATTGGGAACATCTCAAGCAAAGAGAAATAGAAAAAGAAAAACTCTTAGCAAGACAACATTTAGTGAATCTTCAAATATGTAATTTATGTAACATAAAAAATTATACGTGTGAATTTCAGAAATATTATTATAAACAATTTTATAGTAATGATGATCAAACAATTTATTATGATATGTATATAAATAAATTACCACCACCATTGAATACTTATTTTATGAAAGAATAGAATTCATATAGATTAATATAATCAGGAAAACAAATACCAATACAAAATACTTTAGGATCTAGAATAGAATTTGTAATAAGAAAATTAAAATATATATGCATAGAAAGACAATTGTATAAAAAGCAAAAAAAAAAATAGTAATCTGTTGTAACCAAGTAGATGCACCTAATCAATGTGGATGTAAACTATATTATAAAAAACGAAAACAATGATATAAAGGTAAATATAAGAACAAAATAAGATATAAAAAGCATTATAGGAAATATTAGAAAAATAAAGCATTTAAAAGAAAACCTTATAGAAGATACTATAAAAGAAAGCATAATAAAGAAATTAAAAAAGACCCTAAAGAATGTAGATGTTGGAATTGTGGACAAAAGAGACATATAAGCCTTGAATGTAAACAGAAAAAATTAAAAGAAATCTCAAGAATATCTTTAAATTTGAGAAATCCAGATAATACTATTCTAAGAAATATACAACAATTCTTCAAAAGAAAGAACATAGCTATTCATGAATATCAAGAACAGGAAAAAGCTATAGATATAACACAAAGTAGAGGAAATATTAAATTAAGTTTATTAAACTCTAGAGGTATAGAAGCTACTTTAAATAAAATTAAAAGTGATAAAATTAGAGACAAAATACAATATGTATATTTAGCTGGAATACAAATATTAGTAAAATCATGATTTAGGGAAGGAATAAATTCACCCATAATAGTAAGTTTGCATGATCAAAGATTTATAGATCCTGAATTAGCACATTTAGGAACCATAGAAGGAAATTTATGTTATAAAAAAATTTTATTTACATGTTATCATAAATATTGTGTCCATATAAAAGATAAAAATATAAATGATACTTTAAGTTTATATTTCGAATTAAAAAGAAAAGATATAATGAAACCAAGAAATAAAATTATGACATTTTATTATTCTGCTTTATATTCTTTCTGTAATAGTAATTACAGAGAAATATATAGCAATAAACCATATATAGAAATAGGAAAAGAATTTTAAGATTTAGGACAAAGTATAGAACCAATATTACAAATTCCTAATTTACTGATAACATATAATCTAAATATAAAAGATAATAAACCTGAATTAGAGGAAGATGATAGAAACCAAACAATACCAATTCTATTTTACAACAAGTAACTTATAAAAAGAACCAAAAATAAAAGAAAACAACCAGATTATAGTATATATAAAGAAATAATAATACCTGATAATATATCTAGTGAAAGTTTAGTAATAATGGGAAAATATTTTAATGGAATAGAATTTATAGAAGGTCCAAAAATATTAATAGATACATGTTCAATTCATATCCATTTAAATATATTACAAAATAAAGGATTAACAGAACATGTAACAACTAATGAATATAAATATAAGGATTTCAATGGAAATATAAGAGTTTGTACAAAAGAAGTAACTGTCCCAATATATATAGGAAGACTACTATTTAGAATACCTTGTTTTATAAACTCAGGATTTACTCAAAATGAGATATATGATATAATATTAGGAATGAGTTTCTTAAAACATATAAATTATAATATTACTTCTGAAGGAATATATATAAAAATAGATAATGAAATAACAGAATTTTGTCTTAAAATAGCAATGTGAAAAAATGAATAATGAATACTATAAAGTTCTCTTTAAATACTTATATAGAACTAATTTTTTCCGAAACTAATATAACTACATGTGCAATAATAAACACTGGAAACGAAATCACATTAGCAAAATCCTTTTTACTAAAAGAATGAAATAAATTCTCAGGTTTTGGAATAAAACTTATAGGCATACCCAAGTTCTAATTATTATAAATACTCAAGTTCACAAGTTCACTAATATAACAAATACTCAAACACCTTTACTATATTATAAATCATAAGTTCCAATTATTCTGGGTAATAAAATAATACTATTAAAACATATTATCCAATATAACACTTTAAAATAAGATTTACTCTTAGGAAATGATTTCCTTAGTCAATTTCAAAGTTATCAACAAACTTTATATAATATAAATCTTAAAACACCATGTAGCAATATTCTCAAATTGCCTCGTATTTTTAAACTATACAAAGTTGCAGCTAAACGTGGAGATTATACTTATAAGATCTTTTTTTATAAACAACAATTACAGAATAATTTAATATCTATAGATGAAATTAAGAAACAATTACAAGAAGTATATCATGAAAATCCTTTGACTTTATGGAACCCTAAAAATTTAAGAGCTAAAATATAATTAATAGAATCAGTAACCATTAGAGTAAGAACGATGGTATATACCCAGGAAGATATAACATAATTTAAAATACAATTAAAAAAATTATTAGACTTAAATCTAATAAGACAAAGCTTTAGTCATAATTCAAGTACAACCTTTATAGTTATAAAACATAGTGAACAAGTTAGAGGAAAAATTATAATGGTCATAAATTATAAAGAATTAAATAAATATACTAAATTTGATGGATATTTCTTACCAAAGAAAGAAGTACTAATTAATCTAGTAAAAGGAAATATATATTATTCTAAATTTGATTGTAAATCAGGATTTTAGCAAATAAAAATAGAAGAAGATAGTATAAAATATACAGCCTTTAGTACACTTTAAGGACATTATGAGTGGTTGGTCATGCCATTTGGATTAAAAATGCACTACAAATATATCAAAGAATAATGAATGATTTGTTAAGAAATAAAACATATTTAATAGTTTATGTAGATGATATTTTAATAAGTTCAAAAACATATAAAAAACATATTGAACATTTGAAATACTTTGCACAAACGTGTAAAGAAAAAAGAATAATATTAAGTGAGAAAAAAGCTAAAATATGCCAAAATGAAATAGAATTTTTAGGTATGATACTTAATAGTACAGACATAAAGTTACAATCTCATATAAGTGAAAAAATAAAACACTTTTATGATAAATTAGAAGACAAAAAGCAAATATAAAAATTTTTAGGTTGTCTAAATTATGCAGAAAGATTTATAGAAAATTTAGCTACGAAAAGAAATCATTTACAAAAATTATTAAAGAAAAATAATATTTAAGGATGGAAAGAAGAACATATAAAAACAGTTAAACAGCTAAAAGAAGAATGTAAAAATTTACCTAAATTAAGATTACCTGAACCAACAGATAATTTAATTCTACAAACAGATGCTAGTGACTTATATTGGGCAGCAATATTGAAAACTTATTTAAATGAAATATGTAGTGGAACACTAAATTTAGCAGAACAAAATTATACAACACATGAAAAAGAATTATTAGCAATATTAAAAGGAATTAAAATTTTTTCATTATTTCTGATTGCTAAGGAATTTACAGTTGAAACTGATAATACTCAAGTTAGATCATTGATTTTAATAAATTACCAAATGAACCTCAATATCGAAGGATCCATAGATGACAAGTATTTTTATCTTTATATACTTTTAAAGTTAATTATATTAAAGGTTCTGATAATTATCTTGCAAATTTTTTATCCAAGAATATAGAATTTTCTGAAGAATCATAAACAATGGAAGAAGAAATCTCCAAAATAAATAATGAAATAAATCGACTGAAAGCTGATGATACTGAAGTCTTTTACGCAATTGACTGTCTAATGGATATATTTGAAACACATAATGATGGAGTAGATAGGCTAATATCCTCTTAGAATAGTCTGATCAGTAAACTCCAAATAAACCCAATAAATGCTGGAAGCAGCAGTGGACTCGTTCCACAGGATCCTATTAGTGATCCAATAAATCAGGACTCTATCAACAATCCAAAAAATCCGGATCCTATCAGCGATCCAATAGTTCAAAAAATAAAACCATAACCATCTGTGCTGCAGGTGAAGAAAATAAAAGAACTGTTAGCATAAATCCCTTTGTCTCAGAAGACGATAATCTCCCCTTAAATCCAAAAGAAGAAGATTATAAACAGGTCATGTTACCAGAAATTTCCAACTTGAGTGGGAACAGAATATACAGCAACCCCACTGTTCAATAAAGCATGGATAAGAACAAGAAGAGCTCGAGGAATAAAGGCGATCTGGAGCATAGCCAAAGACCTGTACAATAGAAAATACAAGACAATAATAAAATTCAATAATTACATTCTTTTGACAGTAAAATGTGGAGAGTCAGCATCAGAAATACTTCTGAATTTCATATACGAAATAATAACTATGAGATTTTCATCAAGTGCAGCCACGTTGCAGCAAGCATGTCAATTGATGGAGATAAAGTGAAAAAGAATTTTTGTCGCTTGTGTCGGTAGAAATAAATAATGTAAACTTTATTTTTTAAGTTTATCGGTTGTAATAATGTAGTATAAAACTTTTGACTTTTGTAAGGCCACTACATAAAGTTGTTGACCATTAATTCAGTCGATGTGAATATATCGGGCTTTAGTTGTACTTATCTTTTCTCCTACTATACACCTGCAAAGGAGAAAGATAAAGGCGTGCTGAGGGAGTTTAGGACGAGGTCATTAAGGCAGAAGGTTACTCCGCCGGTGTATAGAAAAATCCTTTTATACAATAAATGATAGAGGTAATAATTCTAAATTTTTATTTTTTGGTAGTAAAAGTTTGGTTTGTTAAAGATGTTGTTATTTGATGAGAAGAGAAGGAGATCTTGGATATATAGTTTTAATATTGAAAGATTTCATGAAACCCTATGTAAAGATACATGATTAGATAAAATAATATGAATAAATGATAAAATTAAAATTCTATACAATCATAAAACCTTAATAATAAGTAATGACATATGAATCATATATTTTCTAAAAGGAAATTAGTACCAAAAGAAGCTTTATTAGCAATAAAAAACAGAGATTGCCTAAGGAATTAGAAAGAAAATTAATCAATCAAATAGAAATAGATAATTTACAAAAAGAAATATATATAATCCAAATAAATAAAGAAATTGAAATCTTAGAAACCAATATACAAGTAGAACAGTATATAGAGATATGGGAACAAGCAAGTAGTGATGATGATGTTTAAATATAAACAGCTTTTACCACCAATAAAAAATTTTATTCTATATACATGAAGTTTCTTTGTAAATACCTATGAATAGTCTCTTTTGTACTTATACAAATCATGTACTCAATCTTTGAATAATAATATATCTAATCAATTTATGTTATTTCTACCATTTTAGATCAATCCATTTATATTAATTTTATTAACTAGATTTTTCGATTAATTAGATTAGTTTTCGGACCCCAAGCAAATGGTATCAAAACTAATAACATCAATAAAATTATCGATAAAATCAATAAGAGCGAATAGAACAACTAAAGCTAACAAAATGCTTGGTATTTGTGTGCTTATGATTCAATACAAATATTTTTCATTTAACAAATTTAATATTTTTATATGCCAACAACCTCTTGATTGAGTTATAGCTCCTTCCCTTAAACTTGATGGCGGAGGGTTGGAGTCTCCAAAGTAGTTGTGGGAGTATTTATTTGATTTCTTAACTTAGGATTTAATTGTATTTTGAGACTTTAATTAAACATGTGTTGCACTTTGGTTGTATTGTATATAATATTAAAAAAAAAAGTTGGTCCATTAACACCCTTGAGAATTCCTCATAAAATTATTTTTCAATTGAAATTACCTAAATAACTAGGGAGAACTTAATTTTTTTTTTTAATGGGAATTCAATTAAACACGTAAAAAAATATTTACACACAACACATCTCAAAATTTTATATATTTTTTAAATTTTAATTGGAAAATATTTTAAAAAATTATAAGAGCTTAGAACTCTGGAGATAGAATAAATTTTTTAAATATTTTAATATTTAATGTATTTTATAAATAAAACAATTAAAAGAAATATTTTTAAGAGTAAAATTTAATGAAAAGATGGTTGATTTTAATATATGAATTTCTGTTTTATAAATTAAGCTAGAATATTTTAAGAAATAAAATTAAAAGGGATGTTATATCGATTTTAGAGGAGTGTTAAAAACTCCACTCTTAATCAAAAGATCTTTGTATAAGTTGGGAAAAAATTGTTCAAGGTTAGAGTAATATACTAGATTCCCAGTGATCCAACTAATATCCCACTCAAATTAATGGGCATTAATTATTAATGTTTATCGTGGTGGGATAAAAATTACAGTTCAAGAAAAATTAAAAAAACATTAATGACAAATATAATGTGATAATTGTATATCAATTGTCAATACTAAAATAATATAATTAAGATTCCTAATATTATTAGAAAATTTATTATATTTCTTTAAATTTTTCATTAGCAACAATTTTTTCTTTTCAAGTGATGCATTAATATTACAAACTATGTCTGCCAAGAGTCAACTTATCGATTAGTCACCACAGCACAGACTAGCCCTGCATATTAAAATGGGCTAATATTTACTTCCTAAAGTAATGATATTCGGCCCTGATGGTGACACAAGGGCAATGACTGTACAGTAACACTACTGCAATCCAAAACAATGCACTGTGCAGTGCACAATGATGTTGTTTCTGTCGTCTTTGTGTCACTATTAATGCTAAATATCATTATTGTTACTCCCTGTATATATAACAGGAATATTGTAAGACATTTACGATGGAAATATATGAGTTCACGTTATTTTTTTGAAGTTTAAAATCAGCTAGAACAATGACACCAATAAACCCAACGACGATGAACAATAGCTTGAGTTTCACATTCTTGTTAATTGATCAAGAGTTGAACCTAGCTACAGGTAACTTGCAACATAAACCAGAAAGTTGCATTCCATATCAGCAAACATGAATCTGTTCTTAAGACCAAATTTATTGTCTCAAACAGATAGAAGTAAAGAGCATTAATAAAAATAAGGTGGTTTGATTTTCGGGATACAACAACATTATTACGAAGTCACACTTTAAGCATATCGTTTTTAGAACAACAAAAGAAAATAGATGAAGAAATATAAAATAGAAGTAGAGAGTATTAATTAAAGTAATTTGATTATTTTTTATATAGTAATCGTTGAAGGTTTTGTATGTCTTTATTCTTCAACAAGTCTTTTCATAATTCAATTTAAATTAATCATCTATTTTTTATTTATTTATTTTGAACTAATTATCTATTCATCTCATAATTTAAATTACATGTAAATTTGATTTTTTAACTTTCTTAATAGTCATCTATTCATCTCATAATTTAAATCACATATAAATTTGACTATTTAATTCTAATTTATAATTAAATCATACACAAAAATAACTTTTCTTACTTCCCTCTAATATAGGACATTAGTATTTTGAAATATTTGTGTAATTCCAACCATTTGCCCGCAAGCAGAATTGAACGCCCAAGCAAATGGGTGGTTCTCAAGTTTAGTTTGCGAATTCTGCCACGATTTTTCCTCTCGACAAAGATTGACGAACCTACCAAGAATGTGGCGTTTATTTATTTATTATTATTATTATTTTGTTTTCAACTCAATCTCTATCAAAATTCTACATTGGGGAGGAATTAGGTCATGGTAACGGGCCTTACTGAAATTACCAATTTCGCAAACACGTTTCAAAGTCGCACCCTTTCATTTATTATACAAGTCTTACGAGAATGGGCCATGGAATAAGAGCCGTGAATCCACTACGAATCAAAGCCTAAAAAAATTTTACAAGACTAAAAAGACCACATGTCAGCGACGTATTCCTTTATGTCTCAAATTATATGCCGTGGTTGGACGTAAAACGCATGCAGTGATGCAATCGCCGCTACATCATAATCATCATCCGTATTAAATCTCACTGTCAAGATTAACACGACCTTCCTGTCCACGAGCGTCCCCATTGTTTGACCTCAACACTTCCGCGTTGTCCTAACCTCCTAATTAAGATTAGTACAACGGTGATGGGCGCAATCAAAACTCTACCCCCACACACAAATGCGATGTTTGAATTTCTTCCCACAAAGTTAAATTTATTTTCTTTCTCTTTTTTGGGGTTATTTTAACGTATCTTTAATTCTTGTCAGCTAGTATTAGCTTTTGTGTTTGAACTTGGGTTGTCTAGAGATTACATAAATAATTCAGCTTTCTCTAGAAGAGGGCAAAAGAAAAAAAAAAAAAAAAGGCTTCACATGATAAAGGAATTCGATATATTATCTTTCCATTCCAATCCAATTGCATTTGTTGCCATTAATTTCAATTTTCAAAAGATTCACACGTATAAATATTTTATATTAACGTTACCAAATCCCAATAGGATCGTGTCATTCTGTGGTTTTTATTTATATTGAGCTGCTCTAAAACGTTTTTCACACAAAGACTTTCTCTCGTTGTGATCATTTTGTGAGTTGACATATCCTAGAGACGGAAGAAAACTTCTATAATCCTGTGGCATTAATTCATTAATGATAATATCTTTGTGGTTGGCATGAGTATTCATTGTATTGATTAATATTAATTTTATATTTTCATGCGGCATATTTTGTTTTATAGTATATTAGAATAAATATTCTTTTAAGAGATTTCTTAATTTAATAAAATATGAGATCCTTCATTAAAATATTACTATATACAATAATATATCCAATTCACTGTAATATATATACACTAAGAAATTAGTGGCTCGCAGGACTTATTTATGGACGTACTAATATATTTAATAGGTTTGACAAATAAGGGCATAAATATTATGAAAAGTTTATTTTCTTAAGTAGATTCAAGTTTGATGAAAAGCGAATCATAATTGAATTAGTAAAAGTTTGATCTTCTCTCTTTACATAAAAGAGATTAGGATTACTTATTCAAACGCTATGGATATTTAATTTACATGAAGTTTTGAGATAAAATTAGGTGCTCCTGGCCAACTCAATTTCCAATTCAACAAAAACAAAGTCGTTTCAGTGAAAACAATTGGCTTTGAGCTCGTGTCTCATCAAAGAATTCTATTAGACGGTCAATGGAATCAAATTTTACAACTTCTTCAGTTAATTGGAATTCACAAAAGTTGGTCAAAGAATCGTAAAACACACTTTCCCATCCAATTCGAGAATGCCTCAGGTGTAATCAAAGTTTACCACATAGATTTCCTACGAGATTCTCCTTTATAATGCTTGTAAGTTACCATTATTGTAATTATTATTAAATTTTATTATTGGTTACAAGTTTCGTTATCAATTATCCATTTTTTAATTTATATTTATTATTTTAAGCCAACATCTAGAATGCGTCTAAGAAAGTGTAAGGAATGATGTGACTAATAAAACTTATAAATTGTAATATTTATAACAATTATTGCAAGGTTCCTTGATTCCACTGAAATAAAACAGTTGCATTAGTAGAAAACTTACTACACGTAGCGTGATTTTATCGCATAAACGAATTAGAAATGTACTATATAATATTTTAAAAAAAATAAAAATCTAATTTTATTTTTTTTTTTCACCTCATTTCGTGAGTGGTTTATTTCAAAATAAAAATATACGTGTTAAAATATTAGTGTATAAGAACACCAATCATGTGATGCACACGTCATACTTGAATTTTTCTCTTCTCTTCCATCAAATTTCAGAAAATGCCAAGTGAAACTAGACGCTGATAAACTGCTAACAAAAATAATCTACAAAACCACACAGGGTTAATAGGTTGAAAACTAAATATTTAAACTCGCACAGATTTTTTAATTTTTCTGTCCAATTAGCAGCGCTCTTAAATTCTTTAGGTGCGATTATGTATGTAGTAAAATCTCACTATATTCATAATATTGGGACCAAATTAAGTTATCATTATAAATAGAAGTGTAATTATAAAAATTATTATTTTAACTTTGTTATCGATCCTTAGTGTAAGTGATATAGGGATAAAACATGCGGACATTGATAATTAGTTAATAAAGCATGCCAAATCCAATAGATAGACATAGTTCTAAAATTATTAGTACATAAATTTATGTAGTGTTAAGAAATATGTAAAATAATCTTAAAAATCTAAAGAATCATTGTCCCAAACAACTTTATAATTTTTTTTTATTCTATCTTAAATTTTTAATATAATATAGCATATATTTTTTTTACAATATACAATTATTTTTATTATATGGATAAAAGTTACTTAAGATGAGATCTAGAAAAACTATAACTTATTATAATGTAGAATTTATTCTTATTTATAACTAGTGTAAATTGATACTAAAATTTTTTATGACTACATGAAGGTTATTTCTATCTAGAATTTTACTATAAAAAGGTTTGAATATATAGCTTTTTAGTTATTTATTTTTATACAATTAATCAGAAGGTGTGTACATATAGAAAAATATTGATAATGTGGATAATGCGAGCTCACATACAAAGAATTTTCTTTGTATTTATTTTTCAAAGCTTCATGACAAACTTTCTAAATTTTTTATCTCAAGTTTTATTTTAAATGATGTATCTTTAACTAAGTTTAAATAATTTTTTATAAAAATTAAATAAATAAATTATATTATATCATTAATTAATTAATAATATATTATTTAAAATATATACTGTTATTTTTCTCTTTTTTTTTTTTTGAGAAGTTCCCAAATGTTTTCTACTATATCAATCGTCACCCAATTTGCACCTCCGGTTCATCCGGCGCCAAATCACAACAAAGACCCACGTGTATTCCCCAAAAGCCGGCCGCACTCGATAATCCCCGTAATGGCAATCCTACCCTACCTACCAGTACCGTGGCGATCTCCCATTCGGATAACGTTTTATCAGCGCATGTTCTGTGGGGTCGATGGTCAAATGTTTGGATGAGACTTGAACTAGTCGTAGGTGTGAACATTAACCCCTGGGGTCCAACGCTTTCCAAAACCTCATCCCTTCTCCATCTTATGATAATCTCATGCACGCCACGCGTACAACGATGGCAAGGCGTACACACCACAAAGTGCTTTTTAATCAAATCATCATGCATCATCCAAACATCATCACACTTAAACCGCGTATGATTTTATTAAAACAAAAAAATGAACGGCCCACAACATCTACACAAGCTTCCATAAAGATGCAAAATTATCTTTTGATTTTCAAAATCCATGCAAAAATGCAAAAGCAAAACACAATCCGAAGTGTAAGTAAAGATTTGCCAAAAACAAAAGCGTTACCGCCTCCACGTACTGTCTCGAAGCGTTAAATTTCTCCGGTTACCGTCACATGGTTCAAAGGAGAATCGACCAGAAAGTTGACAACAGGGAAAAAAAAATTGTTATTATATTATTTAAAATTAGCTAGCTTGTAGCGCAAGTTTTGTGTGTCTGGTTGTAGAGAATAAAGCTCCCCACCCAGAGCAGCACCTGTAGGAAGAGTTCTCGTAAGGCTGACGACACGTAGACGCAATGGGAACTAATGGGAATACAAAATAGTAATAATAATATTTATTGTGAATTAAAAAAATACAATAAATAAAAAGAAGAAACAAAGAAAGAGAGTTTCCGCGTAGACAGATGAGACTGAGAGGTGACTACTGTAATGAAAGAAGAAGCTTTTAATTTGTTTGGTTTGATTTTCGTTTCCAAAAATCTGAACGAATAATAGAAACGCTCGCTCGCTTTGACACCTAAGCAGAAATTAAATTAAAAAGGGGGCAAAACTCAAAATCCTTTCTTCTTCTATTCACACTTTTAAATCTTTTTAATTCGTAAATTCATTCGATTCTGGCCTTTTTCTTTTTTTTTTTTTTTTTTGGTTGATCTCAAGATTTATAGAGCTTAAGAGTGATTGCGTGTTATGGAGGGACATCAGCAGCACCATCAACATCATCATCATCATCATCAACAACAACAACAAATACATCATCAGCAGCAACAGCAACAACAACAACAGCAGCTGCAGCATCCTCCTCATATCAGTGTTAACGTGGATACAAGTGATAGGTTTCCCCAATGGAGTGTTCAAGAAACCAAGGAGTTTTTGGCAATCAGAGCAGAACTGGATCGTACTTTCATGGAAACAAAGAGAAACAAGCTTCTATGGGAAGTTATTTCTACAAAGATGAAAGAAAAGGGTTACAATCGCAGCGCTGAACAGTGCAAGTGCAAGTGGAAAAATCTCGTTACCCGTTATAAGGTAAACAACTAATTAATTAATCAACAACTTAACTAACCTTTTTTTTTTAAATTAATAATATATATATAATTAAAATTTAATTTCTTGAAACAAAATAAAACCCTATTTTTCAGGGATGTGAGACGATGGAGCCGGAGGCTATGAGGCAGCAATTCCCGTTTTATAATGAGCTGCAGGCGATATTTGCTTCAAGAATGCAAAGGATGCTGTGGGCGGAAACTGAGGGAGGGTCGAAAAAGAAAGCGGCTGCGGCGGTGCAATTATCTTCTGAGGACGAGGATTTAAATGAAGAAAGCGAAGGCGAAAAGGGTAACGTGATGAGGAAGAAGAAGAAGGGCAAGAGCAGTACTGGGGGTGGTGGCAGTACGAGTAGTAGCAATAATTTTAAAGAGATATTGGAGGAGTTTATGAAGCAACAGATGCAAATGGAAATGCAATGGAGGGAAGCCTTTGAAGCGAGGGAAAACGAGAGGAGAATAAAGGAAATGGAGTGGAGACAAACGATGGAGGCATTGGAGAATGAGAGGATAATGATAGATAGAAGATGGAGAGAAAGAGAAGAGCAAAGAAGAATGAGAGAAGAAGCTAGGGCTGAGAAGAGAGATGCTCTTATTACTGCACTTTTAAACAAGCTTAGAAGAGAAGACATGTAGCTACTACTATAGCTACCTAGCTAGCTGGCTAGCTTTTCTTGAGAGGTTTGTCTTAGAACTAATATCTCAAATATGTTCATCATGAGAATGTTTTTAATTTAACTTGTTTCATTTTCGTTTTCTTTATTTTCTGTTTTTGCCCACGAAAGGGTTCCTTTTGCTTAGCGAGGAAGCTTTAGTTTTCTCATTTTATGTGTTTTTTCCCCCTTTCTTTTTGCTCTTGTGATATTTATAGGAGTTATCATTGAACGAGATCACCAAAGGCACACTAATAATTTGAAAAGGCTTAGAAGATCTGCAAAATATAGTGGGGGAATAAAGAACACAATCTGCATATACAACTATTGAGAATCCACCAACTTTTGTAAGTGTTTGAGATAATGCTCATGAAAGTAGATATCCTTTGATGAGGGAAAAATATATGTAGATTCTAGGTGGAAGCACAGTATTGATATAGTTAATGGTCCAATATTTGGTAGTTGCTAATGGCCCTGAACTTCTTCAAGTTGCCACAACTTTCACATTCATATAATTCATGATTTTTGCACCGAATTATTAGATGTTCAATTTCTATTTCCATTTATAGCGTTTGATAGTCGAGAGAAATGCTGAGCTATTTGCATTTAGGCAAAAGACTCTATTGAAATCCATTAAAAATATCAATATGAAGAATATGCAGTGTTAATTAGTTCTCAATAGGGTTTATATGAAGCAAAAACGAAATCCTTTTCATTTAAGATGAAGCACTGTGATAAGCACTTCGTTTATGATAATTATCACTGCAGCACTTCATCAGGTTGTTTATGGAGATGGTGATTATAATCAATGATGAAAGATTTATTTCAGATTAAGACTTTTGATTCTATTTAATTGACCTTCAGGGCATTAACAAGGAAATTATATGTTATCATGTTGTTTCTTCAAAGCATGCACACCAAAATTTCTAACCTAACTGGGTAAGAATTTGTTCATAACAAATTGATATGAACAATTTTTTTTCTTGGCTTGGGATTTGTGATGTATGTAGACATCGAAGACTTAGATGTAGAAAAAGACTTTAAGACGGTTACCACTTCTTGCTTAGTTACGTTCATCCGTATTGTCCATCTAACAAAATCTTATCACAAAAATTTTATTAAAAATTGACAAATATTAATTAATTTGAGAGAAAACGTTAAAATTGAAGTAATAGACAGGAGAGAAAACACATAATATGTGGCACAATTTCATTGAGTGAAGCTGAGCATATAACACTATTCTACATTTCTAAGACTTTCTCATTAAGTTCTTAATCACAATAAATTTGTGCCATAGCTAACTGAAACTTAATGTAGTCTCTAAAATTTTTGTTGCTGCTCTCATAAAAAATTTAAGGTAAGATTGAGCGGGGTTGATTTTTTTTTTTTGGTTTCTTTTGTTTTTTCTGTTTGCTCTGATATTGTCAATTTTATATTGAAACCTAGATTTAGATTTTAGCAAAAAGATATGTAGGCCTTTGTTAAAAGCAAATTATGTTGGTCCCAATTGGATCATGCATTTTACGGACGATCCAATTGGGGCCAACATAATTATTCCAAAATTTTTTTGTGAAGCTTATTAGAAACAAATATTTGAACATGGATTTCATATCATTATTCAATTGTTATCTCGATCATTTTCACTCTTTTCTATCATAAAATCATGTTTATGATATGTTACTTTCCTCTCTTTATGGTCGTGAAAAAGTTTATTTTCCAGTATAACATGGTAAAAAACAGATAAGCACACACAATATATGTATATACACACACACATAGATATACACGTAGTACTTTTCCATAACGAAACAAAATTTGTCTTTTCTTTTGGTATATTTGAACACTCGTGTTCAAATTATTTATTTGTTCACATTGAGTTGCTTAGGCAACAAGAAAATTGACCCAAGCCATATTTAGGAGAATAGTCAATAAATTCTAAAATAGAATATATATAAATGATGTTTCTTGATATAGACTAATAGGAATCCTATGCTTATATAAATTATTCATGAAAAACTTTAGATTTTCCTTTAAATAATTACATTTTCTCCTCTCATATTCAAAATTGAATTATAATTACTTTTTTAATTTTGCGATAATATGTAACTTTATCATTCCATTAGATGGCGTTCGATACATTAATCTTAATGCTTGAGATGAGATTATAACCCTACTAGCTAGTATATGATACATCCATGGATCTTTATGTTGAAGTTTTTGCATTATTAGCACGAACTAGATATGCCTGTTTTTCTTTAGTTAGTCTAAATAATTATGTCATGTGTTTCTTTTTTTTTTTTTTGGGGGCGGATGGGGTGAATAGGGTGGTGTTTTTGGGATCCCATGAATTGAAATATTTAACCACCCATTTTGTCTGAAATGACCTTTCATTTTTTGCACGTAAAACAAGCAATACTTTTTTTTTTCTCTTTAATGACTTTTCAAAAGGTTTTGGTGAAATAACATGCAATATCCTTTCTGTTAATCATCATTACCCATTGTCCCTAATCATTTAATAGCAAAAGCTGGTTTTGTGTCTCTAGATGCCAAGTAAATCAGCAGCCATCTCCATTTTTATAATCATTCAAACAATTGCCCCATTTCCCCCATGGAAACAGATCGCTTTGTTTGACAATTTTTGCTTGTAACGTCCACACAAGTTGAATATTTGCCCGCTTTGCACTGGCCGCAGTAAGGCAGCTCACATACAACATGACAAATAAAATTAACGCGTAACCCTAATTTCTCTGGCGTCAGCCTAGCTAGCAGTAACAGAAATACTTCACTTTGCGGAGAACAGCTATGTCACAAAAACAAAACCGTGTCTCTTCTGGCTATGGAATAGATGATATTATTATATCAATTTACAATCTTTAAAATTTGCACCGACAAATATTGTGTTCTGTGCCAGTTATATTATTATTTCACTTGAAACCTTTGAATATTTACCTAGGTCAGAAAAAAAGGCACATACTCTGATACACGGGATGTTTGAATTTTTGCTGCTACAGTTCTTTATTGTTTGGACTTTGATGCTCTGACCAAGAATGCCTACGATAGTTCTTAATATACAATGTTTAGCTTATAATTCAAATTAATTAATTATATATATATATATATTTCTTTGTTATGGGGGATGCTTGCATGTGACGAAAAGTTGAATTCCAGCTATGATCATCATTTTTAGTATTGAAAATCACTAGACATAAGACAATCATTATTCATTTACTTGGTTTTGAGTGATCAATGCTGATCAGGTTTGTGTGTGTGAATATATATATATATATATATAAATCAGTGGATGATAGTATGATACTGTCACGTGACATAACAACGTGTTGTCCCGCAATATATATGATAATGCAACTATGTACGTTCTACAATATTAAAGCATTGTAAATGAAGGACGATGGCCATTGACTTCACACAGCATTTGATTGTCTACTAATTGCTTAAATGATAAGTTATTTACAACTTGCTATTAAGAGAGACTACTAAAAATTATTAATAAAAAAATCTAATGAACTCTTTTCTTATATTATTGTCATGCCTACGTACATCTCAATAGAAAAAAAAAACATCAAGTAAAAATTTTGATACAAAAGAGAAACTTAACCGATTTGAATTCTCTACTTAATTTTTTAAAATGTTTATCTCTTAATATTAACTGTATACAGTTAAAATTTATTTTCTTTTTCATTGTTATCTAATGAGCACTGACTGTAACCTCAACTTATCTTAAGAGCTCCCAATCGTGAGAGGATTGCATAAGCACTTTCTCCTTAAAACACTTTCCCAACAACTTCCACAAAACTGTTACATAGCAAATAAGCAAAATTGCAATAATGCAAGTAGGGCCGCAAGAATGAACCGACTTTGTGGCTCATTAATTATTATTTCATTGCATAAATTGTTCTGATTCGCTGACTTTTTTGATCTTGTTCTTTATAAACATTAAAGACACAAAAGAAACGACAAAAAGAGATTTCATTTTACTAAATCCGTGGGAGTGTGAGATCTGTTTCATTTATTATATAATTACAAGCTTTTGATTGAAGGATATATTAATTCTCGGTGTTAGATATATATTCCATCAGAAAAAAGAATTGATTTCATCATAATCTTGTCTAAGTCAAATCATGGTCAAATTTTTCGACTGTACACATTTTTCTTTTCAGGCCCACGCGAAACTTTAATTTTGTATGAAGTGTCTTCCATACTGCTAGTGAAGAACCAAAGAATAATTGGGAGTGACTCGGTCGCAGCCAGCAGCTATTACTTGTGTTGATGCAGTTTTATGCTCGCTTTTAAATAGTAATATTACCTTCTAGTCGCTGGTTGCTTGAGCAGGATTTCCAACTAAGTCTTGCGTTTTTCCGTCCACTGAAGCGGTAATGTCCTCCGGTCTAGTATCTACAAAAAAAAAAGTATTAGGGGTCGTCGGATGTTTTTTCTGTAAAAATCTTCTGACGCTCAAGTCAGTAATCGAGTTGGTTCTTTATGAGTTTTCTATTAATCTAAGAGAGAACCGGAAAAACTGGAAGGTTTCAAAAGATAAGGAAAAAAAAATCAGGATCAAAATTCAGAATTAAAAATCAGAATCCTTTTACCTTACTTTTTGTCTGATATTTATCCCCCTGCTTTCGCTCTCCCCTTTTGCTTGGGAGCCATCCCCTGCATTAATTACGTCTGTGTCTTTCTGACAGCTATGAGCTGCTGTAACACAACCTGAGGGTATGGGATGTCAAACGGCTATGGGTTCCCGTGATCAAATGATGATGCCGTAGTAGGTTTGTGCAAAATGACGATATTGTGGAGACGTGCACCGGTGATCGGTAACAGTGATGAAACCTTACGGCGTGGGGGTGCCTGTCAGTTATCGATCGTCGTGACAAGTTGTTAGGAGATGGGGTCGCCATGCTTAGGTTTGCTCTGTTCGAGCTTCGATCTCTCCTTGTTCATGGTGCTGTCCATAACGTGACCAGGACCCGCTCGGTGATCGAAGGTCTTTGTGACTTTACCCGAGCATGATGAGAATATCAAGACCCGACCAACTTTAGAACACTTGACCTCGACTAGCTTTGACACCGAGCAAGGGTGTCTTTGTGCTAGCGATCAGCTCTTCTGCCTGGATTATCTTCGAGCGGGCTTACTCAGCATTCTCCAAACAGTTTGTTTGCATAGCAATTCGAAATTTCAGGTCTGTATAAGGTTGATAAAATTTTTAACGGATTTGGGGTTTCATGGAACTCCCATCTTAAATGGGATAAATTTTAAATAATTTTTGGATAATGAAGCGAGAAATAAGGAGAATGTAATTCTCAAATTCGTAATGGGTGGAGTTTGGTTTTGTACTCCCCACCCTACTTGCATCCCAATCTCTATTAAATGTAATTTTTTAAATTTTTATTTAATAACTTTTATCTTTATCAATTACAATACTTGTTGGTTAATAAATTTTTATTTTATTTTTATATACTATAAATAGTCTATAATTAAAAGAAAATCATACAATATACTTTTTATTCCATTCTAAAATATTGTTATGTTTATCTTTTCTCTTAAGATACCGCTCTCTTAAAATATTTTGCAGTTTTGATATTATTTCAAACGCTTGAAATTTTTTTAATAATTTAAATACTTTTTAATAAAGTGATGATTTTATTTAAGTTTTTAATTTTTAATTTACTAAAATTATATGTTTTGTATATACTATATAAAAAAAGGGGAATGTAGTGAAAATTGAAAAATTATTCCACGCATGGAAATTCACCATCCTCACCCCATTGAATTTGTAAGGGAATGAAGTGGGGAGTGAGGGTGAAATTTGTAATTGAGTGGAAAATAAAATAGGTCTTTCTACTCCCACCCTACTCCACCCAACCCCATTACCATCTCTAGGTTTGTGTGGGCTTTGTTTGTTTGTTCGAAGAATAGCTTATGTGTTTTTAAACGATTAGTTTTTTATGTACCCAAATCTTTTATGGAAGGGGAATTAGATATTAAAAATGGAAAATTAGATATTACAAGTACTATATATATTAAAAATGTATATATAATTACAATAATACACATAAGTAGTGGAATTGTGGAAGTAATTTATATGATTCAACATTATACTTATCTTAGTATCAATTTTTGACTAATGTGGCTTATAAAATAATGGGTATACCTTTTATTGTTTCTATAATATCAAAAAATTCCCAGGACATAAAAAATATAAAAGAAAAGAGAGGTAAATGGATAATTTACTTGATATTTTATCTCAAAAATATAAAATATATATTTATTTAAAAAATAATAAAAATACAAGAAAATATATCTTATTATTAATTTTTTATTTTTAATATTTAAAATTTTTATTTTAATTTTAATTTATATGATTTATTTAATTTATAATAAATATGAATAAACGTATATATGATAATAATGGTAACATTATAAAATTATGATATTATGAGGGTTATTGAATATTGTAAAAATAATAGGAGAGTAAATAATATATATTAATTTCAGTAGTTAACCTAAAATAAATCCCTTTTTTTAACATTTATTTACATTGTGTTGAATAAATAATCAATTGTACAAGAAAGGAGCTGTGTGTTTTGTAAATGTGCTACTAAAATAACTGTGAGTTTCAAAAGAAGTGAATGCCATTGGCAAATTTTATTATTAAAATAATTGTGACATGAGATAATAACTACGTACACTATACTTATATTTATCTACGCACTTATTTTTAAATAATATAATTTTCTTTTGGTTAGATAGTGAGGTTATAGGTTAACTCTCAAAGTGTAATTAACAATCATATTAGATATTTTGTAAGTGGGAGGTTGTTGTTGCAGCATTTTTTTTTTCAATTTTATGATGCAAACCAAAATAAATACTTTTGATTTGTTGACAAATTGGTAGATGATTTATATTTATGACGTGGCAAAGCGAAACCGGTGGTTACAAAGATTGAAGAGAGCCAAAAAGCCCGTATGTGTTTTTCTTTTTCCCTGCGCTTTCATGTTTCAACGATTTAACAAAATTAATTAATTAAAAACAGAGAGCTCTCAAAATTCTTTATCAAGAGTCGTTTATGGCTCTCGTGTCACTATCTCAATGTACGGTCCTTTTATTTTGCATCATTTTCTTTCCAAACTTTTGAATATAATTATTAAACAACTTCAAATTGTCAACCTCATTTACCTCATTAATTGAAATTTTCAAGTCGCAGTCAAAATTCAAAAGATATTTTTGTATATAAAATCAACATCTTTTTCAAGTCGGTTTGTTTAGTTTATTAATCCCATTTAATATTCGTTCATATTGCTTGATTATTCTTTCTTTTTGTATCTTTGGCTGACTCAGTAAAATATGTTGGATTAATTTTCTTTTGTCAATTCTTTGAAGTTAACAATGGTATTGACTTTTGAAGAATATGTACTCAATCAGAAAATTGTTGTTTATATAGTGTTCAAATTGAAGTTGAATCATGTATATTATTTTTTGCGTTTGCATTGTTTTTTCACTCCACCAGGTTGATTGATTATACACATTGACATTACAATAGCTTAAATGTCCATTAAACTATTTTTATTTGATTAATGTTTACTAACTATCCACACACTTGTATTTGATAGATAATAATCATTCAACAACAATTGTTGAAAGGGTGATCAAAAGTTCCAAAATTGGTCCATGATTTATTGTTGCCTTGATGGAGTCTTTCACAACAGCAACGCGTATTTGGGGTCACTTTAAAATTGAGGTTGAAACTTAATAAATTATTTATTTAATAAAAGTAATATTTGATAAATTTTATGAAAATAATTTATTTAATATTTTTTCTAATTTTGACAAAAGCACGTAGAAAGTTATTTTTTATAAGAGACTTATTAAATAAATTATCATATTTTTTAAAATTTTTATTATAATATTTTATATTTTAATAAAAAATAATTATATCTTATTTAAGTTACTCATTCAACAAGAACAAGCACAAATTAAAGTTGCCAAGACCAAGTAATTTTTTGAAGTTTATATATAAAGTTTTGTTAAATTATAAATATTATAACTTACAACTCACACACAAAGCATGCAAAACTTGTAATAAATAGTAAATTTCACATACCTTGTGTGTGCATGGTAAGTTTGTAACTTAGCCACACCCTTATATATAATATCCAAATGATGAAATTTTTTCGCGACGGACCTTGCAACTGTAAAATAAGCCGTCGCAGATGTCACCTAAAACCAGCAGCGGCCCACTCGTAATTTTGTTGGATTAAACAAAAGCTCAGCCCAAATTCTAATTATCTTATCAGATAACAGATTTCAGCTCATTTCTAAAATAATAAAAAAAAAAATCGAAAAGCTTAGATAGAGCGTTGCTTCCGCTGCGCGGCTGCGCCTGTGCTTCCTCTGGTTCTTACTTTCTGGTAAATTTACTCAATTCTACATTTATTTTTTTTTTTTATTTCTCCTTCTTTCTAGATTTAATTTTTATTTTTTAAATGTGAAAAAGCTTATTGTCGGTATTGTGAAAGGCCCAAGCCGATTTGAGTTCTTAAAATCTAATTGAGAAAAAAAAATTGTGCCGATTCATCTCCTCTCATTGTTCTTCATTTGCTACAGGATCCATTACTTCTTCATTTGCAACAAGCAGGTGAGAAAATTTAACTGATTATTTTGTAATTTATCCTCATTATTTTCCTTTGCTTTCTAATTACTGCTATATTTTGATTTGATGCAATGGCGATATTTAGGCTAGCTCTATTTTAATGGATTATTTTTTGCTTTTGTTTGTGATTGAAAGTATTAGCTGAATTTGCACTAATGTGAGTGATGATTTTAAGCTCGTTGTACGGATTTGAAATAGTTTTGAGTAAAATGTAGCTAAGATTTCATGTATTTTGAGTGTCTTTTTTGTTTTAATGTACAATACAACGGATCTGAGCCTTATTTTGTTTAAATGCTCAGCTAAGAGAAACACTAAATATTTATAGTTGATTACACCAAGTTGTTATTATTATTGGTTAAACTGAGTATAACAAATTTTGAATACTGAATTGTAACTTATCCGGTGAAAATTTTAGTAGTTAAATTATGTTTTAGCAATTTCTGTGAATGATTTTATTTGTCTACTGAATTTGAATTTGATGAATTAGATTGCTGAGCTGTAGTTTATTTAGAGTGAATTTTGGTTGTTGAATTCTATTTGAGTAGCTTCTGTGACTGATTCTGCTTACCCACTGAATTTTGAATTAGATTGTTGAGCTATAGTTTGTCTAGAGTGAATGTTGGTAGTTGAATTTTGACTGAGCAGCTTTTGTGACATTCTATTTACTTACTGAATTCTGAATTGGATATATTAGATTAGCTAAACTGGATAACAACATTCTGAATTGGATATACGACAGTAACCTATTGAATAGGATAGGACCATCTACTTGTTAAAGACTAGTTATGTGAGTAGTTTTCATAAGGCATTTAATTAATTTAGTTATAAAAGCAGAAAAAATGTCTTGACTTAATAGATGTGAAGAATTAATGTAAATTGACTTGTTTTCTCGTGTGTTGAAGGTTGGTAAAAATGGACAAGAGTTGGATTGATTTGCCAAATAGGTCAACCAAACCATTTATTGATGGGGTTGAGAAATTCTTAAATTTTGCATTTAAGAATGTTGTTAATGACACTAGGATTTATTGTCCATGTTAAAAATGTTGTAATCGATTTTTTGTTGTAAAGGAGGTAGCAAAAGAACATATTATAGTACATGGCATTTGGTCAAAGTATAAAAAATAGGAAATGCATGGTGAACCTCGTACATATATGGACCCTAACCAAGAAATGGAGGTTAGTTATGATTCAGGTGCTGATGATGATATGGTTGGGATGATACATGATGCAACGTGTTTTCCAAATTTAGGCTTTTGTTTACCTAATGTTCATTCATCAGAGAATGAACATAATAAGGGTCCAAATGATAAAACTAAAGCATTTTTTAAATTACTCTTAAGAGGCGGAATCTCCTTTGTATCCAGGCTGTGAGATATTCACATCATTATCATTCATTGTTTGACTTTTATATATGAAAGTGTTAAGTCGATGGACAAACAAATCAGTGACAATGTTGTTAAAATTACTAAAGGAGGCATTTCCTAAAGAAGCTAAACTTTCAGATTCATATTATGAGGCTCAAAAGATAACTACTGACTTGGGTTTTAGCTATAAAACATGGGATGCTTGTTCAAAAAATTTTATGCTATTTAGAAATGAATATGAGGAGCTTGATAGATGCATCATATGTGAAGCATCTAGATATAAGCAGTATTTTCGACTAACACCAAGATTACAGAGATTATTCATGTGTTCACAAACTGCATCTTTCATGAGATGGCATGCTGAATCACGTACTAAGGATGGTGTTCTGAGGCAACCTGTTGACAGCCCTGCATGGAAAGCTTTTGGAAAAAAAAAAAAAGCCTAATTTTGCTGTTGATAGTCGCAACATTAGGCTTGGATTAGCTACTGATGTTTTCATCCATTTAGGACAATGTCTGTGGCACATAGTACTTGGCCTGTTGTTCTAATACCATATAACTTGCTACCATGGTTGTGCATGAAACAACAATTATTCATTTTATTTGTGCTCATTGATGGACCTAAAGGACCTGATGATAAGCTTGATGTTTATCTCCAACTTTTAATTGAAGAATTAAAAGAATTATGGTCTCAAAGAGTACTTACTTATGATGCATTACATGATCAAATGTTTAAACTGCATGCAGCATTATTATGGATTATTAGCGATTTTCCAGCATATGCTAAATTGTCAAGATGGAGTACTAAAGGTGAAAAAACTTGTCCTATTCGCTGTTTAAACACTAGATCTCGTTAGTTGACTCATGGTAGAAAGTATTATTATATGGGGCACCACAGATTTTTACCTTCTAATCATTTGTTTGGAAAAGATAAGAGTGTCATTTGTTAACAGCAATAGAGAATGGAGTGAAGCACGTACTCGATTAATTGGGACTGAATTAAGAAGACAATTGGATGATATGCTTACTGAATATAAAGTCGAAGACCTTATAAAGAGGAGAATGGATAAAAGAAGCAAAATGAGGAGAAAAGACAAAAGTAGGTAGGAAAAGTGAAGATGGGATTACTTGAAGAAGAAGAGCATTTTCTTTGAATTACCATATTGGGAGTTCAACTTAATTCATCACAATCTTGATGTCATGCATATTGAGAAAAATGTTTATGATAATATACGTTGGACTTTATTAGGTGATACTAAAAATTCTAAAGATAAATTGAAGGTTCGACGTGATTTGGAAGAAATGAACATTCGGAAGCCATTGCATCCCAGACTAGAAGGTGGAAACAAATTAAGGTTACCTCCTGCATGTTTTTCAATGAACAATGAACGAAAAAATGTGTTCTTGAAAGTGTTAAAGGAGGTAAAAGTCTCAAATGGTTATGCATCAAATATTTCCTGAAGGGTGCACACAAAAGAGCACAGTATTTGAGGTCTAAAAAGTCATGAGAGTGCAGTATTTGAGGTCTAAAAAGTCATGAGAGTGCAGTATTTGAGGTCTAAAAAGTCATGATAGTGAATACTTTTGCAACAGTTACTTCCTATTGCTGCCTGTAGGCATTACCTAAGAGGGTTGTTGAGGTATTCATTAAGTAATTTTTTTAAGCAATTGTACTCCAAAGTGAATAAACCTGATGATTTGCTCCATACATGAAAAAGAATCTCAGTTATACTGACATCTTAAGAAAATTTTTCCTGTATCATTTTTTGATATAATGGAGTATTTACCAATTCATCTTGCTGAAGAGGCATTAATGGCTGGACCTATACATTTTCGATGGATGTATCATATTGAAAGGTACAATCTCCATGTTATTATTTATATTTTCCTTAATTAATATATCTCAGCTGTACCTAATATCTTTTGGTTATAAGGAACTGATAGATTTGAAAAAATATGTGCACATCCTGAGGCTTCAATAGCCAATGGATACTTAATGGCATAATGCATGAACTTTTGTGCAAGATACTTTAATGAGGTGGAAACCAAAAGTAATCGACCAATTCGTAATGATGATGGTGGTAATAAGTTTGGTCATCCTTTTGGAAAAAGGAGTTAAGAGTTCGACTTGATGATGTTTCATGGGTTCAAGCACATAGGTATGTGGTAGTCAACACCAAAGCTGTCACTCAATTTCGAGAGTAACTAATAATAAATATCTTATTTTAAGTTTTTTATTTTACTTAAATGACTTACTAATAACAAATATCTCATAGACAACATTTTACTGAACTAGTAAAAGAAATGCCCCTTAGTGCAATTCATCATATTCAAAAAGCTCACAATGAAACATTTCATATATTGTTTATGAATCATGTAAGTATTAGAACTTTCTGATTTATAAATCATATTGCATAACTTTCTGGTTTATAATTTTCTGGTATATATAGGTTCAAACTTTACAATGAACATCAAATATGGCATTGCCTGAATTAATAAAAATTCTAGCTAACGAACCTGACCAATTTGCAGGGAGATTCAAAGGATGCATAGTTAATGACTTTCGATTTTGCACGAAATGTGATGACAAAAGTAGAGTTACTCAAAACTCTAGCATTGTTTTGAAGGCTGACACTGTGAGTTATGCAAGTGCAAGGGACAAGAATCCTTGATCAGGCAATGTTGCATTTCATGGGGTATTGACGGATATACTTGAAATCCGTTATACCAATGATATGAAATATATCAATTTTAAAGGTAATTCGATTGATAACAAGTGGGTAAACAACAAGATGAGTTTAAATTCACTTCAGTGAACTTTAATAAATTATTATATAAAAATAATCAATTAGGTGATGAACCTATTATTTTAGCTGAATAGGCTGAACAAGTTTGTTATTTGCAAGATCCTTTAGACATGAATTGACATGTTCTCAAAATGACAATTAGAGATGTATATGATATGCACTCAAAAGATTCTCCTTGTAGTACAGTGCTTCCTCAAGTTGAGTTATATGCTCAACAACAGTTAGATGATAATATACATATGCGTAATGAGGAAGTTGGTTGGGTTAGGGATGGAGTTGATGCACTTATAGTAGATAAAAATGTTGTTGATGATGATAATGTTGACATGTGAGATTATGGAATGATTTTTTTTTTTTCAAATCAAAGTTATTTTGTAATAGTTTGTATTTTGAGGGGTAATACTTATTATGTCCCCCACTGTCTTGGTGTTATTATTTTTCTTTCTCATTAATGGGATTCTGACCGTCCATTTTTTTTTACATTTATATAAAGAATAATGCTTTTACATTCATATCATTAAGTTTTCTAGTAGGATTTTATTGCAGTTAGTTATGGCACCAAAAAAACCAATAGGTACATTCATGGATAGTATACTTCAGCAATGAGTAGCATCAAACAACAACAAGCATCATCTTCAAGTTCCCATACACATAAAGATGGAGAAGTGGAGAAGGTACTGAATTGTAGCATAAGTCTAGTATTTTTTTGTTTAAATACAATGTAACAAACATGTTTAAAAAGTTACTGTTATAAATTCAATCTTAAGTACTAAGAAAAAAAAAATAGAAGACTGTTTGCTTGGGGTCACTGTTTCATCATGTTGTGTTTTTATCATCCTCATATTAATTATATATTACTACGCTTCAGTCTTTAGTAAAATTCATCAATATTCATTGTTGATTTATATTACTTACGAATGACCTGGCAAATGAATAAATATTTGTCGTTTAATATGAAGCACTTATTGGAATTAATCATCTTATACTGTAGAAGCCACCAGGCCTTTGGCCTGGTGGTGAGGGCTGCTGCCCTCTAAATTGGAGGACAGCAATTCGAGCCCCCACAATTACATTGTGAGGGTAAAATTCTTCCTTATGCTTTGAGTGAAGGTTAGTACCGCTTCGCTTGCAAGTGTGAGAGCAGGACATCCTCGAATATTAGTGAGGGCTTAAAATCTGAACAGTGTTCCATACGAATTAATGTAAATTGGTCCCAGGCATAGTCTGATTTGTAAATATCAGTTATAGTCTTATAATATATGAGTTGTAATCCTGAGCAATAGTCTCATGTTTTAAAAAAAAAAAATCATCTTATAGTGTAGAGAGAATTCATCAATATTCATTGTTGATTTTATTTGCTTCTCGTTTGCAGATTCCAAATCCATTAAGCTCTCACCATAGCAATCAAAATGCAAACACTAATTTTGAGAGTAACAACTATCTTGCTTGCTTAGAAGGATGTTTTGATAATTGATTTGTCGATATTAATGGATAATGTTGGATAATTGGTTTATAATATTGATTTTACAATTTGTTATGTTGGGTTTATACCCTTGGCTCTGATAACAGAAAAATAAATAAAATTTAATTTTAATAAAATTTTAAATGATTATTAGGTACGTGGTGTTGTTAAACCAGTTAATCGTAGATTTAATTACATTTTGAGATCAGATCTGACTTAGAACAGATCTAATCCTGCATAACGGGTGTCTGGTCGATATACCATATTAACTTTAAAATAAAATCGTTAAAACAAAATCTTATGCAACCATAGGCAACACAAGTTCATACACAGTACCAAGATCTGGATCCCAGATCTGGTGCTCTGAGTGGAAGGAGGGAGAAGAGAAATACAACCGAGGGGAGAGATCTGGTCTCTATGCCTCAGAGGTTAAGTAGCAGTTTATATGACAGATCTGATATGGAAGATCAGTCTGCAGATTATGCATGAACTTTAAAATTTAAAACATATCACCTAAGGACTAGCCCTCCAGGCTTACAAAGAGGATGAACAATGTTTTGTAGGTTGATCGTTCTGATGCACAAGATCCTTTATTCAAAGGCAAGTGCAGAAGCATACTAGTAAGAGTATGAACAGACGATATGAGAATCATTTTTGGAAACTTAAATCATTCTAGAGAAGAGAAAGAGTAAACTTAAGCCATGAAAGTATGAAAAGATTTCTTTATTAAAGTTTCAAATTTTGGTTCTTCTTCCCGATAACTGAGAAGGAACTCTCAATTTATAGGAGAGGATACAAGCTAGCAAACAAAGAACACAGGACAAGACCTCTGTCCTTCTTTACAAAAGTAAAACAACATGATTAAAGAGAAAGATAAGATAGGGCCCTTATCAATATCTAAAAAGTAAAAGCTAAAAACACACGACATGACTAAAGAGGAATAAGACAGGATCCTTATCCTCTTTTTACAAAAGCAAAACATAATTATGAAAGTATAAACAAACAAAACTCACTAAAGTAGGTGAATGCGGGAATCACGCCTGCTTTATGCAAAACATCTTTTTCAAAAGCTGTGGGATGGTGAGAGGTTGTCAACGTCGCTGTCAACTTCATCCATTAAGTGATAGCTGGTTGACGGTGATGGTGGGAGACCAGTGAGGGTCGGATATATTTATGGTGGAGAATGACTCATATGCTGTGAAGGCTCTGGTGGGAGCTCAACAGTGTAGGAGTATGAGTCTGATGCAGTGGGTGGTTGGCAGGATTGGACATAAGTGGAGTTGATGAATAATTATGGCTGGATGGACTCGAGTGAAGCAAACTCTTCATCAGGATCTTGTGAATCCTGAAACATGAGGTGAGTGTAATCTGGTCGAGCATCATTGAGGAGGATTCCTTTGGTGGAGCCGTCTTGTGATTGGAAAGGGATAAGATCATGTTTTGGTCTGAGGGAGGTGTCTTTGGATGTCATGTGGTTCATCCGAGATGTTGTTGAGTTCAAGCAGGAATTTTCTGAGTTCACAAAGAACAGTAGGATCATGTTGGAGAGGAAATGAATCAGGGAAAGATCGCCATAAGTATGCACGGTCTTGGGTCCAGAAACTGTGAGTTACTAGATGTTGGAAGTAAGGTCGGTGAATGATGTAAACAGCATGGATGTCACGTTTGTTGTGTTCAGGGAGAAACTGGTAAGGAGGATTGTTAATCATCTGTTGAACTTCTCGTCTCCACTAGGAGAGTGGAGAAAACCATTTTAAGAGAGTCCAAAGGAGGGAGGACGACGACTCAGGGTCAAGAAGACACTGGAGAGTAGAGAATCTGGTATGACTAGTTTGGTAGCATATAGGAGAGAAAGACACTAGTGGCTCTAAAGTTCTGGAGATGGTAAATATTCATAAAATACCGAAACAGGAATTTCTTTGCAAAATCTTGGATTTGAGAGGCACTTAGAAAATGAAGACGAAGAGGGAAAGACAACTTAGTCTTAGCTGAATTAGGAAGAGACGCCATGAGATAGATAATTGGAATAACTGACACTGAAGAGATTTTTGACGGAGGTCTGGTGAGGAGGTCAGGGACAAGGTTCTTGTCTCCTTTTATATGGTGGACAGAAAAATTGTACTTGGAAAACCACGGTTTGAGATGAAATAGCCGACTATTAGGAAGAGATTTATTTTAAAATTCAAGATATTAGGAAAAAGCGAATTATCTAATCGGACAAGCAAATGATGTCCAATCAGATGGAATTCAAATTTTTGGATATCGTATTTTACCGCAAGTATTTCTTTGTTAGGCTTCCTTTCAAGCTTAATGAAGACATAAACCATACCAAAGCCACTCATCCAGGTATGATACCTGCTGATCTCAAGTTAGCCCAAGAAGAATGTAACCAGCTCATGGCTCAAGGCTTTATTGAGCCCACAAAGTCAAAATGGGCTTGTCAAGCATTTTATGTAGAAAAAAGATCGGAGATTGTTCGTGGAAAGAAGCGGCTCGTCATTGATTACCAGTCACTCAATGCCTTCCTACGAGATGATAAGTTTCCATTTCCAAAATCTAATCTTTATTTGTCCACTTCAAAGATGTCAGGGTCTTCTCCAAGTTTGACCTCAAAGCGAGTTTTGGCAACTTGGTATTCATCCGGATGATGGATCCAAGACCGCATTTTGCATTCCCAATGCACACTATCAGTGGATGGTTATGCCATTTGGTCTTAAGGTTGCTCCATTCATTTTTCAGAAGGCCATGATAAAGATCTTTGAACCTATTCTCTTATATGCCTTAATTTACATTGATGATATTTTACTTTTCAGTAAAGATAAGGCATCACATCAGTCTCTGTTTTCCCACTTTCTTAAAATCGTGGAAAATTATGGCATAATGCTTTCAGCAAAGAAAAGTGTTGTCGGCCAGTCATCCATCGACTTTCTTGGTATGATGATTGCAAACGAACAATACCGACCAGGACCGCATATTGCTAAAGAACTCCTCGATTTTCACGATGACCACCTTTCGAAGCAGATTCAGCAGTTTCTTGGTATCATCGATTATTTGCGAGACTTTATCCCAAGGTCTCTATCCATACAAGCCCACTGTCAAGAATGCTAAAGAAATCAACCCGCACTGGGGTCCAAGTCGAACAGCAGCGATCTGCAGCTAAAGCTCGTGGCCCAACAGCCACCACCTCTCCAGAATCTTGACGGATGGTCGGAGAATCTTCGGACCAAGCCGCGAGTGATGAATTTTGGGGCGCGATCTTACTCGAAAGACATGGTGACTTAGAAAGATTCTGTGGTTACGCCAGTGGTTAGTTCAAAGAATCAGAAAAGTATTACCACGTGGTCTACAAAGAAATACTTGCGGTAAAATACGGTATCCAAAAATTTAAATTCCATCTGATTAGACATTATTTCCTTGTCCGATTAGATATTTAAGCTTTTCCTAATATCTTGAATTTTAAAAATAAATCTCTTCCTAATAGTTAGTTACTTCGTCTCAAACAGTGGTTTTTTAAGTACAGTTTTTCTGTCCACCATATAAAAGGAGACAAGAACCTTGTCCCTAACCTCCTCACCAGACCTCCCTAAAAAATCTCTTCAGTGTCAGTTGTTCCAATTATCTATCTCATGGCGTATCTTCCTAATTCAGCTAAGACTAAGTTGTCTTTCCCTCTTTGTCTTTGTTTTCTAAGTGCCTCTCAAATCCAAGATTTTGCAGAGAAATTCCTGTTTCGGTATTTTATGAATATTTACCATCTCCAGAACTTTAGAGCCACTAGTTGTCATCCAGACCACCTATTCCTCACCGGTTTCTCCCTTGACCCTTCCAGACCACTTCTGGAAGACGAATTATGGAATGTTTGGTGTCTTTCTCTCATATGCTACCAAACTAGTCATACTCGTATTCTCTACTCTCCAGTGTCTTCTTGACCCTGAGTCGTCGTCTTCCCTTCTTTGGACTCTCTTAGAATGGTTTTCTCCACTCCCCTGGTGGAGACGAGAACTTTAACAGATGATTGACAATCCTTCTTACTAGTTTCTCCCTGAACACAGCAAACGTGACATCCATGCTGTTTACATCATTCACCGACCTTACTTCCAACATCCAGTAACTAACGATGATCCGGACCCAAGACCGAGCATACTTATGACGATCTTTCCTAATTCATTTCCTCTCGACATGATCCTACTGTTCTTCGTGAAGCGGCTTTGGTAGGGTTTATGTCTTCATTAAGCTTGAAGGAAGCCTAACGAAGAAATCGGGGTTTTCCATAAGGATCGTAGTGTGTGAGTCAGCTATGGGTTTCGGGACAGTATAGTAACATTTGTTGTTTGAACTGTGCATAATTTGTAGGGATCTGTTCAAGGGAGTGTATTTTGAGGGTATCTGTATAAGGTAGGAACATGTGTTTATACCTGATACCGTTTGCTGTAATTTGGTACCTTTTAACCAGGTGAAGGAGATCAAAACCAATAAGCAAATCTTTGTCTGGAAGAGTTGAACCTATAACTTTGGTCTAAATGACACGATTAGGAAAGAACTACTATCCACTATGACGCTTGGTAATTATCTTTGATCTAAAATAATTCTCCATTAGCGACTTTGAATAACTCCGTATGTTTTTCCCATGCTGAGAAAGGAAGGATAGTTGGGTTAAGCATTGATCTCTGTGATCCCGTGTCATTGAAACCAGTGACTGGAATTGGTCTGTCAAACTTGGATGGGACCAAATGGATTTTCAGCGATGGAATGGTTAGAGAAGATGCTTGAGCACTGAGCTGTTGAACTGTGTTGATGACGGAAATGCCATCTGGATCATTATCTAATGTGGCTAAGATAAATGCTATGTCATCATCTGATGTGTCTTGTTCAGAAAAAACAGATTTCACATCATCTGTATCTGATAGCATTTTGGTAGATTCCAAATGGTGGATAAGCTGACGACTGAAATTGGTTTATTTAGACGATTCAAGTGCATAATGGCCTTTCTTTTTGCAGACAAAGCATCTGGCACTTTTATGACTGCGGGTCTGAGAGGAATCTTTCTTTCTGAAAAAGCGGTAGGGTTTTTAGGTCGAGAGTGGGTTCTGTGTTTGGATCTTTTCGCAGGATAAGATTTATAGTGGGATTTCTTTTTGGTAGGACAGACACATGTCTTGTCATCCTTGCACTCGATGGCGAGGATTGAGTTTTTCTTGACTTTACGAAAAGGATGTTTGTTCTTCAGGAGTTCTGTGAAGAATTCTTTTTGTTCACATAGCTTTCAAGGCTAGCGATGGCTAACTGATATAGTTTGCCAAGAGATAGGTTGTCTATGGCAAGTTGGCTAGCTGTAAGTTGCCTTTGCATCTCTGGATGTAACTCTTTTGGAAGAGAAGCCATGAAGATATGCTTCAGATTCGGATCATTGAAACCATTCAACTAATAGAATAGTTTGGACATACGTTGATAATGATAATCCAAATCTTTGTGCTTTAAAGAACATCATTTCATCTGAAAATACTCTTTTCTGGCTAACTCAATTGCAACTGTAGGTTCACCAAGATATTGTTCATAAATTATAGCAATTGCTGTAGGAATGTCTGGAATTTGGATGAGCTGCAATTGCCTGTATTCACTTAAAGTTTGATACCGATGGCGTAAAGAACCGATGAAACCTTGAATTGAATTCATCGAGAACCGTTGATAATTGCGAACACGGCTCGACATTTGAACTTCAGCCATCGTCGACAATTCTTCGAATCTGGCTTGCCATTTGGATCGGGGAATGTCATCAAATGTGAACCATGGGCCATTGCTTGGTTTGGAGGCTTGTGCAGGAGGAGGTTCTCTGGGAGGAGAACGAGTTGTGTCTGAATCAAATTCTTCAACTATGAGAGTAGTTGAGGAAGATGGATCTTCAGTAGGTTGTGCCATTAAGACTTTTGACACATCTGCCATTTCTTGATCTGAATCTGAGACAGGGAATTCTGTTTCTTGAATCGAACTAGAGGATTCAGTTGGTGTAGAGGATTGTAGAGTGCACTCTTCAGGTTCTGATGATGAGCCTGAAGAATCTGTGGACACAGAGGCATTGTAACTCTGAACAGGTACTCATTGTGAGGAATACTAATGATAAAGCTGAGATGTTGGAGGAGACTGTACTGGTGGTTGTACAGTTGGTTATGGAGACGCTACTGGCTCCATAGATGCTTTGTTTTTTGACTTAGGAGGTGATTCAGGTGTGAATTTGGGAGAAGACTCAGAAGGTGGTTCTCTGAAAGAGACTTCAGTATGGGTTCTTTGTGGTGGTTGTGGTTGTGTCGTGGAGGAGATTTGGTTATTTTCTTTCTAGGAGGAGGCATTGATGTAGGTTCTGATTGTCTCCAGGAAGGAGGGGAATGGCCAAAGAATTGACCATAATCATACAGTCGTCTGCGTGGAGGAGTGAAGAATGGATTTGTATGGTAATATGATGCTGGAGATGGTAGCTGTGAGGACGGACCAAATAATGAGGGTTGTTGGTCTATTTGGGTTAATTCTGCCTTCAATCTCCGAATTTCAGCTTATTTGTGATTGAACTTAGGACCATAAACTCGATCTCTGAGCATCTGGTGTAGATCTGCATCTAACTGGGCAATTGTGGCCTTCAAGTCTGCATACATCCTGTCTAGCGGGGGACGGGTTGTCGACTTTAGTAGAATTAACTCTGACTTGATTGGCAACAAGATCTACTTTGGCATCAATTCTTTCTAGAGCCTGGTTTTGGACTCTGGCGTTATGAGTTTGCCAGTTTAGAACAGCTTCAAAAGGTCTGGGTTCTTCAAGTTGACCGGTTGAAGTAATCGGTGAAAAGACATAAGGTTTAGTAACAACCTTAGCCTGAGGATCTGTTTGTTTTTCCAGAGGAGGAAATTGCTCTGGATAGGATCCTTGAGAAGACATCATCAAGGAAGATCTGATAACAGGTGCAGGCTTTTTGGGTCTTTTGGGAAGATAATCTTCTTCATGCAGCATGTGTAAAGCTTTCTTATAGATGGGAAGTGGTTCCATCGAATCTGGATGATCTGGAGGAAGGATATGCTGAGGCTTGCATATGGAAAAAGGGAGTGTAAACTTTGCTTTTTTACGCCGCCTTCTGCGTAGGTGTTCATCATCATCGGAATCAGATTCATCCCGACAGGGGCAATCTGGATCACACATATCACTGCCTGGAGCATCCCAAAGGAAGTGGCCATCTAACTTGGCTGGATAAACTGGCGTGCCTTCGAATGTAAAGCTGTGGATAAGCAGATCTTCTTGTAGTGTAAAAATAGGTTGAATCACTGCATTGTAGGAGAATGAAACTCTGGGAGCTTCTGTAGATGGCTCGCAGAAGCATATCTTGACTGTGCCATCATACCGCTTCTGGAATAGTGCATCTGAAGTTTGGATTGGTTGGGAATTGTGATGGAACAGTTCATAATTAGTGATCCACTCAAGTGGCATGAGCTTTGTAAGTTGGCTTTTGTGATTTGTTTAGGGATCTGGACGATGGTTGGTGAAGTTTCCGAATCAGCCAAAATCATGACTGTATCAGAGAATAGTTGGGATTTGGTAAGTCCATGGCATGGTTTTGTAACCGATACACTATCTGATGATGTATGGTGGTTATTTTGGCACTGGTTATTTGCTCAGCACCTTAGATTTAGACTTGAACCTTTAGGGTGGTTGGGACATTTGGATCATGGAGTGAAAGGTTGAAATTGGGATAGAAGGTAAGTAGGACACTACTGAAGCTTGAAGTGTGGTCGGGATGGTACCGATAACGGCATGTTGGTATTCTTTGAAACGGATATCAAGCAGGGCAAGTCTGGCTGTGACAGGTAAGCCTTTACGACCATGCAAGGTGAGAATAAGGCGAATTGTGCCTATATGGATATGAGTGAAACCTTCTCGTTTCCAATTGGCTACAAACTCAGAAGGTATTTCTAAAGTAACATATTGTTCTGCAAAAGTGGACTAAAGATGATGTTGATCTAATGTTGAAGACTGGACATATTCACAAGGACTAGGACGATCACGCCTAAGAAGGGTTTTAATACTTACAGAGAACTTTTTCTTATACAATTTATAAGGACTAATAAGAGGAAAACTAGACTCTTGGATTTGAGCAGATTCGGGAATATACGAATATTCGACTAGGTTTTCTATTTTAGACGTTAAATGCTTGATGCAGGACTTAGGAAGGGTTATAGTAAAGGATAAAGAGATAGGAGCTAAAGATTGAGACGAAGAACTTGGAGTAGATGATGTGGATGGTTCTATAACTATGAAGACTCTTGTCTATACTAGACTTGGTTCCTAACGATTATTCTATTATCATACCACCTCAGGAAGGAAAACACAGGGCTTTGATACCACTCTGGTATGGTATGAAAAGATTTCTTTATTAAAGATTCAAACTTTGGTTCTTCTCCCCGATAACTGAGAAGGAACTCTCAATTTATAGGAGAGGATACAAGCTAGCCAACAAAGAAGACAGGACAAGGCCCCTATCAATATCTGAAAGTAAAAGTTAAAAACACACGACATGACTAAAGAGGAATCAGTCAGGACTCTTATCCTCTTTTTACAAAAGCAAAACATAATTATGAAAGCATAAACAAACAAAACACACTAAAGCAGGTGAATGCATAGTCTGCAGATTATATATGAACTTTAAAATTTAAAACATACACCCTTAGATATATGCTTTAAAAATAAATAAATGCTTTAAATAAATAAATTACATAATTTTAAATGCTTTATATTAAACAGAAAATTAAATGCCTACATTTGAAAATGAAAGCTTAATGCTTTAAGAATTTACAAGAGAAGAGAGAAGAAAAGAAAGAAGGGAAAACTTAGAAGATAGGAAAATTTCCTTAATGTCTTCAGTTTATGTTTTCCAGAGAGAAAAGAGAGAGAGAGAGTTATGATCTAAAATTCTAAAAAGAGAATTCTGATGAGTCTACAGTCTTTCTTCAAAATTTATACAAAGACTTTAAACTGTACACTGTGACGCATCCTGTAGCTTTAAACTTACTGTGGCCCGTCTTGTAACTTTAAACTGTAGCTTTGTAGAAGGTTGCTCAACGGGCTTGAGGCAAGTCTGCTCGATGGGCTCGGGGTTAGATCGAGACCGGTTACGCTCGACCAAGGTCGCTGAGGAAGTGCTCGCATCGTGCTTGAACAAAATTACAAATACAAAATGAATTACACTTGTCTAAGTGTATCATTATAGCTTTGTAGCTTTACAAATACAAATATATAATTGCAAGAGTAAATATACAAAGTGGAAATTATACAAGCCGAAATTAAACTGAAAATGTAATTTTTTTTTTTTTACAGTAGTAATACAAACACTACAAAATAAACTTAAGCTTTATTTACATGGCTTTATTGAAGATAAAATACCGAAACAATCGTCCTCGTTATCATCTCCAAGGAAATAAAAAGCTCTTCGTCACCTAACGAGTTGGATTCGATCCGGTGAGCTCACAACAAAGGTTGAGACATTGACTCTAACAATTCTGCTGCGATTTTAAAATAATCCTCCTCGAGTTAGCTGAGTCGAGCGGAGATCGAGATCGAGACTTTTGGGCTTGAAAGGTTGCTTAAGCTTTAGACTGCTCAATGGAGGGCTTTAGGAGGCCTTTTGATGTAAGTCAGTTCTGAACAATAATTTCTGAAAGTTTTGATTTTTCATCAAGCTTAGACCACCATTTAATTTTAAAGATTCTTTGAAGAACTAACTGGGTATCTTGAGTGTGGTACTGAAGGTTCCACATCCAAATCGAAGGGAGAAAGAAATTTGTACAGAAACAAAGAAAAGGAGAAAACCTCTTTTCAGACTCAGTAGGAACATAATGAGCTTTAAAAAGGTTTAGACAATTTATGGCATTATGCGTTAAAATCTCTAGACAAGGACCAAAGTAGTTCCACCATTATTAGAACCAGTTTGGAAGGTTTTGAATAGTTATTTTTGGATTAAAGAAAAATAACCATGAATAGGTCGTTTTAAGATTTTGAATGAAAAATGTATTAAACCAAGCCTGTTGGTAGTACCAATATAAGAAGGACTGGCAATGGTTTAAACAAGTTTCAAAATTAGCAGAAAAAAATTTGAAATTGTCGAGTATGTCACCCCACTTCTTTGGACTCAGAACCTTTAAAATTGTGGCAATAGAGTATGCCGGCTCAGAATGTGACTCATTAAGGAAGAAGTGTTTGAAATGACCGACTCAGTGAACTCAAGTATTGCTTGATAATAAGGCTGAAGTTTTGTTAAATTCTATGGTTTAAAAAATCAGCCTTTAGGGAAAAATTTTGTAAGTGCTTGAAATGGATCAGAATGATAAAACTCATCTTCAATTATTAAAACATTTTACGGATATGCTTTATTAAACTAATTCGATTTTGAGAAAGCTTTTGTTGTGAAACAACAACTGTTTGTGAAGAAGAGTTTTCTCCGAAACAATTACTTTAGATGAAGAAGAAGATTTTATAACTTCTTAGAAACAAATTTTTCTTTCTCAGGAACTTGAGAAAGAGCTTTAGTTTGAGAAAAACTTTGTAGAGCGAGCATGAGCTCGGTGGATTTAGTAATGGATTGCATCCATTCTTTTACCTGTTCATCAAAAGAGGTGGCTTTATCATCGAGCACCTTGCTGTCGACCATGTCAATCCAAGATTTGATTGGCATTGCAGAGGAGATAAGTTTTTCTTTAGAAGGTGTTGAAATGACTTCTTTAGAGCCTTTAAAGGGAGCTTTACCTTTGTCCTTCCTCTTGGGAGGCATTATCTATTCTGCAAAAATTCTCTAGTTAGAAAATCTGAATAAAATTTTTATCACCTTTAATAAATTCAATATCAAAATCAAAAACACTCAGAATAGCTATTGTGTAAAAATTTGTTTTGATGCAATATTTTGAATATCTTTTTCAAAACATGTTTTGTACCTTTGCAATCAATTCTAAATAAGAATTTTTGATTTAATAAATCACTTTGAAACTTTGTAATGGATAACACAATAGATAAAATTTTCTTTTAATAATAGAATAGTTTATTTGGTAATCATTCCAGTGAGCAGAAACGTATTATACTATTTATTATTTATTGTTCTCAACTTGTTTTAAAATTCCTCCATAACCTAAGTCTGATGCATCATCTCAACAATTTTAGGTAATGCAAAATTTGTTAAAAATAAACATGGAATTTCTTTTACAATGTTCTTTATTAATCTTACAACTTTAGTATGTTCATTTATCCATACAACAGGGGTTTTCTTAAGTCTATCGTGCAAGGGCTTAGACATCCTGCTAATATTGGGACAAAATTCAATAACATAATTTAAACTATTAAGAAATCTTTGCAATAGGGTTTTGTCAAAAATCCTATCAGGAAACTTATCAGCAAATGCAAGAGATCTCTCAATAAGCATAATTGTTCCCTTGAATATATAATATCCTAGGAACCTGACTTTAGTTTGAAAGAAAAAGATTTTGGAACTTGAGACAACAAGTTTAGCTTTTTTTGTGGCATAATAAAATGTCTTTAAATGTTTAAAATGCTGATCAATTGTATGAGAAAAAATCAACACATCATCATTATAAACTATGCAGAACTCAGAATAAGGATTATAAATGTCATTCATAATTCTCTGGAATTCTGAGAGGGTATTCTTTAAACTAAATGATATAACTGTTCATTCATACTGTCCAAATGGAACAGTGAATGTAGTTTTATACCTAGCTTTAAGATGAATCTGAATCTCCCAGAATTTAGATTTCATGTCAAACTTTGAAAATATGAATGCAGAATGCAGTTTTTGAAGTAAATCTTTTTTATTAGGTATTGGATATCTAATCTATTTTAAAGTTTTATTGAGAGACTTGTAATTTATAGTAAGTCTTGGTGTGCCTCTTTCTATTTCAGAATTCTTATTCACATAGAAAGCAACACAAGACCATAGAGACCTGAACTTAACGATAAGTCCTTTAGACTCCAAATCTTTAATTTCATTCCTACAATGTTGTTTCAAATCCATATTCATTTGGATTAGACGGGCTTTGGTAGGAATATGTTTCTCATAAAAAAAAGTTTCATAAGGCAAATCTACTAAATGTTGCTTTCTGTTCCAGAAGTCAATTGGTAAATCAGCACATATTTCTCTTTCAATGAGGGCTTCGAAATCAGAAATCTTTTGTTTCACAAAATTATTCCGAAGTTGACTTTCAATTTTTTGTAAATTTAAATCCCTTTTCAAACAAATCAAATCACTTTGTTTTGTTTTAAGAAGAGTATTGATATAATTCTGGTAAACAGAAAATGCTTTAATAATGTTTAAATTCTTTGTTTTAGGCTTTTCCATGAAAGGAAAAACAATGTTTTTATTCTTTACTTTAAATGATATGTTATCATAATTGACAGTATAAGGAGTAATAAGGTTTATAAATGGTGTTCCTAGAATGACAACGTTATGTATATCATTTGTCAATAGGAATGAAGTTTTGAATTCAAAACCACCATTATAAACAGAACCATCAACTTTAGATTTGACTTTTAAGTTTTAAATTGTTTGCTACCGTAAGTCTTTCATTTGTTTTCTCATGAAAACGTTTCGGGACAATATCTTCTTTAATACAATTTAAATCAGCGTCAGTGTCAAAAAAGGCAATGATGTCAATTTCAAAGTTTTTGGAAAAAATTAAAGTAATTTTTATTAAATATTTTCTTGTTGTAATTTGCTTTAAGACAAATAGAAAATCATCGGGTACAGACCCGATGTTTTTAAGGCTTTGATCATTTTTATTACTATCATTAGATTCTTCTATTTTTCTTTTAACTCTTTTATTTTAGCTTTGCTGTCATTGATATCTTTTTGAAGATCTTAGATATTAGAAGTTGACTTCTTAGTTTTCTTCTTATCTAGGATTTCAGTAAGATCATATGTGTTCTTTTTAAGAACAGTGGCTTTAGAAGTTTCAGGTTATCTTTGACTTCTAAAGTCTTTAAAAGTTTATCCAGATACTCTCTTTGGAGAGTAGGATTAGAAATGTGTTTGACTAATTCAAGAAATATTTCTTGATCTTTAGTCAACACATTAACTTTCTTTAAATATGAAAGAGGCTTTAGGTTTGGATTTATTTCTAGAGGACTTTTTCTTTTTATAAGGCCTTGAGAGCTTCTTATAATAAGGTTTTCTAGAGTCTTTGAAAGGATGTTTATCTCTCATCGACTTGTAATATTTTTTGTAAGGTTTGGAAGAACACTTACCATTACAGTCTTTAGAGGTAGAAGCTTTGAAGTGATCTTAATTGAACTGCTTACAAAGGTCGCCCAATTCTTGCTTAGATTTTCTAAGCTTCCATTTTAGTCTTTTCTGGAGTTTTAAATCTTGGCAAATCTTTAAACCTTCCTTATTGGCAAAACTGACAAGTTCACCAAAGGTGAGATTGTCATAAGGAATTTGGTTATCGTATAAGGTTTTAATGAAATTTCTAACCTTTTCACCCAAGAGGGTTGGCAACCCTGCAAGGAACTTTTCTTTCAAAGTAATATGATTTGCATCATTTCTCAGAAAGAGTCTGGTGAAGAAGGTAGATTTATATTCTTGAAAATCACTAAGTTTTTGGTATCTCAAGTTATGCAATAACTCAGCATTCTTATCTCTTAGGTGAGAAGGATCACCTATGAAATGTAGAGAAATTGTTATAATCAGGGTAGCAACAGTATCCTAAATAGGCTCATTTAATTCATCATAGATGGGGGCTCCATACTCATCTGTTTGAATTACATTTAAGCTCCATACCATCCTAAATGTCATATTGTTACTCAAAAATAGGTTTTTTTTTAGTATCAGATTTTGTTGGCTTTGTAGAGGAAATATAAGAGAAGGAATAGGAGAAACAATTATGGTTGACTTTTGGAACTGATTTTCCAATCTAGTCAACTGCTTCCTTATTTTATTTAGATTAGTATTTTAGAAATTATTATGCTGAATAATGCTATATAAATCAACCTCTGGACCTTTAGGCTTATAAATTTTATACGGTGAAGCTTGAATTTATGTAGGAGGGTCACCATGATCAATGGTTATACTACTGAGAGGTAGATGTCCTGCCTCTATGGTTCTATCACTATCAGAAAAAGCCCATTCATAAATTTTCTTTCTGGTAACAATATGATTTGATTCTTTGAATGGATAATCAGTGATTATCAGAAGCATACATTTCAAACCAATCAAAAAAGAAAATACGAACTTTGTGCAGATTCACAAATTCATAATAAATTTTTTAAATTTCTTTTCTTTGGTTTAGGAAGTGTTTGAAAAACTAAAGTCTTTTTTCTTTATCGTTTTCTGAATTAAAATCATTATGAAGAAGATTTTTATCAACTTCAAAATCTTTTATGATAACATTTAATCTATTCTCTGTAACAGTAGAGAATAAAGGAGAAGTAGGAGGAGAAGGTTCTTTCTTTTCCTGTTCTTCATCCTGTTGTTTACTAGTGTCTTGGGATGGGGTACACTAGTTGTGTAGTCAACAGAATGAATGGATAAACTAGGTGTATTCGAGGTAAAAAACTTAGGTTGACTTTTTATTGGTTGGAAAGGAAGATTTATCATAGAAGGTATCTTTAAAAATCTCATTTCAACCGAAGGAATACTGATACTTGAATCCTTATCGGAGAATCTAGAAGATATAGATCTCCTAAATGACAATTTTACTTTACCGTCTGAATATTGAGTCACATTTTACAACTCGGTATTTGGCTCAAGTTGTTTTAGAATCACTGGTTCAGTGGCTCCTTCCAGTATCCATTCATCTGGAAGATTGACATCTTTCTATTGGATAGGTTTTGGAATAATAGTGTTAGCTTAAGACAGATTAGTCTGCAAGAAAAGAGTTTCATATCTTTTTTACTGATATTTATGCTGTGTGTTAAATGCATAATGCATGGCTTTGTATGAGATTTTAAAAATTAATGCAACTGGAATTGATCCTTCAACCATATGGTAATTATGGGTTTTAATTTGAAGAATCATGCTTTTTAAAATATTTTTATCTTTAAGTGAAACTGTTATATTTGGATAACAGCTGAATGAAATTGGTCCTTTGCAGAGACTTGATTCAATACTACTGAGTAAGGAATCATCAAATGAGAGAAATCTCTCATCTCTAAGGACAGACATAATTGAAGTGTCCAATCATTCTTTAGTTAAAGGCTTTATTCCAACTTGAATTAAACCAATGTGGACATAATTAAAATTCTTTTCTTTTAACTTCTTTAAAAATTGTTCTGATGCTGAACAACAAATTTTTATTTTGGAAAAACACTATCATTATGGGAATGTACACGCGATAGAAAAACTACGGTAATCCATTGAGATATGGTATGCTACAAGTGAATATTTGCGACAAGAAATGAATCCTAATTTTAGGATGACTGAGCTTTGTAATCCAGATCCATATAATGTCTTTTTCGGGGTTAGAGGAAATGCATCTCAAGTACACCAATTGGTGGGTATGAGAGGATTAATGTCCGATCCCCGAGGGCAAATGATTGATTTACCCATTCAAAGCAATTTACGCTGAAGGACTTTCTTTAACAGAATATATCATTCTTGCTATGGAGCCCGCAGAGGGTTGTCGATCATCGCGTCCGAACATCGACATCTTGAATATCTTACGCTGCAGACTTGTTGAAGTAGTTCAACATATTATCTGTACGTAGAAGCAGTTAGTGGCAATCGTCCGAGGAATTTCGTAAGTCCTCACAATCAAAATAGGATGATGTCGGAAAGGGTTTCGAGCCAAACATTAATTGGTCGTGTATTAGCAGACGATATATATATGGGCCCATGAGCCATCGCCATTAGAAATCAAGATATTGGGATTGGACTTGTCAATCGACTCATAACCCTTCGAACACAAGCAATATCTATTTGAACTCCCTTTACTTGTAGGAGTACATCGTGGATCTGTCGATTATGCTATGGTCGGAGTCCGACTCATGGTGACCTGGTTGAATTGGGGGAAGCCGTAGGTATTATTTCGGGTCAATCTCAACTAACATTAAGAACTTTTCATACCGGCGGCGTATTTACATGGGGCACTGCAGAACATGTACAAGCCCTTCTAATGGTAAAATAAAATTCAATGAGGATTTGGTTCATCCCACGCGCACACGTCACGGGCATCCAGCTTTTCTATGTTCTATAGATTTGGATGTAATTATTGAGGGTGAAGATATTATGCATAATGTGACTATTCCACCAAAAAGTTTTCTTTTAGTTCAAAATGATCAATATGTCGAATCAGAACAAGTGGTTGCTGAGATTCGGGCGGGAGCATACACTTTTAATTTTAAAGAGAGGGTTCGAAAACATATTTATTCTGATTCAGAGGGAGAAATGCACTGGAGTACTGATGTGTACCATGCACCAGAATTTACATATAGTAATGTCCACCTCTTGCCAAAAACAAGCCATTTATGGATATTGTCGGGGGGTTCACTCAGATCTAGTGTAGTTTCTTTTTCACTCCACAAGGATCAAGATCAAATGAATATTCATTCGCTTTCTGTCGAACGAAGAGAGATTTCTAGCCTCTCGCTCTCAGTGAATAATGATCAAGCGGGACACAAATTTTTGAGTTCTTATTTTTCTGCTAAAAAAAAAGGTAGAATTCTTGAGATGTCTGATTATTCGGGATTTAATAGAATCATGGGTACTGGTCATTGTAATCTCATCCATCCTGCAATTCTCCACGCGAATTCGGATTTATTGGCAAAAAGGCAAAGAAATGGATTTATTATTCCATTCCACTCGATTCAAGAACAAGAGAAAGAGCTAATGCCCCATTCAGGTATCTCGATTGAAATACCCGTAAGGGGTATTTTCCGTAGAAATAGTATTCTTGCTTATTTCGACGATCCTCGATACATAAGAAAGAGTTCCGGAATTACTAAATGGGGGACTCTGGGGGCGCATTCAGTCGTTAAAAAAGAGGACTTGATTGAGTATCGAGGACTCAAAAAAATGAAGCCAAAATACCAAATGAAAATAGATCGCCTTTTTTTCATTCCGGAAGAAGTGCATATTTTTCCCGAATCTTCGTACCTAATGGTACGGAATAATAGTATCATTGGAGTAGACACACAAATCGCTTTAAATATACGAAGCCGGGGGGGCGGATTGGTCCGAATGGAGAGAAAAAGGGGGGGGGTTGAACTAAAAATATTTTCGGGAGATATCCATTTTCCCGGCGAGATAGATAAGATATCCCGACACAGTGGCATCCTGATACCGCCAGAAAGTGAAAAAAAAACACTTAAGGAAGCCACTAAGGAATCAAAAAAATTGAAAAAGTGGATCTATGTTCAACGGATCACACCTACCAAGAAAAAGTCGTTTGTTTTGGTTCGACCTGTAGTCACATATGAAATAGCGGACGGTATAAATTTAGCAACACTCTTCCCCCAGGATCCGCTGCGGGAAAAGGATAATATGAAATTTCGAGTTGTCAATTATGTCTTTTATGGGAAGGGCAAAGCCGCTGGGGGAATTTCTGATACAAGTATTCAATTAGTTCGGACGTGTTTAGTGTTGAATTGGGACCAAGACAACAAAAGTTCTTCCGTCGAAGAGGTTTGTGCTTCCTTTGTTGAAGTACGTACAAATGGTCTGATTCGAGATTTCCTCAGAATCAACTTAGTTAAATCCAATATTTCGTATCTCAGAAAAAGGGATCATCCGTCGGGTTCAGGATTAATTTCTGATAATGGTTCAGCTCGCACCAATAGCAATCCGTTTTATTCCGTTTTTGGCAAGGCAGGGGTTGAACAATCGCTTAGACAAAATCAAGGAACTATTCGTACGTTGTTGAATAAAAATAAGGAATGCCAATCTTTGATAATTTTGTCATCATCTAATTATTTTCGAATGGGTCCATTGAACGATGTAAAATATCACAATGTGATAAAACAATCAATTCCAATTCAAAAGGATTCGCTAACCCCAATTAAGACTTCGTTGGGACCCTTAGGAACATTCCTTCAAATTGCGAATTTTTATTCATTTTACTATTTAATAACTCATAATCATATCTCGGTAACTAAATATTTGAAACTTGACAATTTAAAACAGCCTTTTCAAGTACTTAAATATTATTTAATGGACGAAAATGGGAAAATTTATAATCCTGATACAGACAGTAAGATCCTTTTGAATCCATTAAATTTGAATTGGTATTTTCTCCAGCCTAATTATTGTGAGGAAATGTCCCCGATAATTAGTCTTGGTCAGTTTCTTTGTGAAAATATACGTATAACCAAAAGGGGACCACACCTAAAATCCGGTCAAGTTTTAATTGTTCAAGTTAACTCTGTAGTAATACGATCAGCTAAGCCTTATTTGGCTACTCCTGGAGCAACTGTTCATGGGCATTATGGAGCAATCCTTTACGAAGGGGACACATTAGTTACATTTATATATGAAAAATCGAGATCTGGTGATATAACGCAGGGTCTTCCAAAAGTAGAACAGGTGTTAGAAGTGCGTTCGCTTGATTCAATATCAATGAACCTAGAAAAGAGAGTTGAGGGTTGGAATGCGAGTATAACAAGAATTCTTGGGATTCCCTGGGGATTCTTGATTGGTGCTGAGCTAACTATAGTGCAAAGTCGTATCTCTTTGGTTAATAAGATCCAAAAGGTTTATCGATCGCAGGGGGTGCAGATCCATAATAGGCATATAGAAATTATTGTACGTCAAATAACATCAAAAGTTTTGGTTTCCGAAGAGGGAATGTCTAATATTTTTTTACCCGGCGAACTGATTGGATTGTTACGAGCGGAACGAACGGGGCGCGCTTTTGAAGAAGTGATCTGTTACCGAGCTATCTTATTGGGAATAACGAGAGCGTCTCTGAATACTCAAAGTTTTATTTGTTGGTACTAAAAATAAAGCAGCTGATTTAGTCACGCTGAGCTACAATAAGGGCTCGAGTGCCATTATGTTAATAAAAATGGCTCTGCGGTATGTTAACCAATTGGTCCACTACTGAAACGCGACTTCACAAGTTCGTGGATTTGAGAACGGAACAAAGGGGGAGACTCGGCGGTCTTCCCAAAAGGGATGCTGCTATTTTGAAGAGACAATTATCGCGTCCGCAAACGTATCCGGCGGGATTAAATATATGACGACGATACCCGATATTGTAATCGTCGTTGATCGCTAAGAAGAATATACTGACTCTTGAGGATGTATCACTTTAGGAATTCCAACAATTTGTTTAATCGATACAAATTGTGACCCCGATCTCGTGAGATATTTCGATTCCAAAGAACGATGACGCTATAGTCTCAATCAGATTAATTCTTAACAAACTAGTATTCGCAATTTGTGAGGGTCGCTCTAGCTATATACTGAAATCGTTGATTAATAATAAGATAAATAAATTATTTTGGTAACTCCATAGATTTATGGATTGTGTATTATTCTTGAATCACACAAAAGAAACGAGACAAACTCGGTGGATATTATGCAATTAGCGAGATATTCAAAATATACAATTCAAGTAGACAAGTCGAAAAGAAGATGGTTGAATCAAAATAATTACATTTAAATTTCGATTTCGATCGGAGGGCAATATGAATGTTCTATCATGTTCCATGAACACGCTAAAGGGGTTATACTGATATATCCAGTGTGGAAGTAGACCAACATTTCTATTAGCAAATAGGTGGGTTCCAAGTCCATGCCTAAGTACTTATTACTTCTTGGGTTGTAATTGCTATCTTATTAGGTTCAGCCTTTATAGCCGTTCGGAATCCACAAATTGTTCCGACTACCACTCAAAATTTCTTCGAATATGTCCTTAAATTCATTCGAGACATGAGCAAAACTCAAATTGGAGAAGAATATGGCCCATGGGTTCCCTTTATTAGAACTCTGTTTCTTTTTTTTTTTTTTTCTAATTGTTCAGGTGCTCTTTTACCTTGGAAAATCATAGAGTTACCTCATGGGGAGTTAGCAGCACCCACGAATGATATAAATACTACCGTTGCTTTAGCTTTGCTCACATCAATAGCATACTTCTATGCGGGTCTTTCCAAAAAGAGATTAGGCTATTTCAGTAAATACATACAACCGACTCCAATTCTTTTACCCATTAACATTTTAGAAGATTTCACAAAACCTCTATCACTTAGTTTTCGACTTTTTGGGAATATATTAGCCGATGAATTAGTAGTTTTTGTTCTTGTTTCTTAAGTACCTTTAGTGGTTCCTATACCCGTCATGTTCCTTGGATTGTTTACAAGCGGTATTCAAGCTCTTATTTTTGCACTTTAGCTGCGGCTTATATAGGTGAATCTATGGAGGGACATCATTGACTCGTTTTCAAAATATTCTTTTTTTCTAGCTTAGAACAAAGGCAATGTATGCGTAACTCAAGATAATCTACGTAGGAAAAATACATATCCAAACATAAATTTACAATACAGCATATACGATCAAGAGTCGTAGAAAAAAAATTACGATATTGGGGAATTGGAGGAAAGAGATCTAAAGGACCTTTTTCCTAAAATGTCAATTTGGCCTTATTATATCATCCCCCCTCTCCCCGCCAATAAATATTCTCTTTATATTGTTTTGGTAATTTTTGTTCATCCAATTCGAATAGCAAATACTAAGAGTGATAATTTGAATCAAAACTCTTATAGTATCACAGAGGGTGATTAAAAAAAAGAAAAGAAAGATGCTTTATTATGAAATGATTCCCCTTTTAGTTGATTTTAGTCAATTCTTCAATTCAACGATTGCCCAAAAGAGAATTTTAATATAATAAATTACATGGTCGTACCTCAATCAAATACTCGATATTTAGTTCTATGCAATGATTCGCCTCAATGAATTAGTCTATTTCGATTGTAGCACTGGTGGATAATGATAACAAAAGGAATAGAAAAAAATTCTAAAAAAAAAGAGATTTATAAAAAGCGGGGTAATTTGGCGAGGGGACATAATTAGGTATATAAAATCAAATGCCAACTCTTGTTATTTTTTGAAAAGGGGTTTTAGAATACGATTGACTTTAAGATACGAATACTTAGAGTCTAAGATATGAATAGTTGGTTTACGTTCAGTAATAAAGACATGTATATGGGATATTAGATATTGCTAGTTATATAGGAACTAAAGATATATCTAATCCGCCTTACCTACTCTTGTGATTATTGTGAATATCTATAGGGATTCTAATATAAATTGTTCGATTTCATCTTTGCTTTGACTGGGAATTGAATCAATAAAAATAAAGAGATGAAAGAACGAAAACGAACGAAGAATTCAAAAAGGGTTCCAAAAAAATAAATGTAAGAACAAAAGTCGTATGGGTTTATAAAAATCACGTGTTTTGTCCGTGGATCGAAACAAAAAAGGGATATCTAAAAAGTTTTGATGGTTCAATAATAAATAATAATATTATTATTACGCCAATTGGGAGTTCTTAGTTACTTCATTGGGCGAATCCTAGTGACGGAATAATTAAGTCATAATTCGAGTGGACGATTGTATCATTAACTGATTTCTTTAATTTTTCTTTATTTTAGTGCGAGGGACTTATCATGAATCCACCGATTTACGTCGCCTAGTTATTCGTCTCTGGGTTGGTCGTTGGGCTTGCTTCTATTGGACTCGGAGTTGGTCGAGGGACTGCTACGGGCCGAGCGAGTAGAAGGGATCGCGAGACGACCCGAGGCGAAGGGAAAATACTGAGGTACTTTATTGCTTAGTCCGGCTTTTATAGAAGCTTTAACAATTTATGGGCTGATTGTAGCATTAGCACTTTTATTTGCGAATCCTTTTGTTTAATCCTAAAAATAGGAAGGGCAATTTACTTATTTTTCTCTTTTTATTATATTTTTCTCTTATTTATTATATCCGTGCTTCGGCTTTTTCGAATTCTATCAAGATTGCACACCTCCAATTGGAAGGACTGATTTGAGGATGGGAAATTAGGATAGGCATACTAGTTCGCCTTGTTCTTTCCCTTTCTTAGTCTAAAGGAAACCCTCTTTTAAGTGATGCTTGCAACAAACGAGGCGTTTTGCAATTGATGGAGTCCCGGCCCCTAATACTAATAAGTATCCCTCTTATCGGGAATCTTCAATTGCCAATTCAAAGAAAGGATTTCGAAATCGAATTTTTGACCCTGTTTCAACATAGGTAAATGTAAATTACTAAAAAAACAAAGAAATTAAATAAATATACATTACGTAGAGAAAAAAAAAGAACGAAGTTCTTTTTTTTTTTTTTAATCTATCTAAAATTTTTTTTTATTCTATCTACAAGAGGAGATCATATGAAAAATGTAACCGATTCTTTCATTTCTTTGGTTAACTAGCCATTCGCCAGGAGTTTCGGGCTTAATACCGATATTTTAGCAACAAATCCAATAAATCTAAGTGTAGTGCTTGGTGTATTGATCTTTTTGGAAAGGGAGTGTGTGCGAGTTGTTTATTTCAAGAATAAGTTGGACCCAACTAGCTGCACTTTTTTCGTTATAACTAGGACCAAAATGGTGCATGATTCTGCAATTACTTCGAATAAATTTCAAATCATATTTAATAACCATAACATTTCGCGATTTGTTGGTAAATCTATTTTGATTCTCTATCAACCAAACCAATAATGTGGGACCATTAACATGGTTAAAGCTAAAGTTTGAAGTCCAAACCGGACACAGACTGCAGTACTCTTTCTACTACTATGTTTTACTATATAATAGAAATGTTTTCAAAATGAATAATTAATAATAATTATTGGACTTTTTTTTCGATATAAAACACTCATGTTGATAAAAAGATTTGAGTCTTTTATTGGTATTGGAAATTTTATTCGAAAATATTAGAAAAATAGGTATTTCAACCAACCCCTTTTATGCTTGAATCAATGACCTCCATAGAAAGTAAGAAGAATTCTTTGGATTTGAAGAAAAAAGAAACAACTTTGTTGACAATTATATATTTTGATTTGGTCGGAAGAGTCCTCCAAATATTCTGTTCTTGGATTATGGATCAGTCGTAAGATTCATTTTGGAATATGAATAGAGAAGAGAGGAGAGGATAGGCTCATTACATTAAAAAGATATGGGAACCCCTATACATAAGTAGTTGACGTAATTGAGTGAGAGAGCCAAATGAATCGAAAAATTCATGTTTGGTTCGGGAAGGGATTATCGAAGTTTTGAGATGAATAGAAAGATAATCTACTTTCATTAAGTGATTTATTAGATAATCGCAAACTGAGGATTTTGAATAGTATTCGAAATTCGGAAGAAGCTGCAGGAAGGGGCCATTAAACTACTGGAAAAAGCCCGGGCCGATTCTGAAAAATCGAAATAGAAGCGGATCGGTTTCGAGTGAATGGATACTCCGAGATAGAACGAGAAAAATTAAATTTGATTAATTCAACTTATAAGACTTTGGATCAATTAGAAAATTATAAAAATGAAACCATTCATTTTGAACAACAAAGAGCAATTAATCAAGTCCGACAATGGGTTTTCCAACAAGTTTTACAAGGAGCACTCGGAACTCCGAATAGTTATTTGAACAAGGAGTTACATTTACGTACCATTAGTGCCAATATTGGCATGTTTGAGGCGATGAAAGAAATAACTTATTAGTCCTTTTATCGTAGGCACATTATATTTTTTTTTTTGGAAGAAAAAAAAGAATTAAGAAATACTCATGGCAACAATTAAAGCTGACGAAATTAGTAATATTATCCAGTGAACGTATTGAGCAATATAATGAGAAGTAAAGATTGTAAATATTGGGACCAGTACTTCAAGTAGGCGACGACATCGCCTGTATTTATGGTGTTGATGAAGTAATGGCAGGTGAATTAGTAGAATTTGAAGAGGGTACAATAGGCATTGCTTTGAATTTGGAATCAAATAATGTTGGTGTTGTTTTAATGGGTGACAGTTTAATGATACAAGAAGGAAGTACTGTAAAAGCAACCGGAAAAATTGCCCAAATTCCAGTAAGCGAGGCTTATTTAGGTCATGTTATAAATGCCCGGCTAAACCTATTGATGGTCGAGGTGAAATTTCAACTTCGAATCTAGATTAATTGAATCCTCTGCTCCGGGTATTATTTCGAGACGTTCCGTATATGAACCTCTTCAAACAGGACTTATTGCTATTGATTCGATGATCCCTATAGGACGCGGTCAGCAAGAATTAATTATTGGGGACAGATGACCGGTAAAGCAGTAGTAGCTACTGGATACGATTCTCAACCAAAAGGGCAAAATGTAATATGTGTTTATGTAGCTATTGGTCAAAAAGCATCTTCGTGGATCGGTAGTAGGTACTTTCCAAGAGAGGGGCAATGGAATACACTATTGTGGTAGCCAAAGCAGTGGATTCCCCGCTACGTTACAATACCTCGCTCCTTATACTGGCAGCAACTCTAGCTAAATATTTTATGTACCATGAACGAAACACTTTAATCATTTATGATGATCCCTCCAAACAAGCACGAGCTTATCGACAAATATCTCTTCTATTACGCTTCTGTTTTAATGACATTATCATTTTTAAAAAAATCAAGTTTTTTAGTTTTATAAATCATCTTTTTAGAAATCTTTGGTAGTTCCCAACAATCAATAGCTTTATTAAAATCTTCAATTATAAATTCTTCGAATTCAAAACATGTTTTGAATCACTAGTCCTCCAGGAGAAAGAGCTAGAAAAGGATGGTGCTCTACGAGTAGAGAATCCAATTTAAAAACCTATGTTCAAGTTTTAGTCCTACAGGATTGACTACAATCCACAACTAAGAATTGGTTTTACTGCCCTTCAACCAATCGGGACTTACGACCAAAAGTTACTGCAGCACATAAGGTAACACTCACCACTCATGCAGTGTTCAACCTTTACACAGAGTTCTAACCTAGACACTCTAAACTATACAACATTATCCTCCCCTTAGCTCTGATACCAATGAATGAAAAATAACAATGATATATCTCATATTTAAAATTACATGAATGTTAATAAGAATATGAAAGACATTCATGAAAAAAATAATCAGGATTTCGGAAGAAAATGAGGATAATAGTAGCTGGCATCTTATTTGTGTCACCTAAAAGTTTTGCGACAGTAATCTTAATTTACGACTGTTATTTTGTTGTCGCAAAAACTGTCATACATTTGCAATTTCCCAATCGCAAATGGAAAATGACACGATTACTTGTGTCACCTTTTTGCCGACGTAAAAGACCTTTCGCGATGGTAAATAGCTGTCGCGAAAGGCCTTTTTTCTTATGGGGAATTGGCATTACCCAAAAACAAAATTCGATAAATCCTAAAAAAAATATTTGTATGAATTCTTGACCATACAAAGATAACTATGTTGACATATAATTATATAGTATTTAATTTTGATTATAACAAATTACGTGTCATGACTAAAATATAAAATACATATATTTTTCTAGTTTAGATGATATGTATTATTATATTTTTTTATAAAAGTAGCATAATTAAATCTATGCATGGTTCGGCATTTAAAAGCTCAAATTATTTTTATGACATTTTAAATAAATAATTATTTTCATAATATAAAAGTTTTATATTTAAAGAAAATAATGATCTTATTGAGTTAGTTGTTTTCAAGTTTATTGATTAAATTAAAAAAATTTTGAAAACTTTAAAATCCTGAATATAGACCTTTTAGAATAAGTTCATAAAGTATTTGGACTATATTACAGCTTTTGAAAGGTTGGGTCAAAACTCTAATTATAGAAAGTTTTCATCATGAGCGAAATTATAGCGATCATTGTAGCAAGAGCCAAACTAGATTTAGAAAGCGTCAAACTGGTTTCAAAGCAGTAGTTCTCTGGAATGGAAACGGCTAACTAGATTTCAAGAAGCAGTTAGCCAGTTATAACAAACGGATAATTGATTATTGATAAAACGGCATGCCGGTTAGTATAAACGGTAAGCTAGTTATCACCATAAAGTTAATAATAGCTAGTTTTCAATTCCAACTACAAAAGGCTCAATTAAATTCAAATATAGTCAATTTCAAGAGTTATATTTAAGCTTACTAATGAGTATATAATTGTTCTTGAATTTTAAATTTGTAATCATTTTATTGAAATACACTTTGAGTTTTCAATTATAAACACATTTTTGTGTGTGAGAGAAATCAATTTGTAAATCATATTGTAAAATCAAGTTGAGTGGTTGTAAGTGTTAGGATATATTTGGGTTAAGAGATTGGAGATAATCTCTTGGTGTAAAGGTTTATTAACACTTTGGAAGTCAATTATAAGAACTTGAATCTTGGAAGACTTGGATAATAAAATACTTAAGACACGGTGTACTTGGAGACGTGGATGTAGGCGAAGATTGCCGAATTACATAAAAATCTTTATATTTGATCTCTCTTCCCTTGCTCTTTTATTTTAAGTATTGTTAAGTTTATTATTCTTAATTATATTAAGGCATTAGAATTAATTATTGTAGTTTGATTAACTTAAGTTTTAAAATCTAATTCACCCCCCCTCTTGGGTTACTTAACTAGTATTTCAAACTAATCTAGTAGGAAAATAAAAGACTATTTTTATTGAAAATTAAATATCAAAATATTAAGAAGATAATAAATTAATAATCCTACTCTAATCCGGATCTCGTCCTAAATAAGTAAATAAGTTTAAATTATAATAAAGTTGAAATAAAAAAATAACACAAGTCGGCTTCACTTGTTGAACAAGATTAAATAAAAACTCTTTTCCTCTACATATAAAATTGTGAATTGTATAATTAATGACAAGTCATTCACTTTAAAAAAATTTAGATGACACGACATAAAATAAAGGGGCTGCATGTCTTCTTGAGGAAAAAATGATGACAAGTCATACAATGTATGCATCGGCCCATACTGAGAATGACTTGTCGGTTTCAATATTTTAAATATACAACATGTCCTACTTAACAAAAAGTCAGACGACATGTCCTCAAGTATCTAACCTCGTTAAAATTTTATTATTTTAAATACTATTGTTTAAGATAAAAGAAAACTCTAAGTTATAACTTATTTGAGACAAAAGTTCTATTCAGATTCAAACGTAGGTAAATAAGTTCAAATTGAGTAAAATTTAAATAACTAACTCAAAATAAAGGAAAGTTAAATACTCTAGATATTATTATTTATTTGTATATATAATCACAAATTACTAAATTGAAGTAATGAGTTACTTGTTCAAAAAACAAACACAAATTAAATCTACCTAAGCCAACCAATTCTTCTCTTCTCAAGATTTATGTATAATATCCAAACGGTGAAATTCTACTTGTGACATATTGGTTGAGATAGTAAGTATAACATTACTCAACAACAAAAGTTGATAACTTGTCCTTCGAATTTTGTTTTGGATTGTTAAATCCTTAAAAGGATGTTTGTATGAATTTTTGACCACACAAAAATAAATAATCTAGTAGGGAGATAGAAGAGGTTTTTTTATTGAAAATTAAATATAAAAAATATTAAGAAGATAATAAATTAATAATCCTACTCTAGTACGGATCGAGTCTCAAATGATTAAATAAGTTTAAATTATAATAAAATTGAATTAATTGATTAATTCAAGTCGGTTTTACTTGTTTGACAAGAATAAATAAAATCAATTTAGATTTATAATTTTTTAAATTAATGTATTCTTAGTTTAGTTTTTCCACCACTAACTATATATTAAAATTTGTAATACTTTCATATTTAACGTATCCATAAAAGTTTCATTATTTTTTCGATTATATTTTTTAAAAAAAATATAAGAAGTTGGAAAAATGTAAATCAATATTTTAATCTCTACCTCTCTCAAAATTTAAACTCCCGCCAAAGAAAGCCGCTTGAAAAATTAACTCGTTCAAGCTCTTGGGGACATATAAGTCGCATCATCTCGACGAGTCTTCTCAAATAACAATGCATCTTAACTAATTGCAATCTCTAAGAATCCAAGTAAATTCCAAGGGCACCAAAGTACGAATGATCGACCTAGTACTTCCAATCTACATGGTTATGTACCCCAAATTTCAGTTCATCTGGTGCCTTGTGGCCATTTGGAACTGCAACATTCAAGGACAAACGAAACAAACTGATGAATTTTAGTCCATCTTGGGTTATGCAACAATATAATTTCTGCCGCACCTGTTCGAGCTGCAGCAACAATGGCGATCAATTTTTAAAGTAATGTGCTTGATATGTCCTGACAGATGAGCTGTTGAAAGATGATCTACTAGGAACAGTTAAGCCACTTGTTAACAAAGCAGCATGCTCCATAATAATTAAACTCAATGGTGGTGGTAATCAGATTCCGAGCTCTATGTACACTTTCAGTATTTTAGGACTTTTCATTTTATACCAGGGACACGGCAAAAGAAAGATTGAATCTCCCAGTTACGGTGACTAATGAAGTCTGAAGACATATGGTCAACTGATGTTGATTAAATCGTAGGCCTAGAAGATGGCGCCGTACAATTCTTAATGTGCAAGTATACATATTAATCTTTAGATAACTCAATTGTTTCTCATTTTTTAAAGTTTACTGCAAGGTAGTAACTAGAAAAAGAAGCTTGCAGGGGTTGCTGGATTCGGGGATAATATATTCGAAGTGGGCCGGACTCCCCCACCTTACACAGGAGTTTACGGGATTACCTACTATGTCGAGCTTGTTACACCCCTTAAAAGTCCTGATAACACCCCTTTATTAAGTTTACAATTTTAACCCTACTGAAATTGAGGTGAACTTCTTAGACGGCAAGACTTGTTTGGAAGATTCTATGCTATCTGCCGATTGTGCGACGAAGAAAAGTCAAAACATGACCTCATTCTTCTAAGATTAAAAACTTGTAGATTTCTAAGCTACTTGCGAGACCACCGACACAAAAATGACGAAGCACTTTTGCTATAAATTAACGAAGAGAAGTCAGCCATCAACCGGTTTAGATAGCAGAATATGTTCCTCGTTGCCATTGCTTATTGCCACACAGAAAGTAAAAAAAATTCAAGGCACCAAAAAGTCCATAAATTTAACAAGATCTAGAAGAGAACAGATCAAAGAACCGTATGTACCGACTCTAATTGAGTACTACATTCACTAAATTAAGATTTGACGTATGAATAATAATTAATTAGATTCCCTCTTCTTACAAGTGGGTTTTTAAAGACGAGTTGTACTTAACGTGTGCATAACAAAACAATTAGTACCGAAACAAGTTTTTTCTCAAGAAATGATCCTTGCTGCCGTTAGCCTAGGTCTCGTAATCTTGATGTGTCGCATGGAGGGTACGCACTGCCGTAGAAGTTCGTTCCACAAGAAGGATAGATTGTGACGTCTCCAGTTGAGTTCTAAATCTCTAAGTTAAGACTTAACACGTAGGCTTATACGTACTTAAGCTCTCTCTCTCTCTTTATAAGTCGATTCTTAAAGATGAGTTCTATCCAGTATTTACGTAACACCATAATTCCCAAAATCACGCATCAATGCTTTTCTCATCATGGTTCTAGAGTTTATAGGCGATGGTCAGATCTGAAGCATGCCTTCATGGAAAAAGACTAATAATAGCAGCAGCGATAGAAGCAAGTGGTGGCAGCCGGAGGAAGTTTTGGAATTATTGTAGTGTCATTAGATTTATTATGATTTATTAATTATCTTACGGGATATCTTTTGGAGTGGGGTTTTATATGAATATTTGAGGGGTGTCAAAAACTCAACTCATACATATTTGGTGACTCCCTAGGCCGATTTTGAATTTTGAATTTTCGTATATAATTGAAATGAGGATTTTTCTTTTTTCTTTTCTTTTTTCTCATAGTTTATTATAATTTTTTAAATTTAATTAAAAAATAGTTTAATTATAAATAAAATAAAATAAAATTTAAAATTTAATCTTAATTATTTATTTCATCGCGAAGTCAAATGAATAGTGAGCCACTTTGATTGCAAAATGAACCTGCATGACTGCATGATGTCCTAGACGTTTCAGCATTCAGGAATCTGCAGAACTTTCCTAGCTTCCCGTTGCACTGGTGAGACATTGCAAACAAGTCATTCATACAAAAATATCTCAAAACTGCAGGATTTTCACAGGTACACATTTTACTCGTGCCCCTGTGGGAAATTTGAAACTAGTATTAATCTGCAGATGATTTTTTCTAGTAAAGAAGTTGAGCCATAGACATTTCATTAGATTTTTGTACAAAATTAGTTAAAATTAAGAGATATGCATAGTGCATCCAGTCCTGTTCGAATCACAATTTTTATGTTTACATCTTCGAGTAAGAAGTTTTTTTTTTTTTTCATAGAAAAAGATAACGTGTTAGTTGTTACAATTTCCCAAACATGTACGGTACTTGTGAACATACTATTAGGAGACTGTGACCATGTGACTCTTTAATGCTTATTCACATTGAAACTGCAGATTCAACTGAATCAGTCAGCAGAGTCGGCAAACCCCTTTCACACAAGATCTCACCATCAGCTTATGTTGCTAAGTACCTGCGTAATTAAAAATAATGTCGCACATAATTTGTATACAATTCTGCAAAAGCTTTTCTAAGCGTCACAGTGCACAAACGTCCATGTTCGATCCCACAAGTTCAGCTATCATCTGCTGCAGTAAAATCCCAAGAATGTGCTGCCCAAATTCCATGCACAGTTCGTCAAGATCTTCAAAGTTTAGCACTTTTTTAGGCACCCAATTGGACTGCATTATAGTTTGCTCTGTAACTTTGTGAAGCTTGGTCTTTAATTCTGAGTAATACTCCACCGTTTGATTATCCATTGACTCACGATCTTTCTTCTTGATCACTCCTAGCTGATCAAGATCATCATAGCTCAATGTGCGAGCGGAACACGAAGATGGGTAGTCGCAGTTTGCAGTCATTAGTGAAGGTTTCTTCTTGGAATTCAATTCCATGCGTCTTTTTTCATCTGCTTTGACACAAATAACAGAAAAATATAGCATCAGTTGTTCATCTATGTTATAGTGCTAAGGAACCTTGTGCTTAAAGCTTCAAATTTAAACTTAATTTTAAAGTGAAAAACTAACCTGATAATTGAGTGTCGTCAAAGATAGAAAAGTCATTGACATCCAGAACAGAAACTGGACTTGAACTTTCTGTGCTACATTCAGCTGGCTTCACTTCCTCAATTACAAGCTGATTCTTACTCTTGTTTCTGATTTTCCCTTTGGCTGGAACTTCTTTTTGATGCATTGGCTTCACTGGACCCTTCTTCTTCTTCTTCAGAGCAGCTTCAGATTCTTTGTTGCCACATCTCTTAGCAGGCAACACAACACCAAAATCCTTGGCTCCTTTACAGTTCTGAATCTTTGCTGAACGTTTAACAGAAACTCTCCTGGGCTCATCAATGAACTTAGAGACTTTCTCGCCGGTCCCTTCATTCTCCTTTTTCTTGTTCCTAATTTTCTCTTCTTTCTTCTTCTTCATGCCCCCAGATTCTGCAGAAGCTTTTCCTTTTCTCACTTTCAATCCTATATTCTTTTCATCTTCTTCATCCAAGTACAGAAGATACAAATCCTGATTCTGCTGCTGCGACATAGTTGGCACCTCCCGAAACGACACCGAAGTCCTCACTCTGCGGTGCTGATGTGCTTGCCCCACGTTAAGCTCCAACAAGTACTCCATAAAGTTCACAGACCTGCTTCTAGTGACTGACTCTGGATTTGGTACCCACTTGGCCTCTGGCAATGAGTCCAGCCCCATTAGCCTGGCAACTAATCCTGGAGCCCCCGAAGCTTCAATTTTGGCCTCAGGTTTTAGGTCTTTGAACTCATCAGGCTTCTTCGGCTCAGGAATGATCTGATCAGACGGGTGTGTTTGAAGACTTCCTTGGCATAAAAGCCGTCGTAAAAGTCCTTTAAAACACCCGGAATCAGCATTTTGTATGTTACTAACCATTGTTGGAATCAGAAAGTGATCAGTAGCAAAAATGGGCTCTCGTAAAACACACCAAGCAGTAGTGTGACGAAGACTTGAGAATGCCCACCAAACCAACAGTTTAATTCAAGTGAAAATAACAGCAATAAATAAAGAAAAACACAGGCCGGCGGGCTTGGGATTTGAACAAAGAGTAGTATTATTCGTTATGACAAGTTAGGTCGGTCCATAGCCTACTCAGGTCTTCGAATTCACATGAAGAAACAGAAAAAAAATACGACACCTACGCGCAATTTAGTCGCGTGTAGACTGAACAATGAATAATTAAACGCTCGTGACTTGTCCGTTGTTGTCACTCCTGTAGTTTTGTCTCGTACTCTCATTTTCATATTCTCTTTGACAAATTTGTATAATGATTCATGCTATATTACGCGCCATTTTTGGAGTTCTTTTTTTTTTTTGGAAAATTTGTGATTCGGTTGTGTAGGGGACAGAGATAATAAAATTTGTGGCCCTAAATTTAATGAGTTTCGCAAATAAAGACATACTTCGTCTATTCTTATCAAACAAGACTTTGACTCCTATTACAGCACAAACTACTTATATTTATCATTAAATAGCTCTAATTTTTTTTTATTCTAATTTAATATAGATATTTGAAGATATAATAGTTTGGAATAGTCTGCAAATATTTAGAAAAAAAAAAAAATCTTCGATTAAGGCACATGGGGGGAGTTATACGTGAAAACAATGAGTTGATTCCCAATTAAAGGGTGGCTTCCATATGAAGATACAAAATTTATTACAGCTTTATAGATGCGATCCGGTCATCCGGTCATTTCTATACGAGTTGGGGACTTGCTTGATACAAATGAGCAAATTACATCTTTACTTGATAAAAGATAAGAACTTGGGATCCACGTGTTATTAATTGATTTGGTTTAGAGACCTTTACCAGCTTTTGACTTTTTTAATTTAGTATTCTCTGGAAACTGATGATTCTTTTGGGTGTTTGTAACGAAATAAATGAATTAATAATTATACATTGTCCTCCTTAGCCGCAGTTGCTGACTTTTTCATTTTTTCAATTTTGTTGCTTTCTTGGACCACCAGTACACCCCGGTCCTATTCTTGAATGTTGTATTCGCCTGACACTGACTCCCCTGACCCATGACTGTGACCTCTGCCGTGGGCTTCGTTTGCTTCTTTTGCTTAATGTTTTGGGCTTGTTTGCAAATCGGGCAAAGGTGTTTTCGGTTCCAAGCTTTAGTGGGCCTTTACAATGTTACAAATTGGGAACTGAGCTTTTGGCACCCCCTAAAGCTTCTCATAAAACCTCTTTAACGTATTTACGGTTTTACCCTTAATGAAATTACAATAAAATACAAAAAAAACCTGCCAATTACTTACACAATTTTCAGTTAAATCTTTTTTACACCCCAAAACGATTCGTATAATCGTGTTCTCCCCAAAAACAAAAGGATTTTGTCATGAACTTTTCACAATTATTAAATTACATTTTAATTTTTTTTATTTTTATGATAAATTTAGAGGAGATTTTAAGTGATGGAGAAATAAAAACAATGCAATTGGAAGTATCCAATACCCAAAAATAAATAAATAAATAAAAGAAGAAGAAACCATCAATACCACAAACACTAATTGGGAAGATAAACCAGAACGCCATGTGTTTGTGGTATCATGCAATTCATGGAAAACAAATATAATACATAGTATCATGCAATTTTCTGAAGTTTAATATACAAAGCAACAGTATCAAATGGCGTAAAAAATTGCGAATCAATATAAGAGAAAAAGTCGTATTAGATTTAGAGCGGCTTTTAAATTATTTAATGGGCTGTCTTCAGAAACGCGGTGTTATACGGACAACTTTTGGGGGTATCAAAAGCTTAGCTCATTAATTGGGCTAAGAAAACTAGTATTGTGGGAAAATATCTTGAAACAAATGGGTCAAACTAAAATTGCCATGCCTTCGAAAGACTTCAAAATTGTTGCCACTTGCTACTTGCTGGAGTCAATCTCCGGTTTCAACAGCAATTTACAGGTCAGAAACTTTCACTTATATATGTTGTTGATATAATTTTTTATTTATATAATAAAAAATTTATTATAATTTTTATAATTTTATTAAAATTATTATTTAAAAATATATTTATTATATATTATTAACTTTTATTCTATAGTTATAATTTTTTTTATTTTCACGATAAATATAGTTTAAAAACACTGTTACCTTAAATCTTACACGGATCCAAAGTCTGCTTCTGAAAAACAAATTCACGCTCAAGCAGTTCTCAAAGAAGCGAATTGTTGTTAGACAAAGTTGCTGTCAGGCTTTTGGCATGTAATAGGTATAAGTTTGCTTGACAGTGTGTATATGATTGCTAAACTATTGGTCCCGTATAGTGTCTTCTTTTTCCAAACTCGTAGCTAGATTGGCTAATGGCTATGGACCATCTCAATGGTGAGTGGTGACAATTTGAACGTGCATACACAAGTTAAAAAAGCACATGGAAGTTGGCAATTCAGAGCCATAAATTTTCATTCAGTGGCAAGTGATCCTCCATCCCATCAGAAAATGACAAATTGACACGGGAGAAAACAACAGCTCTCGTGATTTTGGTTCACGGTGACTTTGATCATTCATCATATGGAAGGAAAATGACATTAAAATAAATAATGATGTTTAAGGTCATATATCTGTCATTCTTTTTTTGATAGGGCCTATTTCTAAAAAGAAAAGCTGTCATATTAACTTGATGCTAACCACAATTTCCTGCTGAAAAAAATAATGTTTTATACATCAGTATCACTAATACTAGATTTAGACCAATCCCTTTTGTCCACCCAACTCATTTTAAAAAAAAAAGGGTAAAAAGATCAAAATTTTTCAATAATTTATCATTACTTTTCCTCAACTATGAAATTTTGTTTAAACAATACATGAATAATTCCGCCGAAGAGAATATTACCTCTTCAGGAAGAATAATATAGATTTTCGCTTCACAATTACTTCTGAATGTGGAAAACACTCAAATGTTCTGCCTTGATTTGAAGAAGCAGACGCAATTGTTAGATGCCAATTGATCTTGTAATAGGGAAGCCGGTACGAAATGGGATCACAAAATGGGGATCGCCACGTCATTGTAAATTATAAGACAGCATTATAAGCTTAAGGATTGCTAAAGGTTAAAAATGCCAGTTCGAGATAAGAAAGCTTGCTAGCCTTCATCCCTTTGTGAAGGCTATGAAGCTTTACCCTCATTTGGAAGAGCCATTAAGCTGTGGATCGGTCTGGTAGTATACAACTTCGCCCTTGTCACTAACATAGTGGTCTTTACTCATGCTTCTAATTAAATCTCCAATAAGGTAAAAAGGTATTGGTCCTGATTTCTTTGGCTCACGGTAATATTTTCCAAGAACTGGTCTAGCAGCCTCAGTCTACAAGGTTAAGATACAAATAATTAGGAACCAAACAAGAGAAAGTGCTTTTTCACAAGTTTCTAAGAACAGTTGGCTGGTTGACTGAAAAAATACTTACCGCTTCTATTAAGTGGTAATGCGGGATTTGAGGGAAGAGGTGATGTATGACGTGGGTTCCAATATCGTGGTGGATGTTATTGAACCATCCATAGTCACGATCAAGAGTTGTGAGCCCTCCCCTTAAGTAACTCCATTCCTGTACAGTACACAAGATGCAATTCAACAGCTTAAAATACAAACCATACAAAAGCCAGACATGATAAAGTTTCTATGGACTCCTTTTCTGCTTGTTTATTGAAATTTCAACGACGTAGTTGCAGCAATTAATTTTTTTGAAGTAAGTATCTTCTAAGACTGAATTCTAAGCATTACAGAAGGACCTCGTACCTTTCCACGATACCAAGGAAGTTTGTCTTCATGTCCATGGTGATGCAAGTAAGTCACAAGGTCCAGCCACATGACAAAAATCTAAAATTGAAGCAAAGTCTTATTAAGTATGAATTTTTTAATTTGACACAAAAACAACCATACCTATCTTCTATCTACTCAGAAACATATGAATGAAAGACTAAAGAAATTTACCCAATATGGAGCGCCATAGAGTTTCAGCAATTGAATGGGACCCATTACAAATGATAAACCCACCAGCAAAGCAGCCATGGCCGTCCAACATACTGTAGAAGTGATCACATCCTTCCTCTCACTTGGGACAAACAGGTCACTGTTGGGGTCAAAGTGAGAACCAGTCTTCCCAGGACTCCTGCTCCACTGTAGATAGTCAAAAACTATGAGCCCTCAGTTTTGAAACTTAATGCTTTGGATTGAAATTGATTTCTAACTTTCTCATTCAACCATTAATCAATCAAATAAGATAAAGCATTCACTTACAAGATAAAAGGGGTATGCAAGCATGGGAAAAGGAATTTTGAATCTCAAAAATCTTGTTGCATTATCCAAACTCCTGTATATTTTCTCAGGCAACTGCATCAAACGAACGAGAAATATTTACTTCAAAGAGTTAAAGAATGAAAAGTGCCAAAAACAAAGTAATACAACATAAATCAGAACACAAATACCACAAACAAAGAGAATAACTAACCGGATGCCAGGATTCATCATTCTCAACATGTCCATGGTTTTGATGATGAGTCCTGTGGCTAATTCTCCTGAAAAGAACATAGTGAAACCAAGATTATTCATCAAATTGGATCCTAAAACAAATTCAAAATAAAGATTCTTCTCCAATTGGGAGCGGAGCATACCATCCATGATAAGGAACCAGAATTGAAGAATGCAGCAGATGCCCCACCACACTATTCAACTTGTGATCATGTGAAAAGCTTCCATGACCACTGCAAATTAAGAAAATAAAATCCAAAATTTTAACGCCAAAATCCAAACTTCGACCAAAATAAACAAAGAACCCAGATCTAAAAAAGAAGAAATTTCATTACCAATCATGACCAAGCACAAAAAGAGCCCAAAACATGGTTCCCTGAGCAGCCCAGTACAAAGGCCAAACAACCCAATTGTTCAAATAAGCAGCAGCAGCAGCCAAGCCAAAAACCACCACAACATCCCTAACAACATAGCTCATAGACTTCCAGGGATCCTTAACCCAACAATGCTTCGGAATAGCAGCTCTAATATCAGCCAGCTTGAAAGGAGGAGGAGCCCCAGGATCAAATTCAGCTGCCTCTTCTTCTTCTACTCCTGTGTTATTTTCAATCCAATTGACACCATTGATTCTCTCTTCTTCATCCTCTCCATCAAGTGGTGCTACTCTCAACGGAGCACTAACTTTAAGACCCCAGTTCCTGTCTCTAGAAAAATCACCAGAACATTTAATCGATGGGAAATTTAGATCTGTTATACTCTTTTTTGAGTGCAAAAACCTGGCCTTCGAGGGATTGATTCCAGTTCTTGGCCTTGGAAAAATATGAGGTAGAGGCTTTAAGCCACATTCTGAAAGAACCCAACTCACCATTGGGTTTCAGAAAAAGCCTCAAAGGGTTAGAGAGATAGGAGAAAGACTGTGGGAGAGACTTGTGAAGCAGCCAAGCCAAGCCAATAAAACAAATAAGAACTCTATATCAAAATATTTTGGAACATAAACTAATAAAATAAAGAACAAAAATTCAAGGACACTGTAGTAGGTCTTGTCTGAACAACAGCCTCACAAATACGTCCCTCTTTCCCTCTGTTAAAATTACTTGTTTTTGTGTTTTTTTAACCCTCTTATATATTACAGATTTTAGTTAGAGGGCATTGAGCAGTAAGGTGTCTGATGCGAGGATAACGAGAGCAAGTGGGTTTACATATAAAGGCTTTCAAAGTCTGCAACTTGAGTTAGCGCGTGCGCGAAATTGATCAAACATCAAAGTTCAAACCGTGTTTCACTTATGCGTTTGGTTTGGTTTGGTTTGGTTTGGTTCGGTTCGTGTGAAACTTCTGCACTTATTAGTTGACCGGTTGGTTGACAAGAGTTCTCACACGCAGCACAAGGTTTATTCTATTTCAGTTCACATTTTAAAATAAATAAATAAATAATATTTTTATAATTTATAGAGCGAGATATTTAACCCTCCTCAATTTCTCTCACCACCTCTGACTTTTTTATTAATCTCATTTGTTTTCACAAATATCCTTGTCAGACGATAAAAATTGAATACAATTCTAGAAACTCCACCTTCCACCACGTCAAGTTATAACACCACTAGTCCATAGTTTGCTAACAAAATTTTCACTAGTTGCAAATCAAAATTCTATCATTTATTTAATTAATTTTAACGAGATTGATATGATAGTATCAAAGTCAAAATAATATCAAATGAAAAGAGTTAAATAATAATTTCAATATAGGAATCAATCAATTATAAATTAATTGAAATGAATAATAAAGTGAATGATAAAGAATGGTAGCTTGAAGTGGTGATAATAGTAGCCGAACGTAGCTAGAGTTTTTAGAATTATTTTATTTTATCAATTAAACTTTTATCCTTTGATAAAAGTAATTTTAAAAATAAATTGAATTAATTGAAGAATGGAAGTTGGTGAGAGAAACGAAATTCTCATCGCTCTAATTTATGTCTCAACAAAATCTTAAAATTTAAAAGCCCAAAATCTTCTCTATCTTAGCATATTTAGAAGTACGAAAGGGCAATAACAGTAAAACAATTTAATAGTGGTTATTGAGAGTGTTCATAATCCAATCTGTTCGATATATAAAAATTATAAGTGGATTGGTGGGTTAGATTATATTAGAAATTTAAAAATTTGTGGATTCATTTTTAAGTAATTGAATAATTAAATAAATAAATATAGCTTTCTAAACAATTAATTTTAGTTAATTTTTATATATTATATAAGTAAATAAGATTTTTTTTTCTTTTCGTTGTGTTATATTTTGAAATATTGAATATATTGTTCTAACTTTATTTTAACAAATAATTTATTTAAATTCTATTCAATTTTAAATTTGATCAATATAAACTATTTATATATTATATATTTTTAAATTTTTTTAGTTTCTGGATCAGACAGAATTAAAAATTTTTAATCTATACACTAATATGTAAAATAATAGATTGAATATCAATTAGGTCAAATCTACATCCGATTCAAAAATAGTTAGATTAAATTTAAATTGACTTTTACTGATCTGTGGATTGAATTAGATTAAAAATTTATAATCCACATGATTATAGATTTGATATAAATTAACATCCAACCTACAAAAATCTTACTCGTAGACTTGACCGCTAGTACAAAGACGCCATCGCTAGGCATCAAAGCTGGTTAAGGTTAAGTGCCCTAAGGCTGGTCGAACTCCGACCTTCTTCTTCTGCTCGAGTTCTTCGAGCCTCCGAGCATGACCCCGTCACACCAGCGACAGCATGGAGGGAAGGCAAAACTCGAGCATAGCCGGTTCAAAACAGGTTGACCCCTCCTTCCGACAACTTAACACGACAATCGATGTCTGGCAGACACCCCACACGGTAGGATGTCGTCACTGTTACCGATGGCCGGCACACGTCCCCACAATGTCATCATTTCATACACGCGTGCACAGCACTATCATTAGGCCATGGAAACCCATACCAGTCTGACATCCCACATCCCCAGGATGTGCCGCGGTAATCCTAGCAGTCAAATGGGCGCAGACACCATTAATGAGGGGACGGCTGTCTCGAAAGAAAATGGCCGAAAAACAGAAGGATAAGTATCAGCCGAAGAGTAAATTAAAAGGGTTTTTTTTTCTTCTTCTGGTTCTTCTTCTTCTTTTTTCTTCTCTTTATCTCCTAAAATCTTTTAGATTATCTCTACTTTTATCCAGTAAATCACTATCATTTCTTCGGTCTCTCAAACAAGGAGGGATACAAAAAGAATCACCCAATTACTGATTTGAACATTGAAGGATTTTCGCCGAAAAAATACCTGATGACTCTTGACATTATTTTTGTGAGTACATACTAAAAGAAATCACTATTTCAATAAACGGAGATTGGCAAGAACTCCTGCTCAAGCATCCAACGAGTAGAAGTTTATAACCTTACTCGGGAGCAAGCAGAAAGCAGCATCAACACATCTTATTCAAAAATAATTAGATTAAATTTAAATTAACGTTTACTAATATGTGGATTGAATTAAATTAAAAATTTATAATCCACGTTATTATAGATCGGATATAAATTAACATCCAACCTGCAAAAATCTTACTCGTGGACACCCCTGATGGTTAGAGACCGATTTGATCGAAATGCACAAACCATGTCCTTTAAGAAATCATAAAAAACAGAGATCGAGATGTTATTAGCCCGTTTGTGAAATTTGATTGGTGGGGTCATACGGCTTGATCATCGACCAAATTGGTCGGTGGTGATTTGTTTGAAAAATATATATCAGTCATCAGATACATGTGATTTTAATTTTTCATATGACTTTCAAACAAATTTGGAGAGGCAAGGGCGGAAGAGCAGAAAGAAGGCAGCCCATGCTTTTATTCTTCTGCATCATATTTTTACTTTCTCTTATGGCCTATTGATGTGACCTTATATTAATTATTTGCCATAAGAAAAAGGTTGAGGCTTAAGAAGCAATTTGGTATGAAAGCTTCTAAAAAAATTTAATCATGTGTTTTGTGTTAACGTGAATAAGGGTATGTTTGAAATAGATGTGTTATAATTTAAAAATTATAGTTGTTATAGAAAAAAATTGTAATTATAAAATAAAAGTTATAATAAATAATAAATATAATTTTTAAATAATAATTTTAACAACATTATTAAAGATATAATAAATTTTTTATTATATAAGTAAAAAATTATATTAATATAACTTTTAAGTTACAGTAGATAGTATTTATCAAACACTTTATACTATAACTTAAAAACTATAAGTATTCAAACTTTATTTTCAAATATATCTTAAGCGATTAATAATTTAAAGAATTGATTTAGGAGAAATTCACCTTCAATGCATAGTAATTCGGGGGGATAAAAAAAAAAAGAGAGAAAGAGACTAACAACAGTACAAGACAACAATTTATATTTAATAGGTTGCTTCCATCCTTACCCTAGATTGAATTATCTCTTAATTTTTTTTTCAAGTTTTCGTTATTACTAATAACTTCCTTAGTTTTCATTTTTAATTTCCAACTCATATATGTTAAATATATTTATGTGAACGAAAAATCTAATAAAGTAATGAAAACTTAAAAATTTATATGGGAGAGTGAGATCGCATTGTATCAAACAATTCTCTATCATATTTACAACCTTAAAGGATAATATTTTAGTCATTTTTTTACTAGATTAAGGTGCATGATTTATGACTTTTCAATTTGTCCTTCCACAATTGATTTACTTCAGCTTTAGCACATTTCATTTAAGTGGTGTTATGTACTTCAGAAAGAGGAATAAATTAAAAAACAAAAGAGTTATGAATAATAGTTGTTATTTCTTCTAAACACTAATTATCGATCAGTAATTAAACTATTTATTCATCATGTTGGTTAGCAGTCATTAGGGATCCTGATCCGGCCGCTAGACCATAAGGCCTACAATTTCGATAGAGATTAGATTAGGGATTTATTTAATACAAATGAACAAACTATTTCCATTTTCGAGAAATCAAAAACTTTCATGGACCCCGTCATTATTATATCGTTCGTGAAATTTGATAGGTGGTTAATGGATAGGCTCAGTCGTACGTTTGAGTAATTGAATGATCAGTCAGTCGATGGCGATTGCTTCGAAATATATCAATAGCAATCGCACGTGATTTTAATTTATGTATAAAAATTTTTGACAAATTTGGAGGGGTAAGGGCTCAAGAGAAAATTAAAAGGCAGGCCAAGTTTGTGCGAAAGTTTTTATAAATTATGTCTTTCGTATGAATGGCATCATGAATCAGTTAAGAGTTGTTCTTGTTTTGTTTGTTTTTTTTTTTAAATGGCATGAGATTATTATTTTAATTATCTTTCATATTATATGAAATTATTATTAATATTATAAGGATAAAGCTTTTGTCACGCGACATTTGATTTAAGAGGAGTTCATTGTTTAATTTTTTTTTTTATTAATTTTTATAATTTTAATTTTAGAATATGATTAGTTTTTAAGACTCATAAGAAATTTCCTCTTGTTATAAAATAAGGATGGAATTAAATTAAAAGGCTAAATAACATGATTTGCTGATAAAAAATATTATATTGAAACATATATTTATTTATTAATTAAAAATTGAACTTTATTTTATTAAAATGAATAAAACTTCCTCATAAAAAGGTTATTTTGTTTATTAATATTAGAGCTTGCTTTGATAAGAAATATTCATTTCTAAAAAATAATCAAAGTTAGATTACTTCAATACAATTCAGAACTCCATATTTTCTCTCAAATCACATAACTTTCAATGGTTTATGAACTCCTACCTAGAGGATTTATCTGTCCAATTATTTCAATACAATTATTGTTTTTTTTTTCTTGAAATAATTAATTACAAACTACTAAATGCACAACAAATTAGAATATTTAATTGATTTGTGTACGGACAATGAAGGCAGTTCGAGATTTTGTTCCGATATAGGGAAATTCAATAATCCATCAAACACAGTTATAAAGAAATTAAACCTAATTAACCACATTTGCAACTAGTGGTTGTTGAGAAGTGCATTCTTTTCGAAGTCGGAGAATTTATTCCAACGAGGCGTTGACAAAGTTATAAGCATATTCTTAATTTTCTTTATGCAAAAGAATTTGAAAAGTGGTGTGAAAAGGAGAGGGACCCCACAAAGAGGAATTTTAAACATATCAAAGGTGTGAAAAATGTTTCATCCGTGTGTATTTGATTATCATACCGACCATAAAGCAGATCTCAATTTGTTGGTAGTGCTTTTACCGTCTCGAATTTAATTAATTATTTATCTTTAAATTTTTTAAAAATTACAGAACAGCAGCAACTATGTCAGAATACAAATCAACATACACATTAAGATCATTAAATATAAAAATCTATTATCCTCCACAATTGGTCACATCATGCTAAATATCCTAATAATAATAGGAAGGAAAAACTGTACTTTCATGCCATACTAGAAAGATTATGTGCACTCAAAAATCAACCTATATTAGCTGAATTATTTCAAAAAACATCATTCCAACTGCTCTAATGACAAAGTTTATGCAGAGATTCAACTATTCTCTCACTGTCCGAAGTATTTTTTTTATGTTGTGCGAATTATAATATAACTATCTTTGTAACTCTATGATATTTTCATTTATGCTTGCACATATTATTTAGATGGTCTAATTAAGTTACTATGAAATATTTGGGATAAGTTATTTAATTTATTTTGTTCATAGTTTCTATTGGTCTCTCGTGGCCATACAAGAAGTTTAAAAACTCACATAGATAAATTAATTTGTTTACCACAATACTGTTTACAAAAATAAAATAAAATAATAAAAAAATTAACAATTCGATCAGACCAAAGAAGATCTCTTTAATTACTTTGTACTTTTCATCTAGTTGGATTGAATTGAGACTCCTAAAACTAATCCTGTCACCCCATACCCCATCCATATATCTAGTAACCAAAATCCATTATTGACCCTTCACTTTACTTACTATTTTTACGTAGATTAACCTCCTCTTCATGTAAAATTCATATACATTGACTCGCTCTCGCTCTCTTTTTTGCATGCATGTGTTTTAATAACTTGTCTTCCAATCTTCAAAAATGGATGCAACAAAATTTATTCTCCTAGGGTTACCGTTATTCCTGTTTGTTACCGATATTATTAACCTTTTTAGACCAACATCTCCTCAAATTCATCAGCCTCGTTACAACTATTACCAACCAAAGTACCAATCGCCTCATCATCAACGGCATCCACGACATTTTAATTTTCCTCCCCAGGTCACCATTGTCCCTTAACCATCATTCGATGCTCTTCATTTTCATATACCTTTACGTATTCGTATGTGCCTATGTACTATATAAAAAGTTTGTAAATGTCGACTCAGAGTTTGATGATGAAATGCAGAAACCTACCAGGAATATTGCATCCGGGATTGGCGTTGGCCATGTCATTAGCATTAGCTTTTGCACTTCTTGTTCTTACAGGTTCCCTAGTTTTTGTTTTTTTTTTCCTTGTCTTATTTTTTAATTTTTTTTTTCTTTACAAGAAAGTTCATTGAGGGGTTGTTATGAATGTATTAAATCAAGACAAAGAATGGAAATCTTTGAGTTTGACAAGTCAATGATTTAATTAATGGTATTGTGTGTTACGTGAGGGGAATTAATTAGTCATTTGTTATGTTATTTATCAGCCATCGGTTCTTACTTTGATTCCCCACGCGTAACGCACAGTATTAATTAAATAGAAATCTTGTTGTTTATATAAGATTGAATCTAAGTTGTTGAATTAGAAAAGGAAAGTGAAGAAGTGAAAAAAAAAATATTGAAATCAGTTGTTATCTCCTAATCAAATTAAAAAATATTAATTTATAACGTGCGTGTCTAATTAATAATTTATTAATTTTATTTTATATGTTGTTACTGCAAATTGTTGGGATTTTGGAAGCCAATTAGTATTGCATTTTCAATATGTTCGCTTTTGGTCAATTTCTTTGTTTGAACTTCTCTCAGGGTCGGTAGTCAATGAATTACCGTGTAGTTTTGTGCTTTTAACCTTTTCAATTTTGATTGCGGGCGGAATTTGGTCTTAAAAATCTTTTGCACCATCTAAAATATCTTGCCAACAAATAATACAATCAAAACTTCTCCTGTGTGAAAAAGTACTTCTAAATTTTTTATGAATCAAATATTTCGTTTTATGAGTGTCTTTAATTTTTTTTTTTTTATGAAGGACTTGTTTGGTATAAACAACTGTACGTTTTAAAATACAGATTTAGAACTAATTATATTACAATGTCAAATTATAATTCGATAACCATGTAATTGTCTGCACTGAAGAACTATTATTTCTGTGAACTATAACTATGAATATGATTTATTATTATGTTTTTAGACTATTTATAGTTATAAAAGCAACGTTGCTTTTGCAGAGGACAGGCAATGACAACAAAACACATGCTGGAAGAAGCATTTCCAGGAATCAATGTAATTCTAGCAAACCATCCTTCTCCACTTATAAAACGTTTGGTGGAGAAAGTGATACCGATTTTACAAGTAGGAGTTATTGTGATAATAATGGGGGGTGAACAAATTTTCCCGAAATTGGGATACATGAGACCACCTCCTTGGTTCTACTCCTTGAGAGCACACAGACATGGAACTATCATTACCACTTGGTTTTTCGGAAACTACATTAAATCCTACCTCAAGAATTCTGGGGCTTTTGAAATTTTTTGTAACGGCGAATTGGTAAAATTTCTTCTCTGGAAATTCATAGCTTATTTCCGTTCTTTATCTTAGAGCTTTGATTTGGAATTTATGTGCTTTCAAAATTAAGCAAAAGCATAATTAGTTTCAGACGAGCAATTTTATTTTATTTTTTTTGTTCCGTTTGCTGCTCATCATAATGTTCTTTTTGACTTCAGATTTTCTCTAAGCTAATGGAACAGAGGTTTCCGGGTGAGTTCGAGTTACGGGAGCTCGTCAGCAGGAAACTATATAATTTGAGAAATTTTGAAGGCTTTGCAGGAGGTTTATGGTAATAGAGCCTCAGGGATCACAATTTGGTATAGACAGAAACCTGGGGGCATGTTATCAGCCATCAGGCCTTAGTTTTAAACATGTTGCTATGTATACCGGCAGAGCAAATACAGTTCGTAAGCTTTATGTTTTCTCAGATTCCAATTTGCATCTTTACTAATATTTTGGATTCTGGATGGTGTGGTCTTTGAAAATATGAAACAGAGAGAAGAACTTACAAAAATAGAACATTTTAATTTGTCATATGAAACATAATATCAGTTACAAACAATACATTCAATAGAACATGAAGATTAGAATTGAAGCTCACGGCAAGAATTTGACTAATTGCGGAGAACAAGCACCACTGGAATCGCCTGCCCTCGTAAAATCTGACAAGCCTGCCATTTCTCTGCAGTAAGTTCTTGGTAGCTCCGAATACTTTACATCACAATCTTTGTTAGATGTCGATTGTAGATATGAGCTTATGATGTCTACTTTTTGAGGAAGTCCTATGACTTCCAAGAAGAGAAATACCACTGAATGAATAATCAAAGAACGTGTAAAAATTAACCTAGATTGTACTCATATTTTCCACCATTTCCGGTTTTCCATCGTCTTCACAAGCTCATTTGCTAATGATGCAAAATCTTCGGCTCCGCTTTGCAGCTCTTCAGTGCGTCGGCTGATTCTCTGTTGAAAGTAAAGGGGTAAATAGCTCATTTAGAAAGCCAATCAAGTTGTGGAATAATAAGATGAAAGTTCATAAGATTTTCAATGACTTCACCATTATTTAGTGTAATATTTAAGTTGTGGGTATTTTTTTCTGTGGCATTATGAATGAAAATAAAGGAATCCAAGTCTGTTTCAGAAATATTATCAATGGAGTTTCATCAGATGTGCTCTGATATTTCCTCCCTAACACAGCATCTCTATCAAGCACATTTATCTTTTTCGCTCTATCATCCTCACTCAATAGTAAACAAGAGAAGCAGCAGCAAAATAGTTCAAAGCAGTTTTATCCGCATCAAATGTGAAATGGAATATAGATTGGAAATTCTACCTCCAGTTTGTCCTGCCTCTCTACAAGTTTGTCTCTTGCATGTGCAGCCACAGATGAGGCATCCTGAAATCAGTTACCAGATCAGATGACAATTTATTTCAAGGCTTGTTTCCCAGATAAGAAGATCTGATAAACTAAAACCATCATCTGATATACCTCTGCTTTTCTATATTTAGCGATAATTTCTTCCCGTGTCCTAAGTCTGGGCTTTGTATCATCAGGTGCGCCTAATAATCTTTCCCTCTCTGACAGTTTTTCTATGGTAAACAAAGAACATTGTTGATATATGAAGATCCAACATGCATAAAATTGAGGGCATGAAAGTCAGATTTACCTTTCTTCGTATTTGTAACTTCATGGGATGAAATGGCTGCCATGGATGGTGGTTCATCTATTTCAATGTCATCTGAGCCAAACAAAGCATGCAATGGTGAGTGAAGAATCAACAAAAAGAAACATTATGGTGACAAATGGGACAGAACCTATATTTAGCTCGATTTCCTCATTATTTGTGGCAGTTGGAGATAAATCTGGGAATGGGAGCTTTGAAAATATTCCCTCTAACTGAGAAAAGCTGGATTTTGGGTCTATACTGACATCCAAAGTCTGGATAGTTTTTTCCCCTTTAAAGCCTTTCACGATGCCACCAAGAATCCCAGCTGCAGTGGTCTGCAAAAAGTGGTGGAAACATAAGAAAAATTATACAATTCTTAACAAATATAGAAATAGAAGAAAATTGATATAATTACTGGAACCTGCTTTTTCTTCTGATTTGAAGAGACACTAAAGGCAGCAGCTGCAGCAGCTTCAAGAACTTTATCATGAAGACAAGGCAAAGACTCTGGAATACTAGAAATTGCAGCATTGTTCTTTTAGCAATTCATTTGTAAACCATAACTGAAATTTATGCTAAATTTTATATTCTCATCACAGCATTGGCGAAACAGGAGTGTACCTGAATTCATTTTCACCTGCTAAAAGATTGACGAAAGCCACTTCACTCCCATTTGCCTGTTTATTCAGTGGCAGAAAAATATTGTTAAAATGAATCATCACTAGCATAAAAAATGTGCAGATCACAAGGGGTTGTGACTATCGACCATCTTCAATTTCAGAAGCATGTGATTGAAGTATACATTTAGAACCATTTTAATAAATTCATAAATTCATTAAAACCATTTAAATCATAAATTCATAAATTCATTAAAACCATTTAAATCATAAATTCATAATACTCAGAATGGAAGTTCCACAAACTTTTAAAAAATTCAAGAAGAGTACCAGTGTTATTTGCCCATTATCAGCGCTAATGGTCTTATCCATGTTTGCCTTGAAATTCCATCTTAGAATTGACATTAAGGAGCTCTCCATCACCAATTCTAAATCTGGCAAAGATCTGTGCAAAAACGTCATTAGTGCTATCAATCGTAGGGATGGCAATGGGCCGGGCCGAGACAGGGCTTGGCCAAGCCCGAGCCCGAGCCCGACATTACAAACATAAGCCCGAGCCCTATAAAAGCCCGAATGTTCAAAATTAGGGCCGGGCCTAATAGGGTCAGGGCCGGGCTCGGGCTTTATCCGAGCCCGATCAATTTTTTTTAATATTTAAACAATTCTAATTTAAAATATCATAATATATTAATATTTAAAAACTTTAAAACCTTATTAAAATAACATAAATATAAAAATTATTCTAATCAATATCTTTACCATAAATTATATAAATAATTAAACACAAACAAAAATTAGATCTAATTCAAATAAAAACACAATTTAATTCAATAATCCAACTAAAGAGTTCATTAATTTAACAAACAAATAAAAACACATAATTCGATTACACAATTTAAACAAGAAGTTCTTTAGTTTAAAAATGACAATTCACAATCCAACATGAAGAAAAAAAAATTACTCAAATACTTATGTACATACATTTAATTATTTTTTTTTAAAGTCAGGGCCGGGCCGGACAGGGCCGGGCTATATAAAGCCCGAGTCTTGGCCCGAATTTAAAGGGCTTGATATGTATAAGCCCGAGCCCGAGCCCGAGCCCTTAAATTTGGGCCCAAGCCCTAAAAATTAGGGCCGGGCTTTTTTGCCATTCCTATTCAATCGTTTGACAATTAATAATGCTAATAGGATGTGCTATCATGATCCTGAAGGTAAGAACAAATTTCCAACAAAAATTACAGCATTTGAATGATGTGCTAATAAGCAAAATAATATCGTAGAATCAAAACTATATTGTCAATTTTTCCACAAGGATGAAATACTGCATTCACCTGATTTGAAGTTCTCCAGTCTGAAAAAGCAACAGCAATCCACACACTTTTTGATCTTTCTCAAACGTCGAGGCCCAACAGCAACGATTTTTATGTTTCACTTTCTGAATGGTTTTATTATTTCCCTGATAGAATCAAATCTTCAGATTACAAACAAGCAGAATAATTGGAGGTAAAAGGCTTAGGAACAGAAAAGAGACAACAGTGGCACCTGAATTACAGAGTTTCTAGAGTACAGGCGCAGTGAATCTTCACAACAAAGTAAAACAAGAGCGTCGTTTGACTTTTCTCCAGAACATGCATTTTCTGAAGAGAAGAGATGTCCAGTTTCTTGCGATTTAGTTTCAATTGAAGAGGTGTCAGGTGTGGGTTTATTCTTAGCAGCATTTTCCTCGTCTGCTTGCTTTTCTATAGGAAATTCACACACTGGTTCTTCTGGATTTAAAAATAAATGAAGAATTTTATTATTAATCAGTGCAACAGAATGAAATATCCTAATTGTTTCCTAGATGGAAATAGTACTTACCAATAACTTCCATTGAAATAGCAACTGCTTCCTTTTTTAAGTGCCAGGGATGGGAACTTATCATGTTCTCACTACTAGCACCAACTATGCTAATCTTAGCATCCTTAAATAAGATGATGATTACTTCCTCAGCAGGGTTGATGGGAGTTTTTGTTTCTGAATGATTTGGGTTTTTTGGAAGGCTATGGGTATTTTTGAATTCTGTCCAAGTCATTGAGATGATTGGAGAGCCAGAAATGTCATCGGTAAAGAACAATATTGATAGCCGATTCATATCAAGCACTGCAACCTGAAATCCAATAGTGAGTTCAAGAATTACTTATAAAAAATTTATAACTGGCCACTCATTAACGGAAGACGTAAATTAAAACAAGTGAAGAGTTCTCACATGGCCACACTCAAATCCCACAGCAAGTTTGACTCCGCTACTTGTAAACTGTAGGGCTCGAACAGGAGAATTAAAAAGTGAAAAAACAGCTCTACACAGAGATATTTTTCCTTCAGGCAATGCGTGAACTGCGAGAAAGTTGAAATAAGGTTACTTTGAGACAAAAAAGCCTGAATAAAAGCATTCAATATAACTAATACAGAAGACAAGATATGAAGATGCATCATGCTTTTTCAGTGAAAGGACATTGAAGACACGTTCCACCTGTTAAACAGAAAAGACACTTAGAATAGATTCACAATCACACTTACAAACGACTTTCCTCATTGATCTTGTGAAATAATCTACAATTGTTATCATTTGGTCTAGACTAAATAAAGAGGTCATTGTTCATATTTGATTTTAACATCATATATTCTACATAATTTTAGAAGTTCAGTGGTTAAGTTCTTGATCATTATTTAGTATAAGCAGTATTTGATACTGTGAAGAGGGTCAATTGTAATTAAAGTTAAAAAGTCCCGATTATTTCAATATTTACTATACAAGACTTCCTATTTTTTAAGAGATAGAAAACAACTGGAATTCTGTGCAACTTTTACTGGATTGAAAGATCATAACTCATACCACAAAAAGTAGAAACTTGCCCTAAAATTTTTACCTAAAAAATTTACTAACATTTAAAGAAAATCTAGGCAATGAGTTTGTAAAGATAGCATCCATCGTACCTTCACTTTTAGTTTCCGAGACAAAAAGAAAGTTTTTGGCATCTAAGCTGCCATTGAGGTTGTAAATATAAACCTACACAAGGAAAAAGACAGCACAGTGAATATTGAATCAAATTATACATTTTCAGAAAAATAATCCACTACAAGCATCTCTTACCAGACCAAATTCATTGCCAACAGCCAAACTTGAGTTGATGAAACAGAAATTCAAAGTTGATACTGGTGCCCTAGAACCAGCGATTTCTATACCTTGCACCTGAGAACCATTCTAAATTACTTAGTACGAAAGAATGTACTCCTTATATTTAGGACAAAGAACAGAACGGAATTCTAACCTCAGCATCTAGAACACTGATAAGTTTAAGGACAGGGTAAGTGGCATCCCATATCCGAACAGATCCATCGTGATAACCTGCTAGATACACTCTATCAACAGAGTGATATTTAGTGACAGACACCGGACTGGGTACACCACCAGTCAAAGGCCACTTTATATGACCAGCCTGGGTATGTGAAGATCGAAGTTTTGTAAAGGTGGCTATCTGAAATTCATAAAAAGCTACAATCAGTGAAGTAAAATTAAATGATAACTAATCAGAAAAAATAATTATTTAAGCACGAAAGAAATCAATACCTCTGACAGACCTTTTGATGAGTGCCCACCAAAGGGTAACACCATAAACTCTGCCGCAGTCATTATTGGATCAGATATGGGTATCACCCCAGGAAATTCTACGGGACAGACAGATGGTTTCTTCTCTTGCTGAGATAATAAGGTAGACAAGCTAGCATTATCATAAAGATGCAGCTGCCCAGGACTTGTCAATACAAATAGATCCGCTCTGTGATTACCCCCTGTTCCCCCTGCACTTGATAATAAAATCATGTCTGCAAAAGACCCAGTGAGTGTAATGTCTACACGGCTAACAAATCTTAAAGTCTCCATCCCAGATGACCATTCAAGACTCAAAACCTGCAACAAACAGATTAGAATAATAAGCATACCTTCCAGTTTGGATGCAAGTAAAATATTTTGAATAATTGGTATCACCACTTTGCCCAATATTGTGAATTCACAATGATTTCTGGTTTTACAAAATCAACTATATCAAATTTACAATACAAACAGAAAAAACAGACAATTATTACTGAAATTTATGGTAAAACAGCCATTTGCAATTTGACTATTTAGTATTTAATTAGCTTGCCTTTGGTCATTCAAGAAATGATAACTTCCTACACAATGTCTTTCATTCCCTCGTAAACCTATCAAATGTTAAAGATAAATCTACAACTTTCTACAAGCATCACATCTTTTTAAAATTTATAACTACTGATTCAACCATTTGAACATAACATAAACTATATAGAATGGACATCATTCCTCTGTGCAGTTATGAGCTTAGAATGGAATTTAAAAAAAAAAAAAAATCAGTGAAGTGACTAGCCCACCGTTAGAACTTCTTCAGATCCTATCTCATCGCCACCATAGACAAACAGTCGCCCATCAATATTAGAACGCGATTCTTTGTTTGTGGACCATTGTAAGACAATAACTGGGAGTCTCCTTTCAGCAGTTGATAGTTCTAGCTTAACAACATTGTTTCGTGATCCTGTTTGTTGACCTTTACTAGATGCAGTAGTTGATGTATTCCATAACAAAATATCTCCATCTATGTACCCTACTGCAAGAATGGACCCACTAGAAGATGCCCAGCAAAGTGCACTTATTTCTTTTTCTTCTGGTTGATGGTCCGATATACCTTCTACAAAAGACGAATCTACTTCACTTGGAGAATCGACAACTCCATCCTTCAATTGGAGATCCTTGCCGCCTCCAACAAAAACAATTTGAGCTTCAGAAACATCCCAAAGAATCATCAATGCATTCTCATATGCAATTAGCACTCTGCAAACGTTATTTACTAGAATCAAAAAGAGAGCAGACACCAAATACTCTGCAAGCGTTACATACTAGAATCACTTTTTTATAACAATATTGATGAATACATGTTTTATAGCCTCATTGCCCTCATGCAATAAACATGTAGCAATGTGAAATTTGAAAAAGACAATATCCCAGCTCTAAATCTGAGGCATGAAGGCATTTCCCGATTTGCGAAGAGGCATGGTAATCAACTTAACAGTAATGCAAACAATAAGCAAGATTTGACTCTAGTTTCAAGCCCCATAAGTAAAAATCATAAAATAAGATGATTTAAGGATTAATATCTTGCCTATTTCCAGAAGAATTAGGCTGGGGAAGAACTCCTACTACAGGTTGGTGGCTAAGAAGTGGAAACCCAGCCTTCTCTGTGACAAAGCACAAAACAGCAGAATTAACTGTTGAAAATTATAAGGCGATAAGGCAAAACGAAAAACCTATTTAAAAACTAAAATTATGATAAAGTGAAGGTTAGCCATGACTGAAAATGATGGGGAATCACGGTCAGCAAACTATCAATCATGTTTAGGTGTTGACAAGACGATAACTTATATCAAGCAAAAGCAAGTTATTAATTAACCTTACTGTATCCATTATTTGAAAGAAAAGAATCAAATTACCACTTAGAGCATCGGCAGATATTTTATATGGCAACTGAAAAAGATTTCCCTCATCAGCATCATACTTAATCACAGACATCAAACCATTCTCATCTCCAATGTACCTGTATGTATAATAATCATTACATAATTAATTAACCAGTAATCACTTCCATTTAAAACCATTTATAAGCCAATATAAAAAGTTCTCTAAGTCGTCAATACATACATGAAATGGGATCCACTGATTACTGAAAAAGCAGTTATATTGGATTCCCAATTTAAACAACATGCTAATGACCTGCTCTCCAGACTCCAAACCTGCCAAAAAATAGAATAGGTACTAAACATTCAGAAACTTTTAACACATGTACACTGAAAGAAAATCAAGATGTGCCAACTACTAAAGAACCATTACCTGAATCTCATTGTCGTTTGTAATACTGATTAAAAAGCCCTGGTTTTGCAAAAACTGCCACAAAATTCAAGTTTAATTCACAGTAAAAACTAAGCTACAAATACAGCCAAGCATTTTCACTAAATGTTGCATCAATGTAATATTTTTACTTCCAAATAATAAAAGGTAAATTTATCACTATATCCTGTAGTTAGTAAATTTTTTTTTTTTTTAAATAATAATTATTATACACTAACAGACCTCTAAGTTTTTGTAAGGCAATTGGCTTGGAGATATAAGAAGCCCTTCAATACCATCACCACCAATAACTTTAATCCTTCCATCTCTGCACAAGCACATCACGCGTGGCACGTGTCCTTAATATTCTTAGCCTCATCACGCAATTTAAATTAATAATCAAGATAAAATTTCAAGCTTTAAACATACAATGTAGCGATAGCTAAGAGTCGCTGAATATGATCAAAAGCAAGAATCGAAGCCGTAGCTGGGATGCCGTAGTGAACAGCTATTTGTAGATTCAAATCAGCCGCTGTTAAGCTTCCATGCTGTGGCAAGTTTTGTTAAAACAAGAAATCAAATCAATTAATTAATAAAAAAATTAAATCAGAAATGAAAAAAAAATGTTTTTTTTTTTTTTGGAGAATTGATACCTGAGAATTGTGTTTCGCTTTCTGCAACAATCGTTTCGCAAACATGGCGAATAAAGAAAAGAAACAAAAGAAACAAAGAAGAAGAAAAAGATATCTCAAATACGAGCGTATTGTGAGTATTGAGTATTGGGAGTTTATTTTGAAATTGGAAAGTTTGAATTTTCCATCTCCCTTGCTTGAGCGATTATAATACCGATGCTTGCTGACATGGCTGGACCTCCACTTTGTTTAGTCAATGGAACAGCTTTGGGAGCCGTTGATATTGGCGTTAATCCTCTGCTGTTCTCTAATTTTATACTTCTAAATTATTCGTTTAAGTGTTAACTTAATTTACCATATTACCCTCACTTCTTTGTTGAAATCATGCAACTTCATGATTCACATGGCAATACGACAGCAGAGGATAAACCGACTCGGCTTAAGTTCTACTTTGGTACTTGACCGGGGGTCATAGTCAAGTCGATGACGTGGTCAAAACTCAAATGTAATTTACGTAAAATGTAATTTATTTGTGATATTATTCTCAAGCAGCACTACTCCGTACGGGGATGTAGCTCAGATGGTAGAGCGCTCGCTTAGCATGCGAGAGGTACGGGGATCGATACCCCGCATCTCCAGAACTTTTTGTAGTCATACGAGCAACAGACAATGGAGAGGCGTTAATTATCTGCTCGAGTGAAAGCTATGTGCGTCATCATCAGAGTGAAAACGAAGCTCAACATTAGAAGTCAAAGCTATGTGCGTTATCATCAACAGAAACACTAAGAACCAAAAGGCATAGAAACCAAACAGACATCAATAAGCCATATGATAAAATAAATAAAATCCACATAGTTGAGGTCGAGATTCAAGCAGTAACCTCAGCCAAGTTAAGGACAGCAAGCATCCATTTCTTCCGCAGCTGATAGGGGACTGGCCCAAACGCACTCTTTCCGATTGGCCTGCCCGCCTGCCTTTGTGCTTATTTCTCTTTTTGGTGATACGATAGTCTTCATGCTTGTTAAGAAGTGCTACTGTATTTTCATCGAATTTGATAACTATTTGGGGAATACCGAGCATGTCTGCTCGAAGATACCTAATCGCTAGCACGAGGACACCTCTGCTCGGTGTCAAAGCCGATCGAGGTCAAGTGTTCTAAAGCTGGTCGGGTCTTGATATTCCCATCCTGCTCGAGTAAAGTCACAAAGACTCTCGGCCATCGAGTGGGTCCTGGTCGCGTTACGGAAAGCACCATGAACAAGGAGAAACCAGAGTTTAAGCAGAGCAAACCTAAGCATGACAACCCCATTCCCTGACAACTTGTCACGACGATCGATAACCGACAGGCACCCCCACGCTGCATGGTTTCGTCACTATTACCGATGACCGAGGCACGCCTCTACAGTATCATCACTTTGCACAAACCAACACAGCATCATTATTTGATCACGGGAACCCAAAGCTGTCTGACGTCTCATACCCTCAGGTTGTGCCGCAGTAAGCCATAGCTGTCAGAAAGACGCAGGCACAATTAATGGAGGGGATGGCGCTCAAGCAAATGGGGCGGAAAAACAGAGGGATAAATATCAGACAAAGAGCAAGGTAAAAGGAGGGGGATTCCAATTTTCTGAACGCGAATGCTGATTTCTCTTCTTATCCCTTATTTCCTCGAATCTCCCATATTTCCGGTTTTCTCTTAGATTAATAGAGAATTCATAAAGAATCAACCCGATTACTGACTTGAGCGTCGGAGTATTTTTGTCGGAAAAACACCCAGCGACCCCTGATACTTTTCTGTGGATACAGATAAGAGGATACCACTGCTTCAGTGGACCGAAAGACGCAAGAACTAACCGGAAATCCCGCTCGAGCAACCAGCGACCAGAAGATAACATCACTATTTCAGAGCGAGTAGAAAACTGTATCAACAATAACACTACCATCACAACGAGACACTGGCATGGCAGTACTCACAACCAAAACTTTCACAATCTCTCATTTCTTCACTTTAATTTTGATCCCCTTTCTTATTATTAGCTTTCAGAATTGACTCTCCTTTCTTCTGCTGAAGCTCCTTCACCGATGCGACAATAATGTCCCCCAGTCTTGCCACTTTCTTCCCTCTTACAGAGTGCATGCAGGTCACTGTTTTAGCCCCTGGATTGTCCGCAACATTCAGAACAGTCCCCATATGTATGAAACTCCTTCCCTACTGTTGCCGTTGCTTCTATAAATTTACAAAAACAAACCTTCCCTATGTTGTTATGTTAATTAATAACTAACGTCCTGTATAATTATAATAATAATAATAAAACTCTGTAATATATATGCCTAAAAGCTTGACAATCAAATCACCCAAGACAAGAAGTTGCAGCTGCCTCCCATCTCATGAAATGTGCCAGCTAGTAAACCAGACAAGTTGTTTCTAAGGCATCCTAATAGCGGACGTCCCACTGCTTTTGTCACACACACACACACACACACACGCAAAAGCACAATTTAATAAATCAAAAACCGAAGAAAAGTAATTAACCAACAACATAATGGAAAGATAGTTTTTACGGAAGGATTAGAAAAAATTTGGATCTCCTACAGAAATAATTTGAAGGATACAAAGCCAAAAGTAGTGGTATTTGCTAGCATCAACATAATGGAGGTAGTTAATCAATCTAGATTGATCCGAAATCGAATTTAAACTCAATATGACATCTATGAGTACATAAGAAATATATTGAATTGATTTTTTTTAATGAATAGATCCGACCGCAACTTCGAATATAGAATTCACAAGGATCAAATAAGAAATGATACTCTCAATCATAAAATTATAATGAAATATACGATCATAGCAAAGACAGATAATGTGACACACACCCACACCCACAAAAAAATAAAATCAAATTACAAGAAGCCTCATTTATTTTTATAAAAGTTTATTATTCCAAAAATAAATTAAAAAACTGATAAACAAACAAGAATTCCACGTATTATGATATGAATAATAATAATAAATACATGAACAAAAAATTTATTCGCCCTAAAAGGGTTTATTAAAGCCCACCTAAAACCCAAATACATCACATACCGCGAGGCCATTTTGAAGCCAAAGTTGCAGCCATCGATCTATAGACTCAATGTGGCAAACCTTGATCACTGCGAAAGGAAATGTAATTAATTTAGTCAAGTTTAGTAATTGAATCGTAATGAGCTATAAAACAATTTTTGTTGGGTGTTTGTCTTTTCTCTTTTTTTGTTTATAACTTGTAAAATAGATAAATTAGTGACAAATGCTAAGAATAAGTTAAGCTCAAGTCCAATTTACCTTATTATTGATTGCAGTCAACGCCATGTCAAACTTTTCTCTTTGCTAATAGGTAATTAAAATTTAAAACCCAAATATCTATTTTATTTTTATTTTTGACAAAAATATAATGACCCATTTTAATTATTTTAAAATTTATGTTTCCTTACGAGGAGCAAATTATGTATTAATTAACTTCGGAGCAAGTTATTGTAAGAATTAATTAGCTTGGGGAGCAAGTTATCAATTAATTAACTTAGAGTGCAAGTTATCATTCTTTTATAAGGCAACAAGCAACAGACAAACAAGTTGTTATGGCATCAGGAAAATCAAGAGAGATAAGACTTGTTTGATATTGAAGTTGGACAATTATAAAAGCTACAACACTAAAGTGTAGCTTGAAAACTAAGTTGACTTAATTTTACATTTGTATGATGAATGTTGGGGAGGGAGGGGTTGGGGAAACTAAGTTGACTTAATTTTTATATTTGTATAATGAATGTTTTGGGGGTTGGGCATAGGATCTAAGTATCAAACCTAAAATATTAGCATATTAGATGGATGGATTTATCATACTTTTAAATTTATGTATCTCCCTTTTACTAACTAATATGAGAGACAACTCAACAATCTCCCTTTCGGACGAAACCACTGTGTTCTTTAGTCCGACATACCTGAGTTGTTCTACCACACATTTTAGTTAGTAGGGTCTAGCTTTGATACTAATTGTTGTAATTAAAGTGTTTGAACAGAGACAACTTCAATTACTCCCGAGATCACAAAATCTAATCAAACAAGATGCTTATCAAGATTTGACCTGGAATATGAATTAACAAGAACTAACCAAAGTTATGTTAATTGATTAAAACATAGAAGATTTTATGAATGAAATAGAATAAAAATCAAGCATAAAAAACAAAGATGATTTTACGTGGTTCAGCTAGTTTGACTAGCTTACATCCACGGGAGGAACAATGTGAACATATTTGATTGATTCTTCAAGATGTATTATAGCGCTTTTACAGAGCTTAATTCAGATATCAAGAGAAAAACCTTTCCTGAAAACTCTCTCTCTATATATAGCCTTCAAATTTCCCTTGTTTGTTACACCAGAACCAGTTGTATTAATAGCTTCTCAACAAACCCAGAAAGAACCTAGAAAATGCATGTAAAAGCCATATGCTCTAACAGCTTTTAACCAATCGAATCAGCTGTCTTTCTGCGCGTGATTTACTCCTGCATCACTTATAATCAAACGACATATCTAGAGGTCGTTTTAATAAGTCAAATAAGAACTCACCAAAACTCTGCATCAATTGTCATTTGATGAAGTGTCTTCAGCTCCAAAACACAGAGTCTTCTGCCGTTTCATTCTGTTTTGATTTGCTTCACTGTTAACACAACAATTCTTCACCTTGAACAAATCATCTCTGTTTAATCTACCTCCGACCTGAGCATCTTTAGAAACAACTCAGTCTAGCCATGTCCGAGCAGACCTTGAACTTAGCTGTAGGAACCACTTTAGTCAGCATGTCAGCATGGTTTTTATCTGTATGTATCTTCACCATCTTAATCACACCCTTGGAAATTACATTCCTTATGAAATGCAATTTGATATCAATGTGTTTAGTTTTCTCATAGTGAGCTGGATTTTTGCTCAAGTAAATTGCACTTGAGCTGTCACAATGTAATCAACTGTTTTCTGGATCATCCCAAGTTCAGCCGTTAGGCCTTTCAACTACAACGCTTCTTTCACTGCTTCAGTAGCTGCAATATACTCAGCCTCAGTTATTGATAAAGCAACAATATGTTGAAGACTGGCTTTCCAGTTTATTAAGCAGCCATTTACCATATACATATAACCTGTCAGAGATCTCCTCTTGTCTAAATCCCCATCAAAATCTAAATCAACAAAGCCCCATAAACCTTTTTCAGCCCCTTCTAAATTTCCATACATTAGGCCATAATCTGAAGTACCATTCAGATGCCTTAACACCCATTTCACAGCTATCTAGTGTTCTATTCCAGGTGAGGACATTTATCTGCTTACAACACTGAGTGCGTGAGAATTATCTGGTCTTATAAGGACCATAGGATACATCATACACCCAACAACATTTGCATATGGAATTTTTGACATATGACTCTTTTCTTCATCAATCTTTGGACACTGTAAACTTAAATACTTAAAGTGTGAAGCAATGGTGTTTTTACAGGTTTATAGCTTGTCATCTCAAAAGCAGCAAGTACCTTTTCCAGATACTTCTTTTGTGAAAGAAACATAGTTCTTTCTCTTCTGTTTTTGATAATCTCCATGCCTAGTATCTTCTTTGTACGCCCCAAATCTTTCATATTAAACTCAGAACTCAGCAGTTGTTTCAAGGCTTCAATCTCCTCTCTTTGTTTACAAGCAATCGACATATCATCCACATATAATAACAAATATATGTAGATACCAGTTTTAGTTAGCTTGTAATATACACAACAATTAAAATTGCTTTTTTGATGTCCATGAGTTATCATAAACCCATCAAACCTAAGGTACCACTGTCTACGTGATTGCTTTAACCCATACAGTGACCTTTTCAACAAACACACATAGTTGGCTTTTTCAAAATCTACATACCCCTCAGGTTGAGTCATTAAGATCTCTTCTTGTAGCTCTCCATGTAAGAAAGCAGTTTTGACATCAAGTTGTTCAAGCTCTATGTCATAAACTGCAGTAAAGGCCAATAGAACTCTTATTGAAGCATGTTTTACTATTGGTGAGAAGACTTCTTTAAAATCAACTCCCTCATTTTGAGTATATCCTTTAGCCACCAGCCTAGCTTTAAATCTCCTAGGTTCAGCAGCTGACATCCCTTTTTTGATTATGAATATCCATTTACATCCAACTATCCTCCTGTTTCCAAGTTTTCTTACCAGCTCCTAAGTGTTGTTTTTTTGAAGAGAGGCTATTTCATCATCCATAGCCTTCTGCCATTCTGATTTATGAGCTCTGAATTGCTTCCCTGTAACTCTTTGGTTCATCTACATCAATTTCTTGTGATGCAGCCAAGGCATATGCAATGAGGTCTGCATAACCATGTCTTTGAGGTGCTTTTATCTTTCTTTTCTGTCTATCCTTAATTAGCTGATAATTCTGCACTTGAATCCGATCATGCTGCTGTGAATGAGTAACCTGTATTTCTTCCTGATCATCACAACTATGTTCTGAGTTGCCTTCTTTCACAGATGTTTTCTGATCAGTATGCTCCACCTTAAACTAAATCCTAGGCCCAACCCCTCCAACAATGAAATATCATGGTGAACTAGTTTAAGATAAGATAAGTTGTACTTAAATAGTTGTCCAGAGTATTGATATTTTATTTAATTGCATCATATTGTTCTTTATACGTAGTAAATTTTTTTTATGGGTATTTTTTTTAAATTTGTAATATATATTTTTTTCCCCTTCATCTCGTGTATTTGTAGCACTAAGGCTTAGTCATCTAACAATGTACTATACAATAACATTCTCTTTGATGGCATGAAAGTAGATATACCGTCATGTTATCTAGACCTAATAGGGAACCCTGAGTTTGCACAAGTGTTCATAATGCCGGACAGAATCATCCATTATTTGCGGAACTTCCTCAGGAATCTTGGATTCATGGAGGTATGTGAAATGTGTGCTAGCCTGCATGATCATTTTATTCTAGAAACATTAATTATATATATTTTGCCCTTCTTGTTTAATTTAGTTCATTTCTCTAATTGACCTTGTATTAATTAATTAATCACCAATATATATAGCAAGAGACTACTACGATGAGTACTCCAGCTGGGGGAGCAGCTGCCAGGCCAATCATTATCCACCACAATGAATTAGACATGGAGCTGTACATGCGGGTTTCCCCTGAACTCAATCTCAAGAGATTGATCATTGGTGGATTTCATCGCTTGTATGAGACTGTGAAACTTTACAGAAATGAAGGAATGGATCTAACTCGTCTTCCAGAATTCAGAATATGTGAGTTTTACATGGCTTCTGCCGTTTACAATGACTTCATGAAACAAACAGAAGACTTGCTTTCAGGTAAAGCTTCTGTATATGTGCGACCTTGAAATATTATCAGACACTTTCTGAATTAGTTTTGCAATGTGCATGACTGTGGCATTAAAATTGCAGGAATGGTGATGGAGTTGACAGGAAGTTATAAGATAAGATACCACAGAAATGGACCGGAGAATTAGCCAATAGAGATTGATTTTACGCCGCCATTCAGGTATTACCATTGTCTTTGGAAACTATTAATCTGTTTTAGGACCTGAGGCTTAAAGATATTAATAATAATTATTATGCTTGTGTTCCTTGATCCAGGAAATTGGCCATGATAGAGGAATTGGAGAGACAAGCAAATGCTAGCATGCCAAAGGATCTTTCTATTGATGCTACTAACAAGTACTTGTTGAATACATGTGAAAGATTCAATCTCATCTGCCCTCCTTCACACGCCACAACTCGGTTGTTAGACACGGTGACTGTTGAAAAATTCAAATTCAAAGCTAAATTGTTCAAAGTTTGACAAAGCACATGTTCAAAGTTTGGCCAAAATTATTCAAAGGTAAATTGTTCAAAGTTTGGCTAAAAATTAGGTAATCACCAACCAAACTTTGACAATTTTAAAGGTTTGGTGAAATAGTGCTACCATGCATTCCTATAAATAGCTAATGTTATTCATTTGTTAAGGCATTCCAAAATTGAGAGCAATTGCAAGTGAAGCAATTGAGAGAGTTAAGAAAAGCTTCCACTTGAGTGCTAGGAGAATTTATTTGGGTGTATTGGGGTATTGGGTTTTTGTGAGTTTTTCCCAATTTGTAAATTCTAATTTGTTAGTAAAATTATCTTCCAGTCTTTGCCCGTGGATGTAGGCTTTACGCCGAACCACGTAAATTATTGTGTCAATTTTCTTTGAAATTATTTACATCACATTTACGTTTCTCCAGAAGTCACAGTTACCATCAATTGGTAATCTACTCAACCTGCGCTTCCGCACAACAATTGGTATCAGAGCCGAAGGTTCGTACTTGGGGTATATGCTACTATTCAAAAATACGGTACTAGATACGACCATTTGTACTTGGAGAATAGTCTATTGTAAGTAGTGTGTATTTTTGCATGTCTAGGAAAGTTACATCAACAAGGCGATAAGAGTCTAAGGAGTCCGGGTTTTAAGTGGGACCATTGTGACCCCTCCATTCTCCCAGGAACTTTCACGGTGCATTTATTCACGCTGAAATAAACATCATAGAGACTGTTTTTCAAGTGTGAATAGTTGTTGAAGACATCTGGTTATTTAAGGTTGAGAAGGATGGCGAAGCGTCGTCATCGTCTTCGTCGGGAAGGACTCATCGTGACTAATGCAAAGTTTGAAGTGGAGAAATTTGATGGTACCAATAATTTTGGTATGTGGCAATGTGAGGTGTTGGATGTCTTATGTCAGCAAGAGCTGGATCTTGCTCTAGAAGAAAAGCCTGAAATGATGGATGACATGGAGTGGACAAAAATCAATAGACAAGCATGTGGTACTATTCGCCTATGTCTGGCTAAAGATCAAAAGTACTCTGTCATGAGGGAGACATCAGCAAAGAATTTGTGGAAGACACTGGAAGAAAAATATATGAAGAAAAGCCTTGAAAATAGGCTTTATATGAAAAAGAAACTCTATCGATTCACGCATGCACCTGGTATGTCGATGAATGACCACGTGAACTCATTCAATAAAATATTAGCAGATTTGCTAAATTTGGATGAGAATTTTGAAGATGAAGATAAGGCATTGTTGCTATTGAATTCACTTCCTGATGAATATGACCATCTCACCACCACTTTGCTTCATTGGAAGGACAGTGTCACATTTGATGCTGTATGTAGTGCACTGTATAATGCTAAGACCAGAAAGAAAGATAAAAAGGATTACAGAGATACAGTTGCAGAAGTATTAACAACAAGAGGTCGTTCACAAAGCCGCAAACCTGGAAAAAAAGGCAAGTCTAAAGGTAGGCCTGCCAAAGATGAATGTGCTTTTTGTCGCGAGAAAGGGCATTGGAAAAAGAATTGTCCTAAGTTACAAAAGGGCAAGGCTATTTTTGATGCATGTGTAGTCGAGCATGATGAGGAGTCGAATTTAGTCGGTTGGCATGACATTGACATGTCAATCGGATGAGTGGATTTTGGATTCGGGTTGTACTTATCATATCTCGTCCTAATAAGGTCTGGTTTTCTATCTTCGAGGAGCTAGATGGTGGAGTTGTTTTATGGGCAATGACAATGCTTGTAAAACCATGGGAATAGGTTCAATCCAATTGAAGAATCATGATGGCTCAATCCATGTTTTGATGAAGTTCGCTATGTACCAAGCTTAAAGAAAAATCTCATCTCATTAGGAGTCCTAGAATCCAAAGGGCTTACAATCACTATGAGAGATGGGTTCTTGAAGGTAGTAGGCTGGTGCACTGCGATGATGAAGGGCACAAGAAGGAATAACTTGTACTATTTCCAAGGAGTACGGTTATTGGATCGAGCATCAGCAGTTCGAGAAAGGATGCGATTCGGAGGCAACCAAGTTGTGGCATATGCGTTTGGAACATGCTTGGTGAAAAAGCTTTGCGGACTTTGGTTAAGCAAGGCTTATTGAAAGATGCAAATTCTTGTAAACTGGAATTTTGTGAACATTGCGTTCGGGCAAGCAAACAAGAGTAAAGTTTGGCTCGATGATTCACAATACAAAATGGATTACGGACTATGTTCACGGTGATGTGTGGGGACCTACCGGAGTAGCTTCTTTGGGAGGTATGCACTATTTTGTTACTTTTGTTGATGATTATTCAAGAAAAGTATGGGTGTATTGATGAAGAACAAAAATGAAGTTTTGAGTATATTTCTGAAATGGAAGAAGATGGTCGAAACTCGGATCGGTCGAAAGGTTAAAAGACTTCGCTCGGATAATGGTGGTGAGTACAAGAATGATCCATTTTTAGAAGTATGCCGAGATGAGGGCATTATGCGACACTTCACTGTTCGAGGTACACCACAACAGAATAGGGTGGCAGAACACATGAACCGAACTATACTCGGAGAAAGTTCGGTGTATGTTGTCCAATCTTTGGATTGGGCGAGGAATTTTGAAGTTGAGGTCGTTGTATATGCGTGCCATCTAATTAATCGTTTGCCATCAGTCTGCAATTGAGGGCAAAACACCCATGGAAATGTGGATCGGTAAACTGCTCATCGATTATGATACTTTACATGTCTTTGGTTCCACTGCTTATTATCATGTAAAGGAATCTAAGTTAGACCCAAGAGCGAAGAAAACATTACTCATGGGTATAACTGGTGGAGTAAAAGGATACCGTTTATGGTGTCCAAATACAAAGAAGATCATTTTCAGCAGAGATGTGACTTTTGATGAATTAGCCATGTTAAAACAAAAGGATTCACAAAAGGATGATAGCACCGAGTAGTACTCACGACGAGTGGAGCTTGAAAAGGTTAAAGATGATCCAACTAGTGTTGAAGAGGTAGATGATTCTCAATCAACCGAAGATAAAAAAGAGGTTCTGACTCAAGAACCTTTAGAGCAACAAGATTCAATTGCATATAGAAGGCCGCGGAGAGAGATTCGTAGACCTGCTCGCTTTGTTGATATGGTGGCCTATGCACTTCCAATTGTAGATGGTGATGTTCCTTCCACTTACAGAGAAGCAGTAAGTAGCCCTGAAAATGTACAGTTGAAGCAAGCAATGGATAAAGAAATGCAGTCTCTTCAAAAAAATGGAACTTGGAAGTTAGTTACACTGCCTAAAGACAAAAAGGCAATTGGGTGCAAATGGGTATATGCAAAAAAGGATGGATTTCCTCGAAAGGATAAAATTCGATACAATGCTAGATTGGTAGCGAAGGGTTACGCTCAGAGAGAAGGAATAGACTATAATGAGGTATTTTCTCCAGTTGTGAAACATTCGTCTATTCGGATTTTGCTAGCCATTGTTGCTATGATATGATCCGGAGCTAGTTCAACTTGATGTGAAACCGCATTCTTGCATGGTGATTTGGAAGAGGAAATCTACATGACTCGACCGGATGGATTTAGAGTTCTTTGGAAAAGAAAATTGGGTTTGCAAGCCGACAAAGTCGCGCTTTATGGATTGAAACAATCTCCAAGGCGATGGTACAAGCGATTTGATCGGTTTATGAAAGGGCAAAGGTACACAAGAAATAAATTTGATCATTGTGTGTATTTTACGTAAGCTACTGAGAAGGATTTTTCATATATTTGCTCTTGTATGTCGATGATATGCTAATAGCATCTAAGAACAAAGATGAGATTGAGAAGTTGAAAACTCAACTCAATCAAGAATTTGAGATAAAAGATCTAGGTGAAGCTAAGAAGATTCTTGGCATGGAGATATCGCAGAGATAGAGCTCGTGGTAAAGTCGACTTGTCTCGGAAGCAATATTTGAAGAAGGTATTACAACAGTTTGGCATGAATGATCGGACAAAACACATAAGTACCCCATTGGCTTCTCATTTCAAGCTTTACGCACAATTATCTCCTTCGACGGATGAAGAACAAGAATACATGTTGCAAGTTCAGTATTCAAATATAGTTGGTAGCTTGATGTATGCAATGGTGTGTACAAGGCCCGACATTTCACAAGCGATTAGTATGGTGAGCGGATATATGCATAATCCCGGTAAAGGACATTGGCAAGTCGTGAAATGGATTTTACTGGTACATTCGAAAACCGTTGATGTTGGTTTCTTGTTTGAGCGAAATGACACACTTGATCGAGGTGTGATTGGAGTACGTTGATTCAGATTATGCTGGTGATATAGACAAGCGACGATCAACCACCGGATATGTATTTACTCTTGCTAAAGGGCCAATTAGTTGGAAGTCTACACTATAGTCTCTGAGTTGCATCATCAACCACGAGGCCGAGTATATGGCAATTACGAAGGCTATTAAAGAGAGTCGTTTGGTTACTAAGGCTTGCTTGGAAACTTGGGATTGATCCGGAGCATGTTAACTTGTATTGTGACAGTCAAAGTGCTATTCACTTAGCAAAGAATCAAGTTTATCATGCTGCGTCTGAAGCATATTGACGTACTGATTTCACTTTGTGCGGGAAATTATTAATGAGGGAAGATTCTTCTTCGGAAAATCAAGATTGCAGAGAATCCACGAGATATGTTGACCAAGGTGGTGACAACGATCAAGTTTGAGCATTGTCTAAACTTGATCAATATCCTGAAAGTTTAAAACAGTGAGAAGGGTAGAGATTGGAGGATCATTTTATACAAGGAAGTTCACAAAGATGCAAGCCACTTTGGGAATGATGGTTCGTTGGTAGTCGGCTCAGATTTGGATAAATCTTCACTGAGGTGGAGAATTGTTGAAAAATTCAAATTCAAAGCTAAATTGTTCAAAGTTTGGCTAAAAATTAGGTAATCACCAACCAAACTTTGACAATTTTAAAGGTTTGGTGAAATAGTGCTACCATGCATTCGTATAAATAGCTAATGTTCTTCATTTGTTAAGGCATCCCAAAATTGAGAACAATTGCAAGTGAAGCAATTGAGAGAGTTAAGAAAAGCTTCCACTTGAGTGTTAGGAGAATTTATTTGGGTGTATTGGGGTATTGGGTTTTTATGAGTTTTTCCCAATTTGTAAATTCTAATTTGTTAGTAAAATTATCTTCCAGTCTTTACCCGTGGATGTAGGCTTTACGTCGAACCACGTAAATTATTGTGTCAATTTTCTTTGAAATTATTTACATCACATTTATGTTTCTCCAGAAGTCACAGTTACCATCAATTGGTAATCTACTCAACCTGCGCTTTCGCACAACAGTGACTACGCACGTATGCTGATTGTTTTATGATGATTCCGCTACTTTCGATGTATGGCAAATTTGTTGAAATAATGTCGATGGCTTGTTTGCAGCTTGTGGGGCAATTTCCTTGAGGAAACATGTGTGAATCCGACTTTCATCATGAACCATCCACAGATCATGAGTTCATGCACAGATTGAAGCCAGGCTTAACTAAGCGCCTTGAATTATATGTCAACAAGCGAGAGGTGCATATATAGTTACATTCATTTTAGTTTCTCAATGTCCTAACAATTTTCTTTGCATCTTCAACCATTGATTCACCCATTTATTGCCATTTTGCTACCAGCCGTGTAATGCATACACAGAGTTAAATGAACCTTGCTGAACAACGAGAGCAATTTGCCCAGCAGCTCAAGGTACTACCGCTATTAGCACCTTACTAAATAGATTAAGCTTTTAGGATAAATTAATGATTAAGTGATATGGTATCAGAACCAACGTCTCGAGCTTTTATATATGTTTCAAGATCAACAAATGCGCGGCAATGAAGCAATGGATATAGATGAATCATATTGCACAACTCATGTAATTGTTAAAAACAAACAATCTCTCATTTTTATTATTCTAAAATGTTATACACAAAGGTATACGACCGAAGTTTATTATATTGTTATTGTTGCTATAACTGTAATTGTAACTAAATTATTGGAATTGTTATTGTGATTACTATTAAAATTGAGTAATTCCCCTACTAGATAGTAAATAAGTAATTGTACAAATTATTAAAATTTATTATCTAATAAATGAGTGTCTCCTAACAATTATTTTTATTTTTTTTAAACAAGTAGAATTACAATGATTATTATTTCATGTAATTGTTAAAAAAAAAAAAACAATATTAGAATAAAGTGGAATTCAACTTAGTCGATCACAGTCATTTGTCATTGAAACATAGAGACGTTATGACGGATACATAATTATGAGGACAATGACATTAAATTTGTATGCGCTGGCACATATATCTTGCACATGTCGATTGAAAAAATAAATAAGACTACATATTGTCCGTTTGTTTCACTTGTGAATGTAGCATCGTGTACAAAGAAAACTATAAACGACAAGTTATCCCAGACATGTTTGTCAACTAAAATTTAAAGCATTGGATGTAAATTTAGGGATGTGAATAATGCCCAGCTCGAGTCTGCGCGATACGGGCCAAGAAATATCCAACTTAGGCCTCACTTGATAAGCTTGGCTCCAGCCCAAAAACCCATATTTTATGAAAAAAAAGTGTTAAAAAATATATATTATTTTAAATAATTGGGCATGGAATTCCTCCAGCAGCTTGTTGGGTTTGGGGATTGATCGGCTTGTAATGCTGTTGATTGACTCACAAAGCATCAAGGAAGTTAATTACATTTCCAGCCACGAGACCGCAAGAAAAGACTTTAACTGGAGCAGAGAAGACTTCAACTAGAGCGAGTTGTGCTGCAAGACTTGGGGACAATTTTAGTCTATTTTACTTTTCTTTGTTTAGTTGTTTTCATATTACTTGTTCTCCTGGAGTTGTATCTGTAGTTTTAGCTTTACTAGAATTATTTATCTTATTTGAATGAATGGCATAGCTATGGTCTATCTCACATAAAAGTTTCTTGAATGATTGGGATAATTTGAAATATTTGACAGGTTATTGAACAATCCTGCTAGTATTGTGCGTATGATAGATAAGACTTGCATACGCGTACATACTGCATATAGAAATACAATTATAATATCAACAAGCAGAAACAGCAGCATAAATAACTGAGCCCTAACTTACAATTCACATAAGAAGCTGAGGGGACAGGGCTAGAGCTCTCTAGTGTTTCTCATAGTAACTTTTTTGCATCTGAGACTACACACGCTTTCTTATTCAGAATATGCTGAAGCAACCAATAAACTAGGGCGGGAAATGATCAGTGAACCTTCAAAGGCGGCTTTGCTGCACGAATGACGCAGGTTTGAAGCTTGCAAAACCAGTGATTTCTCTAGCAGCTATCAGGTTGTTAATATCGTAACTGCCTTCACCAGTGTGGAATGGTTCAAAATCACAAAATGCCTGCATTTTCATCCAACACACAGATTTTAAGTCAATTCAAAATTTAACCTCCGAATTAAAATTAAAGTTAAGAGATAAGCACTATGATTGACCTTTCCCACTAGAAAATCAGTCACAATTCCATTGCCACCAAGCAACTCACGTCCAAGAGCAACTGTTTCCCTAGCCCTCGCGCTGATCCAGGCCTGAAAATTATTCAATTCGTCATGGCTAATGACATAGATTCAATTCACATTTAGGAAACACAGATGTCTGCACCTGAGAATTTTCAATGAACAAAACGAATAACAGAAAGCTTTAATTTAGACCGTTGAATCAAATACCTTTCCCAAGCTGGCTTGACCTAAGCTCATTTTGCCATTCTCATACATTTTACAAAGGCGCCAGGCAACAAGATTCATTGCTTGAATATTTCCGAGCATTTGAGCAAGTTTCTGCTGGGTGATCTGAAAAGCTGCCAATGGTGCTCCGAATTGTTTCCTCTCCATCAGGTACCTTTGGATCATTTAAATTTCAAATACCTCATGCTAAAAGCTCAAAATGAATTCTCATAAAAGAGAAGAGCAGAAACATATAAAAGTGAGAATAATACCTGTGACACATATCGTAGACGCCCATTGATATGCCGATAGTTTGCCAGGCAACCATCACACGCGAAACAGACAGAGGCTGCATTTAACTAAATAAGGTCATACACTTGAACGTGGAACATGTAGCAGTAGGTAAAAAATCAATATTAAACGAGCTGCATGTAGTCGTGCATCTTATTAAACAAAGCAAAAAGCAAGAGGAAATTGATGAAGCGGTTTATTTAAATTAATGCTCGCTTTAGTCTTACAATGTTTGTATCTTGGAAAGAATTGAAGCCAGGCAATCTGTCCTCATCGGGAACGAAGACTTTCTTGAAAAGAATGTCTCCGTTTTGGAGCATCCGAAGACCAATTTTATTTTCAATTTTGGTAGCTGTTAGTCCTGGAGCATCCTTCTTTACTACAAAACTATAAACAGAGGAAAGAAAGTACTCCGCGTGTAAGAAATTAGCGTCCTCTAAATGAAAATTCTCAGGTGCATACTATGAAGCAGAAAAATCCTGCTAATCATATAACATTTAACATACGCATTGATTTTCTTGGTTGTGGTATTCCTCGCCATAACTACTAAAACATCTGCGAAGGTGCTGTTTCCTATCCAACGCTTTTGGCCCTCAAGTAGCCAACCTCCTTCCACCTGGCCATCAAAAGAAACAGCAAGAACATGAAATATGGACCGTTATAACTTGAGATATGTTGGGGATTATTGGGTTTCAGTTAAACTTTGAAAGCACCACACTAGAGCCCAAAATCAGGGTGTTCGATGAAAGAAAAGATGTGTTTGATGAAATGCTACAATGAGATCAACAAAATCTGCTGTTTCACATGTATTCAACAAAAAATCTTTGCCGCATTTGTGCTTGTTTACTGTTTTTAGCTTAATCTTTACTGCATTTTTAACTATTCGTGATTCCATTTAGCAAAAGCTGTAGAATAAAAGCACATACAATCCCAAATATACCCCGAGTTCAAAATAAAATGAAGAATACAAATTAAAAATTATAGAAGTAAAAGCAAGTGGTTGAGAAATTGCACCTTCGTGGCGGTTGTACTCAGAGCACTTGCATCACTCCCATGATTAGGTTCAGTCAAAGCCTTATGAAACAAAAGTGCATATTTGAGATGCTCAATTAACTTTAATTATTGGAGCCAACATCTTGAGTCACTATAAAAGATCAAAAGAGTCTGCTACTTACCCAAGAGGCCATTGTAGTTAACTGAGCCAAAGAAGGTAAATATTTCTGCTTCTGTGCCTCTGAACCACTTATTGCTATTTTTGACAGGACCATAAAAGTTATATAGAATAAGTTCATAGTTAATTTCTCAAGAGTGTCATTTTCTAATAGAATCAAATGAAAGTTAAAATCTCACCAATGGTGAGCATTGCCAGGGAGGAATGCACCAACATGGAACTAGAAAGACTCGCGTCAACACGGGCAATTTCTGCGAGAGCAAGTGCAGCTCCAGTGATTGAGAGACCAGGGCAGCCATAACCCTGAATCAGAAACCAACTGTTCAATATCCAAAACCAAATTTTTCATATCAGGAAATTTAATTAAGAGGAAAAATTGTTGAGAACTATAATAGTTGAAAAAAAATCACCTTTATGGTGCCAGCAGCAATATTCAGGGCACCGAGCTTTGGAATAACATGAAATGGAAATTCTGCCTTCTCCCAATACTTGAACAATAAGAAAAAATTACATTAACGCAGAATTTGAAATTAAAACCTAATTATTCTTCAACAAGCAACTGTCATCGTAGCTCTGGCTTTTAAAAATCGCTTTATCGTATTTAGGTTGTTGTCCATATGTAGTCAAAATTTGTTCTTATTCTTTTTCATTTTATTAAAGATGCCAATCGCTCTGTATTTTACTAATGATAAGGAGATACCCCGGCCATTACTGGGGCTACTTCTTTCTCTACACATTCTCTCACTTTCATCCGAATAGCCCGCTCCTCCAATGTCAAGAGATCATCAAGTTGGTAGTAGTCTGATTCTGTAACAATCAAAAGTCCAAAAAATAAAATTAAAATAAGTTAATGACAGAGAATTTGTAATCAGAAGGTAACATGTTGCGGCTTTTAATCCATAATTACTACCGTATAAGCCAAGTGAAATAGTAAATATATTAGTCTCCGAAGTAAAATTAAGTTTGATGTTTACCAAGCGTTTTAGCTGCCGTGCTTTTAAAATGAAGCTGAATCACAATAATTCCGAACTTACCTTAACTAACATGTAAATAATAAGTGAAATAAGCTCATGATTATTGTAAATACGTACCACAAGGAGGAAACTTGGACGTTGCTGAAGTTGCTTGAGGGAATGCCAGGGGAACATCCAATGCTGGTAAATTGAAATAAGAACTCCTAGCCATTTTGTCAACTCCATTACCATCTGCGACAACTATGCAATTCAAGTATACAATTTACTACTTTGCTTTGAAACTAAGTATAAGCATAGAAGAAGTTACAAATATACATTGATTTGGTTGTTGAGAAAGGCCCCCCCCCAAAAAAAAAAAAAAGATCAAAAGTTGTAGCCAAAAGAATGGAAACTCGAACCTTGATGTGATTTTGATGGGTTCATTGCCATGGTGATTAAGAGTTTCTCAAAGGAAATTAAGTATTCGAAGTAGAGCAATTGCTTAGAAATGGAAAGAAATATTAATTCTCAGAATGAACATGCATTATTAAGTATCATGGATGGATATTTAAATAGTTGGTTCGATTGCGGGCCAAAAAAAGACCAATTTTAAAGGCCTTAAATGCATTATTTTTCTGATAAGATTATATATATATATATAAAGACAACAGGTGACATCGCTTATAAAGTCAGCGTTTGAAGATGAATGCAAGCCGTAGCAGCGGGTTCGTCGGACTCGGCCACAATAACTTCAAGAGGAGGGGTATTTGTGTAATTTTAATAGTACAAGTTATTCACCGAATTAATAATGCACTCTTAATAACAAAGGAATTGGACATAATGAATTGAAATTTGATGCAGGGAGGTGCCGTCAAACAAGTCATAGCCCACCAGTAATGAATTGGATGCGATGACTTATTTGCAATTATCCCCTTAGCGTTATCAAAAGAAATTGCTCGTAGGACTTTATGAATGCTTCTAGGGTGACGGCTATTCAAATAATTCAATGCATATGCACATTACCCTCGTATACAGGCGCAATTTGCTGATTACTTTGTTAACATAGAACTAGTCATTCTCTGCTGTAAATATCTGTATTAAAATACAAATTCAATTTAACACTATATTGTTACGGGCCGCATAATTCCAGCTAAAAATGACCCAAGAGAATGAGCTAAGATGTGCTAGCTTGGCCCAATTCTAGAACATTCCAGCAAATTCCAGCAACTAGCACACTTGTATAGGCTTTCCTAGATTTTGACACATGTACGATCTAGATTTAGACACATGTACATAGAATTCTCTAGAACTAGCCAAGCTTTCCTATAAATAGAGGTGAACTCTAAGCATTGTAATCATCCAAGCATCAAGCATCAAACACTCGTAAGCTCTCTTGTAAGCTCTCTTGTAAGCTTTCTTTCGAGTAATACAATTTCCGCATTTGGCTACATTGCTCGCTAGCTCTTCCTTCTCTTTAGCATTTCGGGAACCTCTTGGCTTAGCTATTGAGAAGCGCAAAGGCTTACTCAGCAACATCCCGACCAAGGTTGTCTAAGTGTCGCACGGGTTTGTTGCGTAAAACACCCATCCCGTGACAAGTGGTATCAGAGCCCAAGGTTTGCACACACGCATTCCAGCAGCAATGGCCAACCTCCCAACCTCAAGCGTGACACAAGAGGGTGTTGTTGGTATGGAGACCATCCCGGAACCAAGCCGGGGCCGCGATGACACACGCGGACAGGCCAAGACTCGAGGCAAGTCGAAGGCCACATCTGTCGATGCTTTGGAGCCACGATTGGCTACGCTTGAAAGCACAATGTCCGCCGCTCAGGACTCCCTCAAAACATTGGAGGAAATGGTTGACGGCCTCGAGGGTGAATATGCCGACTCCACAGTGGCAACAAAGGCCCTCATGCAAGAGCAAGCCAACACCCTCCAAGGGGAATTTCAAGCATTTCACGAGGAGTTGATGAAACTCCGCAGCTTCGTGCAAGACGAGCTGCGCGCTGTCCGCACGGAAGTGGAGGAAGTACGCACAGACTGGACATGGCACAAGCGCACACTTTCCTCTAGTCCGGCTTCCACAAGCACAAGTGATGCGCGGCGCATTGATGTGCCAAAGCCCGACACATACGATGGCACACGGAATGCAACCATCGTAAACAACTTCCTATTCGGGCTGGATCAATATTTCGATGCCATGGGTGTGAGAGATGAGGCATCAAAAGTAGGCACTGCACCCACATTCTTAAGGGGCATTATCAAAAGAAATTGCTCGTAGGACTTTATGAATGCTTCTAGGGTGACAGCTATTCAAATAATTCAATGCATATGCACATTACCCTCGTGTACAGGCGCAATTTGCTGATTACTTTGTTAACATAGAACTAGTCATTCTCTGCTGTAAATATCTGTATTAAAATACAAATTCAATTTAACACTATATGGTGTTATATTTATTAAATAAATAATGTTAAAAATACCATAACATCCTATGATGTTAAATCGAATCTACTTTTTTAAAAAAATGCAGACATCCGTATCTCAGATTCAGAATGATTGTACATATAACTATTATATAACTCATGTTTGGTGCATTTTCTAATATATATATATTATAGATCCCAATATTTTCAGTGCATAACCTATGATAAAAAAAATTCAAGACTTGTAACCAAATATTTGGGATTTGTGTGGCTGTATATAAAATTAATGTATGGTACATGTTAGATCCATTTGTGTTGGCATCCCATGCATGGCAACACTTTTTTTTTTTCATTTTATTGGTTTGAACGACAATTTTTTTTTTCAAGAAATTTTCTTTTGATCTTTTAATTCAGACTTAAACATCTAAAACATTGATAATAAGTCAAAAAAAAAACATCTGGCCCTACAAAGGAGATTAAAATTGTCTAGTAAGGGAATAAAATAATTAGGGAAAAAAACAAAAAACAAAATCAGTGTGTCAAATAAATCTTTCCACAAGCTCTCTCCATACCATTTATCGCACGATCATAGATAGAATCACATGTACCTGGGATCAAGGAGTTGGGCAGTAGCGATTAGTAGTTAATGAACATTTTTTTTTTCTTAATTTGATGTCAAAGAGCCATCAATCTAGATATTTTGTTAATAATAAAAGGATACAGGCGTAAGCTATTAGATATATCTTTTCATTTGAAACGAAGCATCCTCATAGCAGTCACAAACACACATTGATTTGGTTGGAGAAAAATGCAAGAAAAAAAGTTAATTAATTATCCGATCAAAACTTGTAGAAAAAAAAAATGGAAACTCGAATTACCTTGATGTTTTGATGGGTTCATTGCCACGGTGATAACAAATGTCTCAGAGAAATTAAACTCGAAGTTGATCTGATGGAGCAATTAATTGCTTTGAATTTGTTCCAATGCTTAATTAGAATGAAATTTATATATATGCAGACATATAGTTGGTTTGACAACTTGTTTCACGGGTCCCAGAAGATAAAGGCCTTAATGAAGTGCACAAATGATTTTTCTGTTAAGATTTAGGCATTACCAACAGTGTCGTCATTGATTAAAAAATCATCTCATGGAGATGAATAAGCGGTAGTGGTAATTAATCTGTCGGCCAATTTATCTTCGAGAGATTTGCCTATTGTTTAATTTACATAAATATAAAGAAAAATTTTATAATGCCGTATTCATTACGGCATCAATATTATAATAAATATAAATATTATTAATTATATATATAATGAATAAATGTAAAGTAAAATCAGTAAATTTATACAAAATTATTAATTATTTAAAAACTTAACATTGATTCTATAGAATTTTAGTGAAAAATATTTTATTCATTTACAAAAATTATTTTCTTTAATTAAACAAAGAAAAAATTATGCATTAATTAAAAAAATTATACTAAAAAAAGTTAAATAAGTGTTATTGAATTGATTTAATCATAAATTATATATTTATTTTAGGATAGTTGTATACTTTGTTTTCTCATTTTCTATAATAATATTTATTTATTACACAAGTTAATTAAGCACAATTATTTATCTTGATGTGGATCAAGTAAGAAAAAAAAATCTTATATTACTAGACACATATATAACATATCAATAAAATTAGGTCTCATTTTGAGTCTTATATATACTTTATATAGTTTCAAGCTTTTTAATTGTACTTAAAAACCATTTAAGATTGTTATTGCAAAAGCTTAGAAAAATGCAAAATAATTTCATCTTAAGACAGCTATGAAAGATATAAAATATTTTTTTTTTCAAAATATGATTTTAAAAATAAATTTTATCTGTAATAAAACAGCGCACGTATTACATAAATGCAGAACTAGCATTATTCAATTTAAATAAAAAAATCAATAAATATACTAGGAAATATTATAATGAATTTTTATTTTACAATTGTAAACTTTTTTTTTCAATAACTCTTATATTAATTTATTTATTTTACCTTTTATTCACAAATTTTAGGTATAATCTACAAAATTTATATCTTATTCTATATTTAATGTTGATTTCTTGTTTTATATTATATTTATAAATTTTTATTTTATTTACTAGTAATATATCAATTTATCAGTTTTATGAAAATTTACTTATTTTATCTTCTTTTTACAAGTCATTTGTTCCATTTATAAAATTTATATTTTATTTTATAGTTAGTGTTGGTTTACTAGTTTTATGTTATGTTTGTAAGTTTTTGTTTTGTTTACTAATAATACAATAATTTACTAGTTTTATATTAATTTACTTGCTTTATCTTTAATTTAGAAGTCTTATGTTTCAGTTCTAAAATTTATGTTTTATTTTGTACTTACTATTAATTTACTAGTTTTATGTTATATTTGTAAGTTTTTATTTTATTTACTAGTGAAACATTAATTTACTACTTTTATAGTAATTTACTTATTTTACCTTCATTTACAAGTCTTCTGTTTCAATTCTAAAATTTTTGTTTTATTTTATAGTTAATGTAGTTTATTAGTTTTAAATTGTATTTACAAGTTTTTATTTTATTTACTAGTAATACATTAATTTACTAGTTTTATATTAATTTACTTGTTTTATCTTCAATTTACAAATTTTATGTTTAATTTCTAAAATTTATGTTTTATTTTGCCGTTAATGTTGATTTATGAGTTTTATATCATATTTGCAAGTCTTTGTTTTATTTATTAATAATACATTAATTTATTAGTTTTATATTAATTTACTCGTTTTACCTTCCATTTACAAGTCTTATATTTAATTTTAAAAATTTATATTTTATTTTATAATTAATGTTAATTTACAAATTTTATGTTAAATTTACAAATTTTATATTTCAATTACATAATTTATGTTTCATTAAGGTATTGATGCTACAACTTTAATCACGACATTATAGAACAATCCAAATATAAATTATTCAACAAATTAATAATTAATTCGGATAAATAGTACTATGTTTTCTTTCCTAGCACTATTAGGAAAAAAACTTTGCTTTATTATATATATATATATATATTATACATAGCGTTTTGTTTATTTTTATTTCTAGTATTTTACTAGTTGAGCTTAATATAGAACCCATATACGAACCGTTACTCTTTTTTTTTTTGTACCTATTTATTTAATTATTTTATTTTTCTTAGTTGATGATCTTCAATCAATAATTAATGACAAAAAAATAGAATAAATAAGTAATTATTTAAATAATATGAATGAAACGGGCTGTTGCATCAAACTTTAGAAAAAAAATAAAAAATTTCCCGGAAAACTCCGTCAAGCCACTTAATATTCGCTTATCATAAAGAATTTGCGCGTGCGTACGAATTTGCGCATGCGTGTTTCCATTTACTTCATCCGATAAGAGATTGCTTCAATCTGTTGGACTTTATAACCGAATGCTTTCTATATGCTGACAGGTAGCTATTCAATGCAATCATGTGCAAATTACATGACCCTCAAATACACTTGCGCAATTTGCTGAGCAGCCTATTAAGGTACTACGTACGTCAACTTATTGGCTATCATACAACTCATCTTCAGTGCATTTTCTACTATTTTGCAACATATTTTTTCAATTTTTGGTTACACGTCTGAAATTCTTTTATTAGAAATCTCAAAATTTCAGTGCTTAACTTTTAATTAAAAAAATTTAAGATGTACGTAACCAAGTACTTGGGATCTATGTAGGGTACGCTACCATTTACCAATTCATATGGACATATGGTAGATCTCCTTCCATTTTCTATTACAAATCTCAATATTTTGTTTACAATTCTCCATATTGTTTTGCACCTTTTTGTACCAATCGTACTAGTTATGCACCGAAATTTTTTTAAGTTTAAAAGGAAAAATTCTGTGATGTTTTAGCAAGGCATTCATTGGCTTGTCCCGCTGGCTGACAGAGTAATAACAAACTGTCCAGGGGAGGCTATGGCGGCCATCACGGTTCAGTACAAACATACATCGACATTTTTCTTTACACACAAAAGGCTTGCGGATGAATATTTCGTATATCTGAAGTAATTAATTGATCAATTTCCAGCCATGAAGCCTCACGACAAGACTTCAATTGGAGGCAGCAAGTTGAACCCCCAGTTTCAGGATTTGCTTAAAGAAATCTAATACACGATTAGCTGCCAAAGCTATACTTATATGATTTGAAATTAATTGTTATATTAGTTTGCGTGATATTTCAAATTTAATTGATTTGGGTCATGGACGTAACTAATTGGTTGGCCGTGCTGGGGCGGAGGCTCTATACAACTCAAGGGACCCATGGTATATTGGTACCTATAAGTTCTGAAAAAAAAAATTGAATTCTCTAAATTAATGAAAAATAAAAAATTAGGTGTAAAAAAAAAAAAATTTAACCCATGCACATTTAATAAATAAGCTTTATATATATGATGAAAATGTTATTTTATATTTTATGAAATAAAGTCAAAGTGGCTCGGTTATTTGATTTTTATTTTGTTAATTATTTTTTCAATCTAACAAAATGAAAAATAACCTTTTAAAATATTGATAAAGTTTGAGTCCAATTCTTTGATTTTATATTTTGTTAATTGTTTGTTTATTTTATTTTTTTCACTTATAATAGTAGCCTCAATTATCGATGAAAATCTTCAGATCAAAATCGTTGCAGCTTCAAGAAAATTTTCCAAATTCCCAACAACTATACTACTATTACAGATAAAAAATTTATCTAAAATCAATCTCTTACTAACACTTGAAGTTTGAACTTGATCCTTGAAGATTTACTTCGAGCTCTACCCCGTGGCCATGAATGTATGTTTTGCATCTGCAACCATCGGAATTTTTATAATATTAAAATGCAATGACAGAAGTTCAGTAGAGGTTTCTCGCTTCATGCAAACCAAAAAAGATTTGACAGATATTCAGTAGGTGAGGTTTCTCACTTCATGCAAGCCAAAAAAGATTCCATATCTCCTATTTTTACACTATGTTTTCCCTAATAAACGAGCGAGTCTAGGTACCTTAGTCGGTATCACATCATTAGTTCATCGCCCATCCCATTCATTCAAACGACACGGTTTTGACAAATTTCCGGAGCATGTTTAAAAATAAGAAGAAATTAAAATAGTAATAAACACTAGTAAAATCAGATTAAAAATCCAACACCAACATTAAATACAATATATTCTCTTCAATATCCATTGGGGTTACTTGAAAATTAAGAAGGTGTTCAATTAGTTATTAGTTGAGTACAAAACTTTTACTTTTTTGTTTATTCAAAGTCCAAGAAAATCGAAGAGAGTAGTTAAATTGAATACCTATTTATCTTCTTTTCAAAGATTTTAAGTTTGAGAGTTTAATAAGTGAATGAAAACTACGAGCATGCACTTAATTATTTTACCGGAAAATTATATATATACTTATTTTTTTAGTTATTAAATCTCAAGAACCTAGATAACATATCCTATTTCTATTAATTCAAGCCGTTGACATTTCACCCCGCCACTTAAACCAATTGTTTAAATTTACATTCATTCTCATATTTGGCATTCTCTCAAATCATCTCTAAGCATTTGCTTCATCATCATCTCACTTGCGAGTTTTGTTTGAGAAATCCATCTGTAATCACCATGACAATTAACTCATCCGAACATCAAGGTTTGTGTTTATTTCATTCTTCTCTGTTTCTTTTTTATGGAGAATTGTTTTTAATATTATTGTTGGTCTCTACGTACCTATCAATTTTAACTTTCAGTTTAATAGTTTCTCCAACGTATATTAGAGCTAAGGTCTTGTGTTCGATTCTCCCTAGCTACTTGCAAACTCCATTGTTAATTTCAGTTATCAATTTATTGATTCATTCTCTAACTCTTGTCTCTTAAATCCATGTTTCACATGAGGGACTTGTTGAGACTTGTCTTCAATGATATATTGATAATCTATACCTATTAATTAGTTTAAACGTTTTGTCTAGAAGTTTCTCTAACATTGTATCACAACTAAGGTCTCGTGAATTTGATTTTCCTTCCTTGTAAACTCTATCGTTGATTTCAACTATCAATCTCTTGGTTCATTCATAGACTCTTGTCTCTATATGCTACTCCTAAATGAGGGACTTGTTGAGATTATTTGCGTTTAATATCGTTGCTGGCTCTAAAACGCCAAGACTTTGTCTTTAATATTATTGTTGGTTCTTAATTGCCTACTAGCGTTAGCTTTTATTGAATGCTATCCCTAACATTTTCCTGCAACTTCTGATATGATGATTCATTTCCATTTGTTGCCTTTATATCACGATGCCTTGAACCTTGACTTACCATCATGTAAGAAATTAGAGTGCCCAAAAGAAAAAAAGAAAAAGAAAAATTGTATTTCATGACCTGTATTTGAAATTTTTGTGTACCCAGAGTTTTTCTCTCTAGTGAATTTATTTTGTTAAAATACGGTGGATGGGTATAAAGAGATGTCAAATAATAAATAAAAATTCTGCAGCTATGTGCACATAAAGTTAAACAATTTTTTGCTTTCTAATAATTCTATATACAAAAAGTTATTGGTCCGAGTGTTATAAACTAACTTGAGATTTTTTTTTTTTATTATGATAGACTATAAATATTTGGACATTGTCGATGGGTGTATAGACTTGATGTATTTTTAAAATATAGGTCTGACTGTGTTAGAGATACTCCACCGTGAAACATTCATTCATAATTATAAAATTAAAATTATAACATATTTTTTATTATTTATTAATTTGATTTATTATGATTTCGAGCAAATCACTATGATGAAATTAATAGACACACTGCTCTTTGACAGTAGTGTTAGAGGATCTCGGTTCGATAATTCTTTATTTCAAACTATACCGATTTTCAAGACTAAAGCTATCAATCACTAAAAGTAATTAAAATTGAAATCATTCAGGTATAATTATGAAGAAGTGCTCTGAGTGAAGCATCTCTAATATAGTCATTACCTTAAAAATATATCGGAGGATTTATTTTATTAAGATTAAGATCTCTTTACTTCCTTCTCAAGTAAGTTTATCAAAAAAGACAAGGTTCCAGTTGAACCGGCTGCCATTTTTTATGCTTGATTATAAGAGTTATTATTCAATAAAACACAACGTTGACTTTTTCTCAAGGCCGGTTAGATGTAGACGTGTGAAGAAACAAAAAAAAGAAAATTTTTTAATTACCATTGACGACGTAAACAAGAATTAAGAGACGTGATAGGCATGACCGCATGAAACGATTAATCTAGTGACAACTGTTAGGTTCATTTATTTTTTCATATATTTATTAATGAATATTTCATAAATTTTCACCTTTCAAAATTATTTCAAGATATCTTATGTTAATGATGTTATTGTTCAGTGACTTGGATCTGTTAATTGTTAAAAATAATTAGCCTTCCAGTTACATTTGCACCATGACTAATTTAAAGCATGCATAGTGAAAATTTGCTGTTGATTTATTCAAATATCAAACGATAATAAAGACTAGACTTCAAATCTTCAATGTCTCACAGATGGCATTAGCAAAAACGCTAGAAGTTCTTATTTTAACTTACCAGCATTGGATGTTTCTCATGCTTTTCCTCAAGCAACTCCAGCTACCTCCAAATTTCCACCATGCAGTAAGAACTGAAAACTCTATTTATAATTCATTGCGGATCTTCATGCATTTAAAAAAAAAAATTTGAAGTAAGACGATTCTGGTATTGAGTTATAAAACAGTGTTAAAATTAGAGCTAGATGACACTGTTTAGCATTGAACTTACATTTTAAAATGTACAAATATCTGCTAATGATAATTTTTAATGCTCGTTTTTCTTACTTATATTCATCTTTAATTTGATATTGGATTGTTACAGCATCCGATTATTACCAATTTGATGATCTCTTGACCTCAGAGGAGCAGGCTATTCGGAAGAAAGTGAGAGAATGTGCAGAGAAAGAATTAGCCCCAATAGTGGCAGAGGTATTTTCCTTATTTTACTAGCAAATTAATTTGCATGTTTTGAAATGTATATTAATGATGGATTTTTTTACACGTTTGGCAACGAGGAAAAATCTCGGGCACTTCTGGTGTATTAAACTCTATAAAAAATGAAAGTATATAAGACTAAAATTATCAACTTCTGCATTTGTGTGTGTGTGTATATATATATATATATATGTATGTATATCTCTCTTTGAAACCAGTACTGGGAGAAAGCTGAATTTCCATTTCAAGTTATTCCAAAGCTCGGTGCCCTGAATATCGCTGCCGGCACAATAAAGGTGATTAGTCCGATTGTTATATTTTCATTATTGGGTTTTTATTGTTTACATCCCTACTATTGTATTTTATTAAATAAGATCATAATTTATTCATTTGTATCAAACGAGTCCCTCATCTTTCCTGAGAGGGGTAATGTAATAAGTATGATGCTGATGGGCTTCTTCTGACTCAGGGTTATGGCTGTCCTGGTCTTTCTATCACTGGAGCCGCAATTGCTCTAGCAGAAATTGCTCGAGTTGACGTGAGTTGTTCGAGTTTCATATTGGTGCATTCCTCTTTGGCAATGTTCACGATTGGTGAGATCTTGATGTACCTCCAAATTACACAATTTACTCACTTGGTCTTGATGTTGTAGACAAATTATGACCTTATTTAACTTCCATGTACTGTCAAAATAGCACAATATGGATCGGAGGCACAGAAGCAGAAATATTTACCTTCTATGGCTCAGTTAAACACCATAGCCTCTTGGGTAAGTATCTTCCTGCTGACTTTTGGTACTTTTATATATGTAGTGACTCAGAAAAGTTTTTCCAACAAGTTCGTCGACTTTATTTATTTTTTTTTTTGGTAACATCTTATTAGGCTCTGACGGAACCTGATTATGGGAGTGATGCAAGTGCTTTGAGAACAACCGCTACAAAGGTTCAGTTTTTTGAACTTTTATACATCTATATCTATCTATGTTTCGATTACTTTATTCGTACATGTTCTTTTTTTTTTTTACGCTCACCTTCTTTAAAATTCGAATTCAGGTGATCAGCCATAATTTTTTTTAAAAAAAAAAACCACTCGATCAAACTTAGCTATCCGAGCAAACGCCGTATATATGTTACCGACATGTACATGTTTTGATAATCAGGTGGAAGGAGGTTGGATTCTCAACGGCCAGAAACGCTGGATAGGAAACAGCACATTTGCTGATTTATTGGTCATTTTGGCAAGGAATACAACAACCAAGAAGATTAATTCGTATGTTAAATGTCATCACATATGAGACAAGATGAAAAAGAATTAATAATAATTAGCACACGATCAGTTTTAACATTTGAAGTGGCTTTATCTTACGTTTACAGTTTCATAGTAAAAAAGGATGCTCCAGGACTAATAGCCACTAAAATCGAAAACAAAATTGGTCTAAGAATTGTCCAAAATGGGGACGTTCTCTTGAAGAAAGTATTTGTACCAGACGAGGACAGAGTCCCTGGTTTCAATTCCTTCCAGGATACAAACACGGTGAGTTTATTCTAGCTCGAGCGTACATAAATAGTTGCCATTAATTTAATTTTTATCAGTTTAATTTCTGATCTATACTTTTGGTATTGGATTATACAGACTCTGTCAATTTCGCGTGTGCTGGTCGCCTGGCAATCCATCGGAATAGCAATGGGCGTATATGATATGTGTCACAGGTATTACAATTACTTACGCTATATGTGCCAATTTAATTCTAGCTAGGGTTTAGTATGAGCTGTTTCTGAAATTTGTATGATATGAAGGTATCTGATCGAGAGGAAACAATTCGGAGCACCATTGGCAGCTTTCCAAATCACCCAACAGAAACTTGCTCAAATGCTTGGAAACATACAAGCAATGATTCTTGCTGGATGGCGAGTTTGTAAATTGTACGAGGATGGGAAAATGACAGCAGGGCATGCTAGCTTGGGGAAGGTATGTTACATGATTTAGATTAGTGTAAAGCTCAATTTGGTCCCATTTTCTCTTCAGTGCTGCTTGATTTGGCTTCACAAATTTACATCGTTTTAATTCAGGCGTGGATCACGTCGAGGGCTAGGGAAACAGTTGCTCTGGGACGTGAGTTGCTTGGTGGGAATGGAATTTCGACTGATTTTCATGTTGCAAAGGTTACCATGATCTTCTATTTACTTAAAAATGAAAATCTATCTTCGCTTCGCTTAAGACTTTGTTTGGAATTGAGGAGATGTGGTGGCATTTCACCCCTAATAAGTGACGAAACTAGAATTTTGATTATGGGATCCGTAATTAAGAAACTACAAATTTTAGTAGGTCAAAATTAAAACTTTATAAAATAAGGGGGCATGCATGACGTGTTTAAAGAAATATATTAAACTTTAATTAAGCCTTATTTTCTCTAAAACAATTTCGACCCAGGAGCCCTCACGAGGCCAACGCGAAAATAGCCTGACAGTTACAAACGGGTTGTGTTAAACATTTGAATGTGCGGTGAAACTTTTTTATACTGATATTTTATGTATGAATAATTTTTATATAGTCATAAAAATTTGTAATTTTAATTTAGACTAGTTAGAAATAAGAACAAACTCTACATTATAATAAATTATAAATTTTTTTTAAATTTCATTTAAATATCATGTCTTCACATAATAATAATTATTTGTATATTATAAAAATATATGTGAGACAATGATTTATTTTTTAGAGTTATTTCCATATCTTTAAACTTGTGGGTGATAATAACTCGCTAGTATGAATATTTTTTTGTTGAAGTTAAAATATTTCTAATTTTCCAAACATATTTAGAGTTTCATGGAACTGACATACTCTGTTAGTTAATTATTAATTTATTTACCTTTATATTTCTTTCGATAATAAAAACAAAGTTAAAATAATATTTTTTTGAACAAATCTTCTACTAAATTATAACATCTTTATATTAATAAAATTAGTTGGTCCCAACAGTATATGATTATGGAGATGTTTCAAAGTAGCAAATATTTTTGTTAGGTTTAACTGTTTGCTATGACCATTGGCCATCATGAATTGTTAATTTGGTTATTAATTTTTCAAATAAAAAAGTTTATTTAACACAAGTGTTTTGGACGATAATGCAGGCATTTTGTGATTTGGAACCTATCTACACATATGAAGGGAGTTATGAGATTAACAACCTGATAGCAGCTAGAGAAATCACTGGTTTTGCAAGCTTCAAGCCGGCTGTGTCGACCCAGCAAAGCCGCCTATGACTGCTCACTCCTTTTGTGCACTTAATTTGTTGGTTGATTCAGTTTCTTCTCATTGAGAAAGCTTATGTAATATTACTGATCAAATTGAATAAATTATACAATTTCTATGCAAATCATAATGAACTTTTTTTTTTTTTTGGGTAAAAAATGTTTCTAATAAATATGAGAGGCCACAAGCTGAGGCAGTACCTGCGTTGTGGCCTAAGTTGGCCTTGGCTCCTAGGTTGAAAACAAACTTTCAGGAAAAATAAGGATTCTGAAAAAAATAAACTCATTGATTTGAAAATTTTAGGCCTTCTCAAATTTGCACTTTAATAATTTTAATATTAAAAAATGAAAAAAAAGGTATGATTCTTCTCACTGTCACTCACAGTTTCCTGATACATGTTGAGCATGTGCATATATGTAGCACGTAATTGCATGTACCTAACATGCAACTTTTGACTTTGGCACTAAAGTCGACACTGAAGCCATTAAAATTTGCAAAAGACGGCTGGCTGACACTTTTGATATGAAAATAAATGTATGTATACTAAGTTTCGGCTATTAATAGAGAAATAATTTTCATTTGAATGTATCTCATTCTTTAATTTTCATAGAGAAATAAAAAATTTTATGAAAAAGTTAAGAGTTTTAATAAATTTTTAAGTACTTAGTGAGTGAGGGATTTGTAATATTAAAGTTTTGAATAATAAGTTAAAATATTTAAATAATTGTAATTTTTATTTTACTAATAAATTTTAATGTCTTAATATTTTTCAATTTTACTTCAGCTGTGTGTCGACTTCGTCCAGCTATTTCCATCCAATACATTGTTCTGTACAGCCATTAATTTTTTCATAAGTACCGTTGATATTATCTAGGCCTTGGCCTTTTGACTTCATTCTAACTCAATCCTCCACCAAATCACCATATAGCTCCGTCAGGTTGAGTTCTCGTTTAGAAACACTAATTAATCACCATGGCAGCACACTGCTCCAATCATCAAGGTCTGTCTTTTTACTTTCTCTTTTTATTTTTTCAATCAATTTTTTTTCTTTTCTCATCAAGCTGGCTTATTTCATTTTCATCTTGATTTTGTATGAACACAAGTTTGAGTATTAGCTTGAGCAATCTTGGTGTTAATTTTATTTTCAACAAATACTACATATAACATTGGACTTCAATGTGCCTCACAGATGATGTCAACAAAATTGAAGGAAGTTCTCATTTTGATTCACCAGCATTGGATGTTTCGCTTGCATTCCCTCAGGCTACCGCGGCATCCAAGTTTCCTATTTGCGGTAAGCACGATAGTATATTTTCTTGTACATCCCTAAGGTTTTGCATAATAGCATTCATGCTCTGAATGTTTCAAAACTTGACACTAATGCCTCCGCCGTGCCGTGTTGGTATCTGACTGTAGAATTTATTTTTTAAATGGCAGCGTTGCTTCTTTCGCTGATGAACCGATGCTGATGACTTTTTTTTTTTTTTTTTAAGAAATGTTACTCAAATCAGTTGAAGAACTAATTAGTCATATTAATATCTTTAGAATAAATTTAGAATGGTATTTTGATATTGAAAATAGATTTTACCAAGGGAATGGAAAAAGATTCCATTAAAGTGGGTCACCAACCCAAATTTCTGGATTAGGATTCCAAAGGAATAGCAATGCCTTTGAACTTGTATATCAGAGACATTAATTAAATTTGTTAATATATTATTTTTCATTGTGAAGCATTTGAAATTTTTGCAAATTCTTTTTGTTTGCTGCTGCAACAAGAACTTCTATATTCTCACTCCTTTTCATGCATGTCTTTGTCTTGGAATGTTACAGTATCAGACTACTACCATTCTGATGATCTCTTGACTTCGGAAGAGCAGGCTATCCGGATGAAAGTGAGAGAGTGTATGGAGAAAGAAATAGCCCCGATAATGGCAGAGGTATATGTCTTCTTCCTGTTACTAGCTGGCTACTTCTTTGTGTATGGCAGCTCAATGCCGGAACACTATTTAGGCTTTAGGTGTGATGTACTGCATTGATTTGCACTTGACCAAAGAGTTGATTTCCTTTTTTATTTGTTTTTACATTTCATTCCAGTATTGGGAGAAGGCAGAATTTCCATTTCTTGTTATTCCGAAGCTTGCAGCCTTGAATATTGCTGCCGGCACGATAAAGGTAATTTTTTTCAACTGCTATAGTTTTTATGATTTTCCTCTTTTCTTGAGATGAAAAACGTAGTCAGCAGGAAATTGAGCTGTTGATAAGCAGGGTTATGGCAGTCCCGGTCTCTCTATCACTGGAGCTGCTATTGTTATGGCAGAAATTGCTCGAGTTGATGCAAGTAGTGCTACTTTCCTACTCGCAACTTCAGCGGTAATGCTCGTTATTGGTAAGATCTTGATGAGCTATTCCAAATAGTATTTTTTTTGCAGAATTTATTTTCCAGTTGATTCATACATACAAGAAACTGTTGATAAACAATGAACTTATGCAACTTGTTTGTATTTGTAATAATAGCCCTATGTGGATCAGAGGCACAAAAGCAGAAATATTTACCTTCTATAGGTAAATTGAAAACCGTGGTCTGCTTGGTAAGTGATTGGCTTTCAGTACTGTATAGTGACCCACGGATGTTGGTTCCAATAATGTTGAGGAACTCAAATGTGTTCATTACCAACTCTAGGCTTTGACTGAACCTGATCATGGGAGTGATGCAAGTTCTTTGAAAACAACTGCTACCAAGGTTCAATTTCTCAAACTCTTACTTTTATCTCTATGTTTTATATCCTTTATTCGTCAAGAAATTAGTATTTAATGGTCCACGTTTAATGCTAAATCATGTTCTTGCTGTCTTTACTGATGATCAGGTGGAAGGAGGTTGGATACTCGAGGGCCAAAAGCGTTGGATAGGAAACAGCACAATTGCTGATTTGTTAGTAATTTTGGCAAGGAACACCACAACGAATCAGATTAATGGGTATGTTTATTGTTGTATGAGATTCGCTGGAACTATATTAAAGAAAATATATATGCAACATATCAAGGAAAGATGCAATTTAATAAGTTTTTGTGAATCCTGTGCCAATCTCTAACAACAGAGTTTCTGTGAATCCTGTTAAAAACAGAGTTTTTAATCCCATCTCTATTTTGCTGTCATGATACTTTGCTCTCTTTTAGGAAATTAGGCATGATATTTGGTTTTGTGTATTGGCATGCTCGTTTCCCTTACAAGTGGAATCATTCTGATTTCTGGTTCAGTTATATAGTAAAGGGGGGTTCTGCTGGACTAACGGTTAGAAAAATAGAGAATAAGATTGGCCTGCGGATATTGCAAAATGGAGACATTCACTTAAAGAAAGTGTTTGTACCTGATGAGGACAGATTGCCTGGCATCAATTCTTTTAAAGATTTAAACAAGGTGGGTCGTTGCAAGTTTCCTTAACTAATTTCTGTAGTATCTTTATGGCAAAAGCACTTCAAAAAAGTTGTGCCAATATATGATTTCCTTAGTGCAAAATTTTTGTTTCTTGTTTTTGTCATTATAGTGCTACATGTTCAATGAGTTTCAAGTATAACCATCATGCCACTTATTTGAACAGTCTCTGGCTTTCACACGATTAATGGTTTCCTGGCAACCTATTGGTTTATCAATGGGCGTCTACGATATGTGTCACAGGTATTAGAATATGTCCTCCTCCTCTTTGACTCAAAGTTATTTCGAGCTTTTTGTATTACCTGTTTATACTGCCCAAAGGTATCTGATGGAGAGGAAACAGTTTGGAGCATCACTGGCAGCTTTTCAAATAACCCAACAGAAACTTATTCAAATGCTGGGTAATGTTCAAGCAATGATTCTTACCGGATGGCGCATATGCAAAATGTATGATAAAGATATAATGACTGCAGGTCATGTCAGCTTAGCAAAGGTATGATTGAATGTCTGCAGATTTCTAATACGTATTGGTTTTGTCTATTGCTTATTAACTAGCTGGGACACTTAATTTTCAGGCATGGATCACCAAGAGGGCAAGGGAAACAGTTTCCATTGGACGCGAGTTACTCGGTGGCAATGGAATTTTGACTGATTTTCTTGTTGCAAAGGTTATCAATCATGCTCATTTCTTGGCAGAAAATAATAGATCCTTCACCTAGACCATTTTGTACAAATATTACCCGTGTGTATTCATCAAACATTTTAGCTGCGGCTCTTTCAAAGTTAAGCAGAAATGTGGCAGATACGATTATGCATATATTCTCTTAGTGCATTTAACAATTGTGTTTTGAATCACTTGCAGGCATTCTGTGATTTGGAGCCAATCTATACTTATGAAGGCACTTATGAAATTAACACCTTGATAACTGGTAGAGAAGTCACAGGTTTCGCGAGCTTCAAGCCCGCTGAGTTGACGCAACAAAGCCGCCTTTGATGCCAGGGTAATCTATTTCTGCACTCGGTATATGCTGGTTGATCTCAGAAATTGAAATTCAATAAAATAGTACAAGTTTGTATAAACCACAAAACAGAACTTATTGCAACTTTCTGTTGCAGATTTTGTCAATGTTGTACTTATTGCGATTGATCAACGAGATTTAAAGTTATATGTTGCATAATTTTATAAGCTCACATGTTAGCTTTAACTTAGCAATGTGGGACACAATTAGAATCGTAACAATCACAATTAATAATTTTACATACTGGCGAGTGATCCTATTAATTAGTCTTCTTCTCACTTCACTTACAATAAGTTTTAAACATTTTTGTATGCATTCCTTGTACGATGGATTTTTATCAAGTGTATCACTCAATTACTTATATAACCATTTTCTCTTCTTGCCATCTCCCCTAACTCTCGACGGCAGTCCCGACAAGGGAGATATATATATATACATATAACAAAACATGAAATTGAAAACATACGCAAACGGCTATTCATTTTGCTGAGCTAATTGTGATTCCTATTAATACAATTTGTGAAAATTTTATGAACTACCAAATAATACAACGCCCATTGAATTTGAATTATATATGTCACATAATTTACATCAATTTATTCATTTGTTTTTCTCAAGTGTTTTTCCTTTACTTATCACGTCTTGCGAGTTGCGAAGACATGAAGAGTTGCGTATGGATTTTATGCTGGGTTCTTGCCATTATATTATTATTAATCTCCTAATACACGCCGCCGACTATAACCATTAATATATATAGTACTATATATATTACATTATTAGTATTTAGGATTAAAAAAGGGATCCCAAATTTATCAAGATCTTTCAGGTCAACTTTGTTATTGTTGTGTTTGAAAGCGTCATTTCTTGTGGTTTGATATTTCTTGTGAGCAAATGCAAAATTAATACACACTAACTATTCACTAAAAAAATAATTATTTTATTAATAATTAATAGAGTATAAAATTAAGTAACAAAATCTCACTTCCCGAATATCAAAATATATCAAATACTTTCACATACTCTTAAAGATAACAATTTTTTCAAACCATACATTTTTTCGCATCTCTATAAATGGTATAGAACCCAATTGAGTAACTAAAAAAATGTTATCTCAAACTTTCCAAGAGTTCATTTGCAGATCCTCTCTTTCTCTGGACTCTCTAACAGAGAACTCTCTTTGTACTCTCTCATATAGTTCTTTACCTCAGCTCGCATACTCTATATTTTAAGGATACTTACAAATGAAAAACGCATCTCTATTACAGGGAGTATTTTACACTATTACAAATTCATTGCCCACATACTTACTTGGCCAATTTGCCAAATTGTCAAATAGCCACATGCTTCACCAATTCATTTGGCTCCAATTTTTTCTATATTTTTGCCACATGCTTCACCAACACTTTCAATATTATGGCTAGAAGCTTCACCATGCATGTGAATTTTGACTTTCAATGGTTATAAACAGTGGGAATATCTAATAGTTTTTCTATTAATTGTTACAATAAACCTCTTCCCATGTGGAAATGAAAAGCAATTTAAAATCTAATTCAATTCAATATAATGTCAAAAATGGCAGGTAGGCACCACTTTTGTAAAAGGTGGTGCTCATCATTGTAGAAGAAGAAAGCCGCTATTGCTACATTCTATGAACCAAGAAAAAAATATAATAAAACATGTATTTAAAAAATTAAGAAAATAGAAGAAATAGGTTTCATTTCCCCTCTTCAGCATTCAATTCCTTAGTTCATTTCCTCTATTTTAAGAGAGAAAAATCAAGAGTATGTGAGAGATTAAGAGTTTTTAATACTCTAGTGTGATTAGTGATATGAGAAGTTGAGTGGTTTAAGATCTAATGCTTGCAAATGAAAAATGCATCCTTATTGTAGGGAGCATTTTGCACTATTACAAATTCAGTGCCCACCTACTGATTTAGCCAATTTACTAAATTGTCAAAGTAGTTGTTAAATTGTCAAATAGACACATGCTTCACCAGTTCATTTGGCTCCAATTTTTCTATATTTTTGCCACATGCTTCACCGACACTTTCAATATTGTGGCTAAAAGCTTCATCATGCATGTGAATTTTGACTTTCAATAGTTATAAACAGTTGGAACATTTAATAGGTTTTCTGTTAATTATTACAATAAACTTACGAAAAGTGATTTCAGATCCAATTCTTCAATATATTATCAAAAATGATAGGCAGACATCAGCCTTCTAAAAGGTAGTCCCCCATTATAGAAGAAGGAAGCAACTATTGTCACATTCTTTGAGAGGTTAGGTGTATTATAATTTTTGGTAATAAGATAAAATTATTATGATACTTGTAATCTTCATTTCACTAGAAAAATATTTTTCTTCAATATCCGCTCATAAACATAAGCTAAAAGCTGAACCATATAGTTTTTTGAGTTCTCTTTGTATGTTTGTTCTTTATTTTATTCAAATTTCATTTTAGTTGTGACTCTACTTCACCCATCAATTTTCTAACAGTGGTATTAGAGCTATTGATTGTATTTTTTGAGTTGGGATATTATTAACAGATATGATACTATTTATATATACTAAAAATCTCTTAAATACAAGTATGGATTCTTGGATTCTAAACCATGAAATGTTGATTAAAGTTAGATAGTACCTAGTTTAAGGTTGATCGAGATGCTTCAGAGAGAAATAATATACACGAAGCTGCTCCAATTCTCGTTAGATTCATGTAATCTCTCAAAGTTTGTGGTTGATTTTGATCATGTTCATCTTACAGAGAATGATTGTCTTTTTGATTAATTTGTGCATTAAATTAGTTTAAAATATTTTCTTCGTGAATCTCTTCCATGATTGGTGGTGATAATTAAGATATTTGAATTAACCTACCACTTAAAGTTCGAGACCAACGTCTAATACAATGATGATGATGATGTATGCATGTGTGTGTGTGTGTGTGTGTGAAATTATTACAAGCAAAAGAAGAAGGAGGAGGAGGAGGAGGAGGAAGAGGAGGAGAATAATAATAATAATAATAATAATAATAATAAAAACAAACTAAAAATTAAATAAACAAGTAATATAAATGTACAATAATAAAAACACAAAATAAAACAATTAAAAATTAAATGTGCAATAAAATATAAATGTAAAAAAGATAAAAACTACATAAAATTAAATAAATAGAAACTTAAAATTAAATAACTAAATAGGTGGTTAAACTAGTCATATAAAATAATAAAAATAAAAATAAATGCAGAATAAAAATTATAAAAATTAATATATAAAAAAAATAAATAACCAAAAAGTAAATAACTAAAAATTAAATAATAATTAAGGCGATTGAACTAACCATATAAATAAATACGAAAATTAAATTGCAGAAATTTAAAAGTTCAAATCTATGTTCAAGTTTAAGCCCATTAAGTCTAAATATCTAAATTGACTCTAAATTTAAGTCATAAGTCCATAAATTTAAGTCCAATTCATTTAATGTTTGATTTTTAATATTTTTAGGTTAAAATAAATCTTTTATAAATTTTGTGGTGTTTTTATAATTTTAGAAGAAAAGAAGGGGTTAATTAAAATTTTGTATGAAAACAAAATAAATGATGACAGGAATTTGAAATGGTGCACAAAGATAAAATAAAAATAAGACAAAAAATATAATAAACAATAAAATGATATTAAATTTAGAAAATTCTTTGATATCAGTGTAAAAAATTTGATACGACTCAAAAATATTTGATTTAATCTCAAATCTACGAGTGTCTATTTATAATATAACCCTATGAATCTGGGATCGAACTACAAATAGATTATCAGTCTAAAAATTATTAAGGTTACGAGATTCACTCTTGGTATTCAAATTATGTTCATATTACTATCTCATATTTATATTTTTATTTTATTTACTAGTTAATTATTATGTCATTTTAATTTTACCTACTCAATTTTATAGATAAATATGATAATAAAATACATGATGTATCACAACTAAATTGGAATGTTGGCATAATGTCAAAATATTATATAAATCTAATGAAATATAAGTTTATAAATTAATATGACATAAAAATATCCGTTAAATAAAAATAATAAATAATAAATATATATTAAATAAAATAGACTTTGAACTTATTTGAGAAATATTAATTCCATAACTTAAATTCTTTAGTTTCACTATTTACCCTAATTTAGTAAATTAGCCATTCATATTGGAAAGAAAAACACTCATTTTATTTAACAAACTTTTGAATTATATTATAAAAAAATCTTAAGAACTAAGATAAAAGAAAAATAAAAGAAAAAAATTAAAAGAAAGAACTTATGCCTCTCGTCTCAGCTTTACTTCACTCCGCCACAATTCTCATCCCCTCTCACGATTTTCCTCCTCTCTTTTTATAGCCCAATGCAAGGCAACTATCATTTATTTTAATATTATTTATTAATATAATAATATTATTATATTATTATAATATATATAATATTATTATAATATATTATATTATATATTTATATAAACTTAATCACTTTTTTAAAAATTTATAATTAATATATTATTTATTTATTAATTAATTATTAAAAATCAGTTATCTTTTTTTTTATCTATCATTTTCATTCTCAAAATATACATACAATAACAAAATATAATAATTAAGATAAAAATTAAGATAATAAAATATAATTTACATAAAATTATATATAGGGAGCATTAAAATAAAATATAAATTATGCACACATTAATTAATACTTTAAGTGAAAAAATAATAATGTAAACCTTTATAAAATTACACTTTCTAATGCTAATCAAGTTAGTTAAAAGCAAGACATCCGCTCACAATTTGGGAAGTGGGCTAAAATTAAAGTAACTGCCCACAACATGGAACCTATTTAAACTAAAGAGGATATCAGATGAAATGGTTTGAAAATTTGACAAAAAAAAACTACAAGTAATCAATCTTAAAAAGAGCGTTACTTTCTACAAGCTTCATAATACCTTCAATAGAGAATTATTTGATTTTAACTTATTTTCAATTTCTCATTTTGAAATTCATTTTCCCAATACACAAAAGAGAATTTATGTTGAAACTCTTACCACTGGGTTCTATGGTTGACAAGTGTGAAGGTTTATGGTCAGCTTGACATTTCAACTTGGATTCGTGTTGTATTCCTTAGAAAACAAATTAACACTCAAACAAATTAAATAGAAGCTTCATTTCTCCTCTTCAGCATTCATGTAGCGTTTACATTTCAGATTAGAATGAAAATATTGAGGAGTGGGAATACTAGGATTGTGCAGTGGGAGTATGGTGTTTCTTAAACTGGAATGAGAGTGTAGATTATTAATTAGAATCCCAATTATTTACTTATAAGTCTTGGATTGAGAGTTAATTATTACAAATTATAATTGATATAAAGAATATGCAGTTTTTAATTAGAAAATGGATAAGAAAATTGTACAATAACTTATTTATTTTATGATTAATTTTAATTATATAAATTAATAATTTACTATCAAGCGCCACAATTCTAGGGGGATTGTTAGGGTTATAGGGCCTTAACATTCTTATGTGAGCTTGTAGGTGTAACATCCTCGTATGCGAGGATTGCTGGGGTTATGGGGCCCTAGCATCCTTCATAAAAATGCAGAGGGTTATCTAGGGTGTAGCTGTCTGGTCCATTGGCACAAATATGTGCAGACCATCATGTCCACCCATCACTTAGTGTAGCGCATTACATTTCCATGATTTAAGGAAATAAAATTGTACATTGGCTATCAGCTTAATGTTTTGACTTAGTGGTAAGCACTTGATCCTATCAAATAATAATTATTAATATTTTTAATGATGTAAAAAATAAAATATTTTATTATTTTAATTTATGGCACGATTGTAATTTTTCAAGTTGGTTAAGGATATTTTTTGGAACAAAACCTCCTCTTATGAGAGTAAAAATCTTACTCCTCACTCATAAAAAGAGTGAGGGCCATAAAAAGAGACTCTCACTCTTACCCTTAATTATATAAGTAAACACTGAAATTAGAAAACTCTAGGCTCCTCACTCCCACTTTAGAAAATAAACATTACATCAATTTTTTAGTTCCTTTCTCTATTTTGAGAGAGAGAGAAATTAAGAGTTGTGTGAGAGATTAAGAGTTTTTAATATTCTTGTGTGATTAGTGATTTGAGAGATTAGATATATTAAAATCTGAATAATGAACTAAAATTATTATAATACTTGTAACTCTTATTTTATTATTAAAATATTTTTCTTCTATCTTTATTCATTAACATAAGCTAAAAATTTAACCATATAATTTCTTATACCATCTTTGTGTGGTTAACCTTTATTTTACTTAAATTTTATTTTTTTTGTGTCCTCACTTAACCTATCATTTCCTAATATATATCATGTGGTTCTCAAATAATTTTTTTTTTTTAAAATCAATATTATTAGTCTATGGTATCATTTTTGTCCCCGTAAAAATTCAGGCCCCAGCTCAGCCCCGCCAACACAAATAGCCAACCAAGCAACAACAGATAGGGGGGTAAATGCCTAGTAAATAATTTAGCCTATTTAGATGATAAAATAGCTAACCTGAGGTCCTCGGCTGAGTTCTGTGATCAATTATTTTCTTTTTCCTAATTAAGGGTATGTTTGGTATTGAGGTGATGTAGCTTTTAAGCCTACGATACTTTGTGGAAAAAATCGTAATTATAAAATAAAAGTTAATAATATGTAATAAATATAATTTTTAAATAATAATTTTAACAAAATTATTAAAAACATAATAAATTTTACATCTTACAAGTGAAAAATCTTATTAACATACTTAATATAAACTTAAAAGTTTACGATAGCTAGTGTTTACCAAACACTTTAATGCTGTAGTTTAAAAGCTACAGCTGCCCAACCTCAATCCCAAACATACCCTACGTCACCAACGTCAATCATGTTCAAACTGGGGTTCAGAATGCAAACAAAATAAAAGTACTGCTGACCCTCCACTTGTCTGTATCAAATGGCGCGCGAATCAAACTGAATTATTATAAATCGTATAAAAGGAGACCTGAACTTGCGTGCCAACTTTATCTGATACCGTCATCTCATCTTCTTCGGTCTCTTTTTTTTTTTTTTTCTCACTCTTAAGACGTGGCTTTAGCAAGCTCTGAGTTTCCTCCCTCACATCACATACGTTGTTATCTGTAATCACCATGACTATTCACTCATCCGAACATCAAGGTTCGAGTTGTTAAATTTTTTTTGTAATTTTAATTTCCTGTTTATTTCTTCAATTTTGATTCGAAATTTCATTTCCATTAGCTGCCTTTATATCTTGATTCTGGATGAGATCTGATTGAATCGTAAATGAAAAATTAAAACAACGATTAGGACATTAGAACGGAGAAAAATTATACGCGATTGAAAGAATGATTAGCGGTAATTGTTTGTTCAGCTTATCCGCCTTTTTAGCAATTTTTTTCCCCTAATTCTCATTAACTTTTTAATAGGTGTATAATTACTTCGCTTTTGATTTGATTAAGTACTTGACTTCATTGTGTTTGCAGACTTTGTTGACAAAAATGCCAGGAGTTCGTATTTTAATTTACCAGCATTGGATATTTCAGCCGCATTCCCTCAAGCAACACCGGCGTCTAAGTTTCCTCCTTGTGGTAAGAATGACTACCAAATTACATGCTTTATGGTTTAGGTTGGATTATGCATCAAGAAATACTAGCAACTGTGGCTTTAAATTGATTTGGCTTGTCAGTTGCTGTTGTTGTTTTCGCCCCTTCGCCTGCTAATTACATTAAAAAATGCGTACTTGTCCGCTTTCATTTCCGGTTCTATGTCCTTTACATTGTTTTTAAATCTTTAGTAACATTATAGTTGATGGTACCTGTTTCCTCCTGCTTCCACTTGAGGTAGGAAAAATAGACAGAGATCTTACCACCACACATAGTAAACAAAAGAGAAGTGAAATGGGGCCAGAAAAGGGGGTTTCCGGCTATTCCACTCTGATGCTTAAGTCAGTGTCCAGAGAATTTGAGTTATCAAAATAGGAGCTCAAGTGAAATTAGCTAAATATTTCATGTCCTGATGCTTTTGACTTGAGGAGACTTCACCCCTTTACTTATTAACTGTAGTATTTGTGTTCAAAGTTATCTCCATCACCTTAACTGTCTTCCCTAGATTTTAGGCCCGTGATTTATCATCCTTTGATTGATTCAGTTACGCACCTTAAGGGTAATATATTCTGGCTTGAAGGGGGATCCTTCCCTGAGGTGGAATAAATATTGAATACAGTACCATTGGTAGTATTGAATTTATTTTTGTTTAGATATGTGAATTTAGAAGATATGTTACTTGTTTTGTTCTATGTCCATAAACTTTTATGTTTAACCCGTTATTTTGTTTATTTATTTGTTTTTTGCTTTTTTTGCAAGGTCAATAGCATATGTACCTTTTGCAAATAGAATTTCTTTTCCGAAACTTAAACTTCTATACTCATTTTCATGTCTTGTTCTTTGAATTACAGTGTCAGACTATTATCAATTTGATGATCTCTTGACTTTGGAGGAGCAGGCTGTTCGGACGAAAGTGAGAGAGTGTATGGAGAAAGAAATAGCCCCAATAATGGCAGAGGTATATTCTTCATGTTACTTCGCAACTTCTTTTTGAAAGATGATGATGAGTTTGTACCATTAGGTATTAATTATCATCTACTGCATTGATGTGCTGATGAAACAAAGAGTTGATCTGTGTAATTTTTTTTTTTAATCTTTTATTCCAGTATTGGGAGAAAGCAGAATTTCCCTTTCATGTTATTCCAAAGCTTGGTGCCCTAAGAGTAGCTGGTGGCACAATAAAGGTGATTTTACAATATTATAGTTTAAACTTCTCCACCCTTGCCTGAGGTATAAAATGTAGTTAGTAAGATATTGAGCTTGTTTTGACTCAGGGTTATGGCTGTCCTGGTCACTCTGTCACTGGAGCTGCTATTGCTACAGCAGAACTTGCCCGAGTTGATGCTAGTTGTTCTACTTTTATATTGGTGCATTCCTCTCTGGCAATGCTGACTATTGGTGAGATCTTGATGTCATTTTCCAAATAATATGTTTGTGGCTTGATTTTATTCTTCATTTGGTTCTTACAAGCACAAGATGCTGTTGACAAACTATGACCTTATAACTTGTCTGGACTGTCAAGAATAGCATTGTGTGGGTCAGAGGAACAGAAACAGAAATATTTACCTTCTTTGGCTCAGTTAAACACCATTGCCTGTTGGGTAAGTAGCTGGCTTTTGATACTGTATGGTGTCTCAACAATATTAGTTATAATATATTTGAGCAACTCAAATGTGTTCTTTTAAATCTCAAGGCTTTGACTGAACCTGATTATGGGAGTGATGCAAGTGCTTTGAACACAACTGCTACTAAGGTTAATTTCTCAACCTCTTAACATTTATCTCTTGGCTAAATTACTCTTATCTGTACAGGCAAGCAGTCTGTAGTGTTTCGAGTTTCATGCTTTGTCATGTTTTACTCATTTCATTTTATGATCAGGTGGAAGGAGGTTGGATGCTTGAGGGTCAAAAGCGCTGGATAGGAAATAGTACCTTTGCAGATGTTTTGGTTATTTTTGCTCGGAATACGACAACAAATCAGATAAATGGGTATGTTAATCAGAGTCTGAAATTTGTACTTCTGTAGGAAGCGGGATGCTTCTACCTGCTAATGATTGACATGGGAATCTTGTGGGTTTGACATCTTTATGCACTTGATTGGAAACTGTTACAATAGGTAGAGGAAAGTTTATAGAATAATTCTCTTTCTTATTTTTCATGAAACTGTACAAGTCTTAATATAGGGATACAAGAGACTAAAAAAGGAAAGAATAATTACAGCAGAATATTACACTAATTTCTAGAAAGCAATAAATCTATATTTACAGCAGAAATATACACCTAAATATATAAGGAAAACTAAATCAATTTGATTTGGTTAACCTTTTAACAACCTAAATATATAAGGAAAACCAAATCAATTAGATTTGGTTAACCTTTCAACACTCCCCCTCAAGCTGGTCTAAAAATGTCTTTCATGGCCAGCTTGCAAACTAATTTCTCGAATTGTTTCTTAGGTAGTCCCTTGGTGAGTATATCAGCAACCTGCTCATCTGTAGGAATGTAAGGCATGCGAGACTAAACCACCGTCTAGTTTCTCTTTTATGAAGTGTTTGTCCACTTCAACATGTTTAGTTCGATCGTGAGTCATTGGATTATGTGCTATCGCAATGGCAGATTTGTTATCACAATATACTTTCATAGGTAGAGAATTATTTGCCTTAAGTTCTTCAAGAATTTTTTTAATCTAAAGAACCTCACAAATTCCTAGAGCTACTGCTTCTATATTACGCCTCTACATCGCTTCTGCTACTACGGTTTGTTTCTTGCTGCGCTAAGTGACCAAATTTCCTCCAACAAAGGTGCGGTAACTGAGTGGACCTTCATCGGTTACACTACCAGCCTGATCAAGCATCCGTGTAGACTTCACTTGTAGGTGCCCTTTTTCCCGAACAAAAGACCTTTACCGGAGATCCTTTTAAGTATCTAAGGATCCTATATACTGTTTCAAAGTGTTCTTGTCCTGGAGCATGCATAAATTGGCTGACTAAACTTACTGCAAAGGCTATGTCCGGGCGTGTATGTGAAAGGTAGATTAATCTACCTACAAGGCGTTGAAACCGATCTATGTTAATCACATCTTCAATTTTAGCTGGCTGTAATTTCATATTAGGATCTATGGGTGTCTCCATTGCGCTTACATCCGAGTAGACCTGTCTCTTCAAGCAAGTCAAGTACATACTTGCGTTGAGACACAACAATTCCATCTTTTGATCTAACAAACTCCATACCCAGAAAATACTTCAGGTTGCCTAAGTCTTTGATTTCAAAGTCACGTGCAAGAACTTTCTTTAACCTGCAAATCTCAACTAAGTCATCACCAGTCAAAATTATATCATCTACATATACAATCAACACGGCTGATTTCCCTTCAATAGAATGTTTGTAAAACATTGTATGATCTGCCTGACTTTGGGAGTAACCGTGTCCCTTTATAACATTACCAAAGCGTTCAAACCATGCTCTAGGAGACTGTTTAAGCCCATACAAAGACTTTTGTAGTTTACACACTTTATTGCCACTATGATTTCCCTCAAAACCTGGTGGTAAGTTCATAAAAACTTCTTCTTCTAGCTCCCCATTCAGAAAAACATTTTTAACATCTAACTGATATAGATTCCAATCAAAATGTACAGCCAATGAGATAAGGACTCGGATGGAATTTATCTTTGCAACGGGGGCAAAGGTTTCTTGATAGTCAATTCCATAGGTTTGAGTGAATCCTTTTGCTACTAGCCTTGCCTTATATCTCTCAACACTTCCATCAGCATTACATTTAACTGTAAACACCCACTTACAACCCACAGTTTTCTTTTCTTTTGGTAAATCCACAATCTCCCACGTACCATTCTTCTTTAGAGCATTCATTTCCTCTAAAACTGCTAACTTCCAATCTGGATGGTCTAAGGCTTCTTTTATGGTTTTAGGAATTGGTATCCGAGAGATTTTTGTAGTAAAGGCTCTGTGTTTCTTGGGCAATTTTTCATAGGAAACATATCTAGCAATAGGATGCATAGTACAAGTTCGGGTTCTTTTCCTATGTGCTATGGGTAAATCAAGATCAGGAAATAGAGTGCTAGAATGTATAGGAGAAGAAATGTTACCTGAATTTTCTGAGGAATCAGTCCTTGGAGGTGACAATTGAGGCTGTACCGAGTTTATAGGAGGGTCTTTACTGCTGTGATGATACCTTTGTCGAGTATAAACACGAAGCTCTGGTGGTAGAAGTTTATCTTGTAGTATTTCTCCCCCTGTCTCTGGTACATTAACACTTGACTCCTGTAGCTCAAGGTTTCTTAAGCTTTCATCATTTGAAATATCAGTTTTTTTTGTTTGAGTTGAAGTGCTCAGATCAGGTAAAAGCATATTAGGCATAGGTGTAAGCAAACAATGATCTTCATTATTCTTTTCTCCCCACGAAGGAATTTTGGCCAAAAAGGTTGATTTTCGAGAAATATAGCATCCATACTAACATGAAATTTCTTTGTTTGAGGGTTAAAACATTTGTAGCCTTTTTTATTAGGATCATAGCCCAAGAAAACACATTTTTCAGATCTAGGATCCAATTTAGATCTAAGATGGTTAGGTATGTGAACAAAGACGAGTGCACCCAAAGACTTTTAACTCGAATATTGGAGGTAATCCTAGTAGAGGGATATATAAGTTTAAAGTATTCTAAAGGTGATTGATACTTTAAAACACGGGTAGGCAGCCTATTAATCAAATAATATGCTGTTAAAACAGCATCACCCCACAAATACTTAGGAACATTCATAGAGAACATGATAGCCCGACTAACTTCAAGTAAATGGCGATTTTTTCGTTCCGCAATTCCATTTCTTCGTGGAGTATCACGACGGTGGATGTGTGAATTATACCCTTTTCCTTACAAAACACCCCTAGATAATTATTAAAATATTCAGTACCATTATCTGTATGGAGTAGGCTTATTTTTGTTTGAAATTGATTTTCAACCATGTTATAAAAATCTTTGAATAATCCCTCAACTTCAGATTTTTCTCTTATTAAATAAACCCAACAAAGCCGAGTATGATCATCTATGAATGTCACAAACCATTTTTTTTCCAGTTAAAGTACTGATTTTTTAGGGTCCCCAAACATCACTATGAATTAAATAAAATGGTTTTGATGCACAATAAGTAAGCGTTTTATATGAAACTCGATGACTTTTAGATAAAACACAACTTTCACACTGAAAAGTAGTACAATCAATATTTTTAAATAAATTTGGAAACAAATATTTCAAATAAGGAAAGCTAGGGTGTCCTAGTCTAAGGTGCCAAAGCATGATCCCTAGCAGAGTTTGAACTAATACTACTGCTCAAACCTTGAGCTTGTTTATTCCTTGATAGGTAGTCATCAAAGTAGTAAAGACCTTCTCGCAAACTAGCATTGCCAATCATCGTCCCCAAGCTCCTGTCCTGAAATTCACAATGGGAGTCAAAAAACACAGCACGACAATTAGATTCTTTGACTAATCTACTGACAGATAGCAAGTTGCAAGAAAGTTTAGGGACATGTAGCACATTTTTAAGCTCAATGGTTTCAGAGAGTTTTATTGATCCTTTTCCAGCTATGGAAGATAAGCTTCCATCAGCAATTCTTACTTTTTTGTTACCTGGGAAAGGGTAATAGGAATCAAATAAGCTAGCAATGCTAGTCATATGATCAGAAGCACCTGAATCAATAATCCATGGTGCAGTAGTTGAGTGGCTAAAGAGAGCACTAATAATACTACCTGTTTGAGCTAATGAACCGCTAGGAATACCGGGTGGAGGATTGGAAGTCAGCAGCTTTATGAGATGATTAATTTGCTCCTTGCTGAGATTTTTTTCCAGATTCTCCACTTCATTGGCAGAGGGCAGTGCACGACTATGTTTGCTGCTTTTCCATTCTGCAGGCTTCCCGTGGAGTTTCCAACAAGTCTCCCGTGTATGGCGTGGTCTATTGCAGTAATCACACCATACTCGAGGTTTTTGTTGCTGTTGAGTGAAGGAACGGGAAGCATTAGCATCTGCTGTAACAAGAGCAGATTTTTCCACAGAGACAATGGAGTTCTTTTTTCCCAACATAACACCCCGACGACTTTCTTCTCTCCTTACTTCAGAGAAAACTTCCTCAATAGTAGGAAGTGGTTTTCTCCCAATAATTCTTCCTCTTACCTCATCAAATTCAACAGTGAGCCCAGCCAAGACCTTGAAGACTCGCTCATTATCGACAGTTTGTTTGTGATGTTTAAAATCTTCTGTGCTCTTCCATTCGTATTCATTGAATAAGTCCAGGTCTTGCCACAATCTCTTTAGAGTATTGAAGTATTTTGTTACACTATCATCTCCTTGACGAATATCTCCAAGAGCAAGCTGCAACTCATAGATTTGGGACTGATTTCCATAGTCAGAGTACATCTGACTCACATTATCCCAGAGTTCTTTTGCAGTAGAGTAGCACATATAATTTGCACCAATGTCTTCATCCATAGAGTTGACTAACCATGCCATAATCATGGAATTTTCAGCATCCCAAACAACATAAGAGGGGTCAAATATTTCAGGAGCCTTAACATCTCCAGTAAGATAACCGATTTTCCCTCTTCCTCTAATATACATTCTAACCGACTGAGACCATCTTTGAAAATTTCCTTCATTCAGCCGGATAGTTGTAATCTGGACTGAATGAGATTCAGAATAGGAAATTTTTTGCTCTAGTTTTTTTGAGGTGACTGTGGTTTTAGAAAATTGGTCGACATGATGGGTTGAGGAAAAAAAAAAGGAAGGGAAATAAAAACAGGGAAGAGATTAGATAGAAATAGAACCTGGCTCTGATACCATGTTACAATAGGTAGAGGAAAGTTTATAGAATAATTCTCTTTCTTATTTTTCATGAAACTGTACAAGTCTTAATATAGGGATACAAGAGACTAAAAAAGGAAAGAATAATTACAGCAGAATATTACACTAATTTCTAGGAAGCAATAAATCTATATTTACAGCAGAAATATACACTTAAATATATAAGGAAAACTAAATCAATTTGATTTGGTTAACCTTTTAACAACCTAAATATATAAGGAAAACCAAATCAATTAGATTTGGTTAACCTTTCAACAGAAACTCACTCATACACAATCCCATGCTCAAAGAAATATGTTAAAGGAAACAATACAACACATCAAGGAGGAAGAATATCAGTTCTAAACCGCACTCTTTCAAGCTTTTGGAAATCCTGTCAAAAAGAGTTAAACTGAGATCCTATAGTGAAACTTAACACTTTGTATTCCTACGTTTTCAAATCTTTTAATCCTTATATCAATGTTACTATCATTATACTTTGTCTGTTTGGAAGTAATTGGTTTTATATATTGGCTTGCTTGTTTCCTTTACTTGTGGAATGATTCTGCTTTCTGTTTCAGTTATTTAGTGAAGAAGGATGCTCCTGGGTTAACAGTTACGAAAATAGAAAACAAAATTGGTCTACGGATTGTTCAAAATGGAGATGTTCTCTTAAAAAAAGTCTTTGTACCTGATGAGGATAGATTGCCTGGTGTCAATTCTTTTCAGGATACAAGCAAGGTGCGGTTACTGTGGTAGCAAGTTTCTTTAGTAATCACGGTAGTATCCCTTTTGATAATATCTGCCTTGCTGAATGTACACTATTATCAGTGTGCATTTTTATTTTTTCTCACTTCTGCCAATTATAGTGCTATATTTCCCAAGTTCAGGTGCGTTATTATCATTCCTCTTATTTGAATATAGGTTCTTGCTGTTTCACGGGTAATGGTAGCCTGGCAACCTATTGGTATATCAATGGGCGTCTATGATATGTGTCACAGGTATTAAAATAAGTCCTCTTATTTTGAATGTAATTTATCTTCAGCTTTTTGTATGAAGTGTTTGAAATTTATATGACCCAAAGGTATCTGAAGGAGAGGAAACAGTTTGGAGCACCATTGGCCGCTTTTCAGATAAACCAGCAGAAACTTGTTCAGATGCTGGGAAATATTCAAGCCATGATTCTGGTTGGTTGGCGCCTTTGCAAATTGTATGAGAAAGGTGCAATGACTCCCGGTCATGCCAGCTTGGGAAAGGTATAATTGAATGTTTAGAGCTCTGAGACAGATCTGCTTTTCTCTTTATTGCTTTATGGTTGTGACTTAACTTCTTAATTTTCAGTCGTGGATCACCATGAGGGCTAGGGAAACAGTTGCTCTTGGACGTGAGTTACTTGGTGGCAATGGAATTTTATCTGATTTTCTAGTTGCAAAGGTTATCATGCTCTTTGTTCTTCACTTTGGATCATTGTGTATATAAGAGTTTGATAGTAATTATTTGAAATTGATTTAATTGAAAATCCATTGCTTCCACTACCGAAGATTAACAGTCGTGCAATAGAGTAGCTAATTCTTTCATTGCTTATTTTTATAATATATTATATGTGCATTTCATGGTTGATTGGCCTGTTACTCTACTGTTATCTTGTGTATCTAAATGTGCATTTGGATGGCATTGCAGGCATTCTGCGATATTGAACCCATCTATACATATGAAGGAACTTATGATATTAACACTTTGGTAACTGGTAGAGAAGTCACTGGTATTGCAAGCTTCAAGCCTGTGGCTTTGAAAAGTCGCAGCCGTCTTTGATGGTACACTCTTTCCCTACACTCCTGTTGGTTGATAGGGTGTGCTTTGATTGGAAAAATAAAACCTGTAATATTTTGGAAGATGGAAGCGAATAAGTTAATACAATATGTGTATAGAACATGACAAATAAAAAATGGAAAAGGCACTCATCTCCTTATCAGCCTTTGGTATTACATGACTACCCAGATTAATCTGGCCATATGAACGTTATTTTTATTTATTTATTTTGTTGATTGCTTGTTTTGTCAATCAATGTGTCTGAAGCTGAAATAAGCTGAAATTAGATGATTCTTGCGGAGTCAAACACGCAAGATAGGAGACATTTTGTTACGGTATTGTTTGTAACTATCGTGTTTTGGCTTACTTTTTAGAATATAAAATCTGAAAGTATGAATTCTGATTTGGGAGCTGATACTTATAGTCCATTAATCCACTTATATTTTTTGACTAAAAGTGCCAATGGTTTATCCCAAATTTGTCAATATATCAGCAACTGCATTTACTTCTCTGAATGTGTAGGAAGTCCGGAACTCGAGCGACCTTCTTAAGACTCAGGTCAAGGTTCAATCTTCACTAGTTAAAATAAATAAATAAATAAAATTAAAAAATATTGATAATGGAAGAACGATAGTTAGTCCAACGATTCCTTAGAATCCGAGGAGGATTTAGGTTTGGGTTGTTGAACAATAAAGCACCAACATAGAATCAGTTTCAAGCCGTAACTTCTTCGACCATGATCAGCTGCAACATCAATGGTTAAGATCGCAGCGAAAAACTACAGCAGAATAAGCGGTATGATGGCCCAAAGATTGCCCAAACCCTGCAGGATGAACTCCATGAGCGTCCCTAAAGTTAGCCCTACCAGCAGAATCCCTAGGACTACCTTTGGAGAGAACATTGGTATTATAAAATAAAATTTATAGGAGCACGACAATAGTTAGCAGCCACACCAAGACAGCTCAAAATCTCTCTATCCCTGCCATAGCCCATAACGCACATAACCAGACGCCAGTCTTTGCAAAGAAATTAATGTTAGGCTGCACAATTAGCTTTAACCCAAAAAAGAGAAGGCATTCAATCATCAAACCAGAGCTTGTTGCGGCTTTTTGCCAAATGGCGTAAAAATTATAAAAAGAAGTGACCAACACTGACCACAGATTGAAGAGCTGGGGACTAAAACTAACATTGATAACGGCATGTCAAAGCTCTGAAATTGTGCTCACAGGGGAAAGTCATGCAAATTTGGGATTTTTTTAAAAATTTTTTGTTTTGAAACAAACTAAATGGAGAAAAAAAATAAAAAAAGATTTGGTGGTAGATAGGGTGTAGATTAGTAATACCAAGTTTTTAGTTCTAATACTAAATTGATGAGACGGAAGTTTAATGTTTTAATATTCTATTAATTCTTAATAATAATGGAATATAGGAATAATTTAAATTCATGTTGATTTGAAAGAATACTGTAAATTTAGATAGTTAAGATTCATTAATTCCACATAATATCATGAATTAATTAAACTTAAAAACTCACACAGAGATTTGAGTTCAATAATATTTTCAATTTTTTAAATTTTAGGTGAGTTTTTTAGTTTAGTTAATTCTCAATATTCTGCGGAATCAACGAATTTTAACTTCTTAAATTTACCATATTTTTTTGAATCAATATAAATTTAAATTATTCCTATATTTTGGTATTTTTAAGAACGAATGAAATATTATGACGTCACGAAAGTGACGCTTGAAGTTGTTAAAGTGCCTCGTTGCAAAAGCACATATAACCAAAAAACAAACACATGATCTATGTTTTTTAAATTATGGAAAGGACAAAGAAGACAAGCCGAAACCAAACATGCGCCGCTGCAACACATCGTCAGTGAAAGCAAAACTCGCCAGATTAATATGGAGAACTTGGGGGAAATCAAAGATTGTCAAACCTGCGAGGGCCGGTGCTGAATAGTGAATGAAAGATTGCCAGTCCACTTATACTTGATAATTAGTGAAATTTAAGCAACTAAATTCTAAGTCTGAAGCACCGTGATATACTACAAATCATTTCATATATTCATAATATACTATGGAACCCATGTATGAGAGATGGGATGAGGCAGAAACTCGCAAGGTAAAAATATGTCATTTTTACCAATACATTAATAATATTCTCTAAATATTACATTTACTAATTTACTAATATCACAAAGAAAAAACCGTGACTGGTTGTGTATATAAAATAAACAATATCTACTTGATTGTTAGGTTTAGATTATTACAATTAGTATCAGAGTTGACCTGTGACTTGATGTGTAGATGGATATGTTAATGATATGATATAATTTCGTTATGTACTGTTTTTGATGACTCTCACAAGAATGTGAGGTCCTCAACAAAAAAAAAATGTAATATTCTATATCGTTAGCGAGTGAATTTTTAAACTAATTTATAAGTATTGAACTCTCTTAACTAAACAGACTTATTTTAGATTGCAAAACTCAATAGCAAAATCATGAAGGGCTATGTGCCCAAAGTGGATAATATTTACCTAGCTATTGAGATTGAGCTATTACAATCATAATTCATAATATATTCCGACGTATTATATACACACATCGTAACTCAATTTTTGCAATTCATTTCCTAAGTCATTAATATAAAATGCCATAATTTTTATCGTGAAGTGAATTAAATATCTCCCATGCATAACAAAATAAATAATTTACGCTTCTCCAACACTTAATTAATTTAGGTGATAATTTTTAAATAAAAAAACACACTGCCTATAAATACAATCACTATTCGACCGATTAGCTTTCATCTTTCTTGCTCTCTCTGTGCAATGCCCACCTTCTAATCCTAAGCCGAAGCTGAGTTGTCGCCGCTAGAAACTTAACATTCTGCAGCGCATCCAATATCTCCACCACCTTCACCGCCGTAGGCGTCCTTAATATATCAGCATTCGCTACCAGAGTCTCCAGTGACGCCCTCAGATTGCTCTCCATCACTTCCTCCTCCTCTGTCAGCTCTCCTTCAACTAATCGCCCACGCCTCCTTGCCTGCCCCATCATCGTTGGGCCCGCCACGCTCTCTTGGATTCTCGCCAGATCATCATTGAGAAATTTTTATTCCACTCTTGTCTCTACCGCTAGACTATCCATCCTCTGTCTCTGCTCGTCCGTCAAGTCGTTGACTGACTCGTTGACCACCCGGAAGGCGAGCGTCGGCTTGAAGCCGGCTATCCAGAAGAAAGTTTGTTCAAAGGGAGTGAACAAAGTGGGTACAAAGAGCTTTGTGTTAGGCGATTTTTGATTTCTCCTCGTAGTATTGTTGATAGTGAGCTAGTACCCGTTTGATCAATGATCTTCGTCTCGCGATTGATCGTGATTTTCTTGAGCTGAAATCATCTCATCAAGCAAATGCCCTTGGCGCACAAGCCATGCTTGAAAGAAAGTCTCAAACGAGGCAACATTGTGATCGTTGTTGTTTCTGCTCTTGGATGCTCAGACATTGTTAATGAAACAAATAAGAAGTATGATTATAAGTGAAGTTGCAAGTAACACACACGTGCAAATGGCGATACTTAACAACACCCATATATATATATATGTAAATGATATGCTCCAAGAGGCGGGGGTTGTTAAAGTGGGAGCGAATAGGTGATCACTTTGATGTTAAACATTTGATTGCTGACTGAGAAAGTATTAGTACATTGCAAATTTGCAATGTTACAAATTCAAAAATATAAACTAGTATGAATTTAACATTTTATGCTTCTATTTCTGTATTTCTCTTTAAAGGATAAATTTAGTAATTAAATAGTCGACTAACGAAAAGTTTACAAGAAGGAATGGCCGATACTGTAAGATATAAAATAGTAAAACACAGAATCAGTCTGATATTTATAAATTTTAAAGTAGTGAAAAAACATCTATTTTTAAAACGGATTTTTTTTTTCCCTTTTAGTGATTTCTTATTACTATTTTTGACAAGCTTGGAGAATTAAAGGAATTGGTGCTTAAACGGTTATGCAGAGCGTGGAGAGGAGAAATGGGCAGAAAACCTGTAAGAGACCCGAGAGACACGTGTAGTGGGGGTTAAATTGGAGAGAACCCCTTTGTAACTTATTGAAAGAAGGGGTTGACGTTTGAGAATGCTAGAATTAGTGAGTTGGGAGTTTCAACTTTCAAGTCTTTCAAGGTCACCGACTGAGAGATAACTGAAAAGAGGTTGATTGCTGTGCGTTTTGTCTATTTTACTGCGGTGCGTCTTCAGGGAACATGTTTTGATAACGGGAAATAATGGCTGCCACGAAAACAGATCAACAAGTGCGTGAAAGTTGAACTAATTGAGGATTTTCCGAATATTTCTTCTTCTGGGATTTGGTTTACCCGGCAGTTTCTCTCCATGTGCAAGACACGTTTTTGAAGCAGACTATTACAAGTGGTGCGTTTCTATTAAGTTTAACCAACTTCGTCCACTTGGAACTCCCAAATAAAAAAGTTGTAACGAGACTTGCATGAAGCAGCCATGCGGCGTTGGCCCTTGCCCATCGGCAGCGTTTTATGGTGGCAACAAGTGACCCGAGGGCTGTGATCCGAGTATAGAAAACTTAGCAAAGTGGGCGTGTGAATGATATAGAGGGTAGGTTTTTAAACCAAGAACCAATGGAGTTTATGGTGATGTTGGAAGGTTATATTTTGGCGAATGAATCGTGGCGGCGACAGGGCCCAAGTGGAGTTGACACTATGAACAAAACTTTTTAATGTAGCCACAAGTTCGACCAAAATAAAAAATACAAAGACAAGTTTTGTTTCTTCTAAAGATAATAACAACCGTATAATGATAAAAGAAAGTTAGCGAAGGCCGCACAAGCGAGGCCTTGAACAGAATTGTGTACCATTAGCTTTTATCAGCGCCAATACTCCAGCAGTGACTCCAGCCCAGACCACAGAAGCGAGATACTGCTGAGCACTTCTCCCCGCTACAGATGTCAAGATGATACGAGAAAGAATTTCACTTGTGTCAGCAAAAAAATCTTAAAATGGGAAAAACTGAAACCTAAAGATTTCACGTTTTATTGAGCATTCCGAATTAAAAACTAGTCCATAAGAAAGACGAAGAAATGAACAAGTACCTTGTTGAAGTGGGAAGGAAGTCAGTGTCAAACCTCCAATTACCAATGCTGATGCCACAGGGAGATACTGCAATATACAAATTTATCCATGGAACACATAGTCACTGATGACACAAAAGGTGGTGCAACAAGACTTCTTATGATTATATTTTCTGATATGTGATAATAGATTAAGTGGGGCAATGGAAGCTAGCCAGGACTATATGACAAGTGTTTCCCAGTTCATTGCCTGAAGCTAAGCTTTGTCGAAATATGTGCAACTTTATATAAATAATTCTTAAAATAATTTTTCTTTTCCTACTAGAAGCTCAAAATACAAACCAGCTGACTTGGTAGTCTCATAGTTTTTCCTTGTCCTACTAGATACTGACAAAACAAACCGGCTGACTTGTGTTCTCATAGTTTCTTTCTTTTCCTACTAGATGCCTACAAAACAAACCGGCTGACTTGTATTCTCACCCAACTATGCAAATGGCTTCATCCCACCAACAAAAAGGGTAACAAGAAAGAAGGAAAAAGAATGGATTTGTACATCTGTCTGATCATTTTTCTTTCAAAGGTGTTTTGATTGCATAATTTTGGACGACAGACGAAGTAAAAATATTTTTATACATCTTATTCAAAAACAAAGAGCGTTGATCCTTACCGAGAATGATTCAAATCCATTAAGCTGAAATGGGGAGGGACTGTTTCTGTTGACAGAATAGTTGCCACTTATGAGATCCATTGCATCCTGTGGAAGAAAATAAAAGAAGAAACTTATTCAACAAAATTTTCACCAAGAGAAAGGCAGCCCTAACTCCCTTTCACTTGACAAGCAGTTCTCTTTTCAAAACATAAGAGGCAGCTTGCCTGTCGAACTCCGTCTTGGAAATTGTTCAAATAGTATCTTGAGAGAGCACTCATCCCATCTTTGATCACCCCAGATATTGTCTGCTTCCCGTATCTGCAGTGTTGGGCATAAAAATATATCAGATACTGGGACAGATACGAACAAATAATTCATAGAAATCATAATACAACTCTGATTCACCTAACAAGGTCTCCTTTAAGGGCATGTGTTCCAGCATATTCGAGGCTAATCTCATCACCTTGCTCAGCCCACACTAATGCAAGAGAGATGCAAGTATAGACGGAGCATAGACATTATTACAAAGACAACTTCTAACAGCGAGGAAGACTGAAGCAAGGATGTAAGAAAATAACATACATGTTCTGAATTTTCCATATTCCTCACTGAACATAGAAATGCACTTGGTGGAAGAAAATATCCCAATCCTTTGCAACTGTAAACTCAGAGACTTCTGAGCCAGGTAATTCTGTTTATAAATATTGAAAATAGAGAGAATATGAGGCTCAGAATTACATAGATTTACAGCACATCTTCCCTTGAAATAAAACACATATGATTCTGCAACATGAATGCATTCCATGTACCTGGGTGACGTTTGTTCGATCAAGACAATCGATACAGTTGGATCTGATAACTCCTTTCTGCTCCTCTAATATATTTCCTTTTGTGTCCATGAGGAGGTATCTGTTCAGCTGGAAGAGTAATGATTAAAACAAAGTATTATGGAAAGATGGTATACCAGGACCATGGCATACTTGTTTAAAAAAGCTTCATATACAATATTTCATTTGCTTTCATTACCCTTGGTTTTCAAACTCCTGTTGAATCTGATCATACAGAACTTGCAGCTTATCAAAGTTTGTAGTGCCACAAACATGATGAAAGTCAAATGAGACATATCTGCAATAGACATTCATAAATGGCCAAGTTAATCAAAATACTTTTCCAAAAAGCAATGGAAGTCCTGGAGAAGTGAATGTGAAGAAACTAAAAAACAGGTGGGGAATTGCAGTTTAAAAGCCCAAGTAGGTAACCCAGGGCGTTTTCAGCCCCTGACCTCTGGGTGGAATCCAAGGATCTTAACCACTCAACCCAACTGCTTGGGGTTGTCAGGAAAAATATTACTTTGATCAAATCTATAGCATATGTAGAATGTAGAATGTCACCACCTCACATTTGGAAGCTTCTGCATTTCAGCAGCATATGCCGCACTCAATTGACCTTCGTCACCATGCTACAGTTGTAAAATAAACAACAGTATTCAGATTATGAGAAACAACATTGGCCTTGAAAAATAAAAAATCAACTGAAGTACATCACAGACAGTTAGGAACCCCGTAAAGTAGCCAGTTGAAGCAGCCTTCAGCTCGTCACAACCAGCATTAATAAAAATAAGTAGAAATCAGTGATTCCAAGAATCTATAAATTAGTATAGTCATACTAAGCTTGCAAAAACATCCCAAAGGAAACTGTCTGCAATTGGCTCCAGATGGCCATATTATCTTCCAGCATTGTTTGAAGAGAATACTGATGCCAAATTAGAGATTTGTACTTTAGGGATAAGAATAAGAGAGAAGAAATCCTAACCTTATCGGTAAGGTCCACTGCTACAATTTCTCCATATCTTTGTAATAGATCATGAAAATGGCGCTCCACAACTTTTGGCTGGACAAAAGGGGTAAATTACATGGATGCAAATGGTAAGCGGATTTAAACTCCAATACAAAAACTGTATTTCAGAGTTAAAATTTACCGTTTGGTCATGACTAATAATTTTAAGCCGTGGCTTATAGCTCAAATCAACAATCTGCTCCCAGAGAAGTGGTATTGAGCCCCGAACCTGAAACAGAAAAGAATAACCATGCAGGATAGCTGATTATATTCTGTGATGTAAGAACAAAGATTAAAGTTTATGGCCATAAACATAAAATAATAAATGAAGTCAGACATAGGAGTATCTTCCTTCTCAATCAAGGATATCTCAGTTATAAAATTATGAAAAAAGAAAAAGGCTGTTAGATTAACGAATATGTAAGCTCATATATCAACATGTAAACAATCTTTTGCTCTGAAACAAAATAAGTATATTAGATGTAGGAAATGTACATAGAGAAGGGACAAGAAATCGGCACTCAGCATGTAAACAATACTTCAGTACCTTATAAAAGAATGCTGCCAGATGTATTTATAATACTTAGTACTAAATATGCATCTGGTTTTTGCATTTTAGGAAAAAGGAGTAATAAATAAGCCAACAACAAAAAGGTCCACAATTTAGACACCCCATATGGCATTAAAGGGCAAATGAAAATTATTCAATCTCGAAGTATGTAATTTATAGTATTAAGTAAATCAAGCCCAAGCTTCAAAGCATCTAATATGGCTAACTGGTTTTCAAATAGCTTTGATTGGCTGGCCACCCGTGTCCGAATCCTAGGGGAGGTATGGGGCTAAATTATCAATATGGCTTTGCCCACCCCCTACCTTAGCTTTGAGGGGGTGAAAAAAAAAAAGACCAAGCTGTCCTTTCATGATAAATTAAGAAATATATATGAAAATCCTCAATTTTAGAATCCATAAAAAAATTGAAGGGAACGGTTTCTCTTTTCAAAACATTTCATCCTCGAGTAATATCAGTTCATTGATATGATAATGTTGAAACAGGAATCAGTAACTGAACCGCCATTAGCTACAGCAGACATACCTGCAATAGTGAGGATTTATAACCTTCAGTCTCTAGTAACTGCTCAGTTTCTATAAAATTAGCGGTGTCACCTTCAAAATTAGCTCCTCTTCTCCACATTCGTGTTCCTAAGTCACATAGACCAGATTAGAACCATACATATCAAAACTAGATCTGACATAGCAGCATCAATAACTAAAAGAATTAATCGTCTCCATAATGTTGCACCTAGACGTCGATTACACCTCCTTGAAATCAAGGTTATCAAAGCAGGTGAATCCTCCAGCTTTAACTGTACAGCTCCGAAGCTTAAGACTTAGTTAAATGAAACAACTTAATAACTGTAGATCTGTTTACTCATTCTCAGAATGAAACACATGTGTCTGTAAATGCACAGTCGCACAAACACACCCATGTACACAACTGTTAAATAAAAAGAATAGGACAGATGTCAGGATATTTCCTTGTAAAAGCGGAATGATGAAGCCATCAAGCTGCCACAGAAAATAAAATTAATCACGGATCCAATTCAAAGAATCAACTAGGACATCCTTCCTCCCCTTTGTAGGGAAAAATCAAAATTTCTTTCACTTAGACAATGAAGAGAAGTACCACCACAGGGCAAGCCTGTAATTTAAAGTAAAGGAATATTTAACCTTGCATTCAATAAGTTCCTCCAATAGGTTTCTGTTCCAAACAAATCGAGGGTCAGCCTGAAATACGGATAGAAAATTGAAAGTTCAAAATTACCGGCAGCATTGAACAACAGCGCAATACACTGTTGCTTTATATAACAATAACTGATTCAGAAACATACGGAAAGATTTCAAACATTTGAAATTTCTGATAATCCATATAATCTTCCAAACTTAGCATTTATAAAGAATAAACAATACAAATTAGCTAGAAGGACCCACATCTTAGCTAAGAGTACCACTATGAAAGGATACGAAAATAGAAAATCAAATCCCCAGGGTTTGTCAAAATGACCAATATACAAATTATTTTCAGATAAAATTTTTTGACGTAACAAACAATAAATGCGAGCATACCTGCTTCCAAATTGGCTTTGACATCCATCCTTCAGCTAATTTACATCTTCTCTGTAAGCTGTTCGACATGATCAAATGCATCTTATAAACATAACATCTCACAAGAAGCCATAGAAATGAAACTTAATATCATAATCAGAAATGACAGCAGATCGTTATGCTAACAGTGAAAAGCAACTTAAAGAGCATGCTCCAAGGTGAAGGAGTTTACTTGAGTGTTATATCTGTTTCATACGAATAATACAATCCTGGAGTTGCTTCCACTACTTTCAATAGATTCATGTAGTAGACCTCATCCTTCTTCTGCACAATACACATAACAAGTAAATATGAAAAGAAACAATATTAGTCAGTTCAAGAGCTACCTCTATAACCGTATCTTTTTAGACCAAAAGAAGTGAAACCTTACTTCTTGATAATTTGAAAACTTTAAATCCTTATTGCAATGCAGGAACTTCATAGACGTTACTCGAAAAACAGGGAAACCAAGAAAAGTTCCAACTTCCTTCCGCGAAGTAATTACTAATACATATTGTCCTGCACTAGTGTAAGAAGAATTAGATGCAGAAACCTCATATAACATATTAACAGAGTGTAAAACCATAATCCCTAATTTTTTATCCACTGTCTAAATGCCTCTTGTATTAAATTCATATCAGTTATTGGTATGGTAAAGGCTAAAGGAATAACATTTAAACTTTAACACACTTCCGCCCGTGCAAGGCCAGCCTCATTTAATAGAGTTATCATGTGGATACAAATATTAAATGCAATCGGTTTAGCTAATCAATAGAATTAGTGTTCAGAGGATTCAAACACAAGATCATAAGGTCAAACCTGCTCTGATACCATATTAAATCACGACTTGACCGGAAAACTTAAGCAACATGCCCTAATACCATATTAAGTTACCACTAACCCGAAAAGCTTAAGCTTAAACGTAATGCTCCAAATAATAGTATTCAAGCTTTAGTATATAACAGATATTTGATTTTATGTAGAGCAAGAAATACCAGCTAGCAGTCTAATTGTTCCCGCCACTCCATATACTGTAGAGGTTTGTGATGGACTTCCAGAACAAGCTTCATCTGCAAACAAGACACAATCAAGCCATTAACTAACTGCAGACCAATTTTTAACTCAAACGAATCATTTGAGATCAAGCTAAAAATGACGAAAATTGAATTTTAAAAATCAATTACCGTTAAGTGGCTCAATGTTTCCGTCACGACGATCGATTGAGAAGCCTTGATCGGAAGATTCAACGGATTTGATCACGTACTTATCCTTAAATTCCAGCAATTCCAGCTGATCATGGAGCTTGAATCTACCTGAGGATGAAGATGATTCAATCTCCATTATCTCGTAGTCAGTGCACGAAAAAATCAACACGAGATACTCCTGGAAGTATCGCGAACTCGATTTTTTTGATTTGATTGATTTTAAGAAGAAAGCGAAATGAAGAATGGTGTTTATTAACACAACAACTCATCAGCTGCCCCCAAGGCCTAGTCAGGTTGTGAGGTGGGCTGCCATTTTCGATTCTAGATTCGTAGCGATTCGAGTTCGAGTCTTGGAGGTGAGAGGAAGTCGAGTCTTGGAGGCGAGAGAAAATAAAAACTCTTTGGCCCCCTCCTTTAAAAAAAAACACAACAACTCATCAGCTTAACGGCAAGACTGTTTACTTAACTTGCTAACGATTTTTATTTTAGGCAAATGGCGTAGTTACCAAATCAATTTATCTTTGACAAGGCTGTAATTATGGTCCAATTATTATTGTTAAGTAGCTGCTAATTGTTATGTTCCGGTTCGTTGTCTTTTCGTCTGAATAATAATTTTCGTACAGCCAGCTGTACATAATAAGTTACTAGAAAGATTCTGTCAGGATTGTTTGTGGACCCATGTTGATGCTTGCAGAGTTGCATTTGGATGAAGGGTCACGGAATTGGAAACTTTAAATTGACCGTAAACTTGCTCCAAACTTTATTATTAAGGCACATCCAAAGTCCAGACCTTCCCCAAAAGAAAAGGGAAAAAAAAAAAAAAAACCACATCCAATCAAAAGTTATAACTGTAAAATAAATTCAAACTATGACTGTAAATATTTAAAATTATAGTTTTTAATTGGAGCTATTCAAGCACAAAATTAAACAAATTCTTATTATTATTGGAGTGATAATACGCTCACCAAAAGCGGTCTTTAGTTAAGCACGACAAAGCAAATATGTATATATATTAACCAGTCAGGTCAAGTTCAGGATTCAGTTTTAGGATAACCATCATTTCCCTTATTATTATTTTTCATTTAGCACACCCTCATCTCACCCATGCACCGGCACAAATTAAGTAATTTTTCTCCAAAAATTAGTTTAAGTGAAAATCCAACCTTTGATCTCCTGTTCCCATGTTTCCGATCAAACCAACTAGACTAACCTTTGGGATAAACTTGACAATGTTATTGTTTTTCTTTTTTTTTTTTTAGGCATATGAAATTTTTATAAAGATTAATCATTTTATAACTTAATATAAGATATGTTTAAAATTAAAGTGTTTTAACTTAAAAGTTACAGCTGATGTTAAAAAAATTATAATTATAAAATAAAAATTAATAATATGTAATCAATATAATTTTAAAATAATAATTTTAATAAAATTATTAAATATATAATAAATTTTTCATTATACAAGTAAAAAATTATAAAAACATAATTTTTAAACTACAACAACTAATGTTTACCAAATATTTTAGTACTATAACTTAAAAACTACAACTATCCAACCTCAATTCTAAACATATCCATAATATTATACTGTCAATGATAATAAATGAAATTTTTTATTAATGGAGACATTCAATATTAGGATGTGATCAAACTTTGTTGGTCTAATAATAATTAACATATATAACAAATTGACCACAAGCATTCTCAAAAGTGCCCAAATGCGGTACAATTGAAATTGAAATCAAAATCCTTTGCCTGAAGGAAAAGAAAGCAAGAGAATCTTGCGCAGAAGCAGTCAGTTTATGCCCGATCATATGAGCAACGATAGTTCAAAAGGAAGGCACAAGGAAGTTGCATTCATAACAAGCCGCAGAATGAGTTCCTTTTCCAGAAAGATGGTCTCATTTGTCTTAATTCTATTCAGCTAACTTTTATATAAAACTCTGAGAAGATGTTATTACTTTTTGAACAAACCAGCTAGCTCACCCTTCTCATACATGGAAGACAAGATATCACACCCTCCGACCAATTCTCCATTCACAAAAATTTGGGGGAAGGTAGGCCAGTTACTATACCTTTTTAGGGTTTCCCTCAATCCATTATTATACTCTTCATCAAGTACGTCTACACTTTCATAATCCACACCTTCACTTTCAAGAATGCCAATCACTCTTTGTGAGAATCCGCACATTGGTGCACTTCTTGATCCCTTGATAAAGGCTACCACCTTGTTCTCCTTTACTAATTTATCAATGAGCTCCTCTAGCGGAACCGTCAGCTGGACATTACGCCCAGGAGTGAGTCGGAGGTCAAGCTTTTTCTTCTTTGGAGGCTGCCGAACCCAAGTGGTGTTCCCCGATTCGTTTCCTGGTGGAACTTTTCCAGTGGCTTGTATGTATTCTTCCATCCAAGATTTCCAAGCTTGGGTCAAAGCTGTCCTATCAGGATCATCTACTACACCAACCTACAAAATAATCAAAGTGATAAAATTACCTTGAGACAAGTGACATTACTGAACTCTCATGATCAACCTACACACTAATAACAGTTCTACAAGAGCATAGCCATTCTCTAAAGCGTATGCACAAGCTACCAAGAAGAAGTTGTGTTTGCCAAGGCCTTGCTTGACTTGAATACATCCGAGGGCTAGTATAGGTTTTTATAGCTTGGTTAAGAGTTAAATTATTCAAATTCACAATGCACGCAATTGTTAAAAATTCACACATTTACGCTCTCCAACTAATATGTGTACCAACTTCCAAATTTTCCAACGTCACATAAGTCAAACGATGAAAATAATGTACATCAACCAAGCAGCCTTTGCCTCTTCAAGACATCAATTTCCAAAATTGAGCATCAAATAAGAACAAACCTATTCACAGGATCAACATATTTCAAGAACCAAGTGACAACAGCAATTCTCTGCATCAATCAAAGTGCAATTTAACAAAGATATAGGAACAATGAAAAGACTGAAAGGTCTTCCTTAGCTTGACTGCTTCTTACGAAGCATGTTCCTAGTGTGTATAAAAGACAAATGTAAAGTATAGTAGATAAAATTGTATTAAGTACACAACTCCTTTCTTCAACGTCCTCATCTACTCCTCTAACTCCTTCATTTCCAACGCAAAACAAATAAAGAAGTTTCTCAATTCTCAAAATGAGGAGTGATCTATTCATTAACATCTCTAATCATTCTCTTCATGAAGAGAAATAAACTATTCAATAAAAGAACATCTAATCAATCAAGAAAATTTCTGATTCGCTTCATTATATCTTCATTGAAGAGAAGTTCTCTAGTTTCTCTACCACGAAGAGTATATAATAGCCATTCTCTTCAATGAAGAGAAGAAACTCAGAGGTAAGTCCTCTTCTCTCATTCTCTTCGACAAGTCGTTCACAAATTGATGGGATATCTCTTCATTGAAGGTACTACCATTCTCCCATTCCAGGAAAAAAAAAAAAAAAGGTAATACCATTCTCCGAAAGAAATGAAAGAGAACTAATGAAGAGAATGAGATGTTCTCTTCATTGAAAAGGCTTAATGCTTCAATAAAGACAACTTCTTTTCATTGAAGAGAATAGATATTCGCTCTACTTTTAATTTTTTATCATAATTCCTAATTTCTATAAAAACCAAAGGCAAATTGTAGGATGCTGGATCTAAACCAACCTAGCTTTGTCAACGCAACTGTCTAGAATAGAAAGAACAAATCAATTCCCAATGATAATATAGATATTGCGATGTGAAAAATAATTACAAGCAGTCATATTCATCTTTTCCCAAATATCAAGTAAAGTTATGTTATTAAATATAATTCGTTGGGAAGAAGCTTGTTACAAGAACATTACCTGGAGAATTCTTGAAAAACACTTTCAAGATATTTGAAATAACCTCTCCAACTCTCTATCTTGTGTTCTGATCTCCAAAAACTGGTTAATTGCGGGTGGGTGCCTACAGGCTGTATTCCCTTCCGGGAAGTAAGACAATTATGATAATTTAACTAATATGCACTCTCTTGTATGTTGGATCGGTTGCAATTGTTCACATGAAAGGAGTTCCTTTATTTTCTATTGTAGAGGATATCCGATTGGCATTTGATCTCCATGGTTAGCATGCATGTCCTCACCATAAAGTTCTTAGCATATTCCTTTTATATCTTCAGTTTGATTAGATTATGAAGTAGGATGCCTTGCAATGTGTTTTGGCTTGCAGTGCTCAATAGTATATTATTAACGTCCTTGCTATTAGGTTCCATCCAACAATCATGTCAAGAGTATCACTATCATATATTGGTGTAGCCTCTAGCTATGCATTCCAATAATTTTTTCTGTAATCATAATGTTTATTTCTCTTTGAAATCTTTCAAAATCACATATCATGTTTCGAATGACAAGCACTTCAAAAGATCGTGTTGAGCCAAGGGGAGACATTCTATATCATCAAAAATAAAATGGTACCGAACAGCAGTTTGCTATATCAAGAAGTGCAACCCATCCAGCATGTAGAGAAGTCCATAATAGTTGAATTACATGTTAAAGGCTTACTTTCCAAAATGCCCTTCTATTATTATAAGAACGACAAGACAGAAAGCAGGCCCTAGACACCCTTCTATAAGTAAGGGGAATAAAATACAATCTTCATTAAAGATAACATAACACTCCAATTATGATGACAGATATTCAACTTACTTTAATTTATCTTATCTTAGTTCCCTATTTCTATAAATCTCACAGACAAATGTCTTAAGAAGTTTGATACACAGCCTACATGCCAACACAACTCGCTACAATATGCCCAAAAAAAAAAAAAAAATCAATTCACAGAGACATTAACATTTATTAAGACTACGAGTAGCCATAATCACCTTGTCTCCGACATCGAGGAATACTATATTATCAATAGAACAAATTATAAGGCTTACAAAAGCTAGTTACATCTACAATGTTCTTTAAGGTCCATGATGTTTTTCATTTTTTGTTCCGTCGTTCATAAAAAAACATCTAAGTTGTTTACGAAAGGAACGAACGAAAACAAAAGAACAAGAGAAATCCTAAAAGCATCACTCTCTTTTTCTTTTAGTAGTACCAAGATAAAGTTGTTGATTCTTTCAATTAGATATTGTACAGGGATTACAATTATCAAATTGAACAGATAGAAGAGACATGTACATACCTTGACGGAGCAGCATAACTCCGGTACGGATTTTAGGTGTGAGAAAACGCTGGCGGCAATGTTCCGTGAAATGCCGACGAATTGAAGCTCATCGTTTTTGTCGTAAACGGCGTAAACGCCGGTCTCTGACGGAAATTTTGAGTTGAACTCTTCAGCCGTTAACGGGACGGCGTCTAGCTCCGTATCCGATAAGGTTCTGACGGCAGTGACGATGATCAGCGAGCGAGGGGTAACTGTTGTATGCTTGTAGGGGTTGTGAGAAATGGATGGTAATTGGATGGAAGGTCTGAAGTGGGAATAAAAGGAAACACTGGGGGCATTTTGGGGAGAATAGAACGAGAGTAATCGAAGTGAAGAGGAGGTATGGACTGAAGAGAGACTGAGAGTGATTGTGCCTGTAGCCATTGATACGAGAAAGACAACCTCTGGGTCTGTTGAGGAGTTGAGCCACCAGCTGATATAGAATATTCAAGTGCATAAACATGTGGGCTTCTGCTTTGGTTAACGAGCACGGCCCAAAAAAGCATTTGAGATTTGACCAACACTTTTGAGGTTTCAATTTTCAAAGAAGATATTGGACTCTCAGCACTCCTCTAAAAGACCCTTAAAACTTTTTTTAAAGTATATTAAAAATACCCTTATCTCTAAATAAACATATTTAATTCTTGAATCTTTCTATTTCTATCAATGTCCAGCTCCTAAAATTGCTTTATAGACTTATTACTTCAACCCATATACAGACAATTTATATGGGTGATAAACTTCGTAAAATAAATTAATAAATTAAATAACAATGTAGAAGGTATATTTTTGTCATTAATATTAGGATTTTTAAGGTTTATTTAGAATTGAAGTGTCGTAGTTTTTAATTTATAATTGTTGTAAAAAAATTATAACTATAAAATAATGATTAATAGTATATAGTTAATATAATTTTTAAATAATAATTTTAATAAAATTATTAAAAATATAATAAATTTTTCATAATATAAATAAAAAAATCATATCAACATAACTTCTAAATTATAACAGTTAATATTTAGTAAATACTTTAATATTATATCTTAAAAATTACAACTGTCTAACCTCAATTTTAAATACATTCTCATTTTCTATTTGTCATTAACAACAGATTAGGGATAAATATCTTTCCCAAGTAAATGTATCTCTAAACAATTGATTGGAGTATTACTAGATCTATGATTATAAATCCATTCGACTTTTGTCACGTATTTCTTTCTTTGATTTGGCGTGTAGAAATATCATTACTGATAAACCTTGGGCAGCTTGTAGGAGCTAATATTTGAGGATAAGTGGAGACAAGAGGTGGGCTAACTCTTTTGAGATTATCTAAATAATAAAATCCACAAGATTAAATTTTTTTTTCTCTTCATAACAAATTAAGTTGATACATAATGGGATTGTATTTAATAAAAATTATCGGTACAAAATACAAATACTTTACGGGGGTGTCAATTTGTTTTACGCCCTGTTCCGAAAAACTAGAATGATTATTATTAACTTTCAAAACTTTTGGAAAATAAATTTGTGCGGTTGTGCCACTTGAGGGACAAGGCTCGTCAAAGTCTTACTATTGTAAGACCATAAAAAAATAAAATACCTTAAAAGAATCACAAAATTTCTGACCTACAAGAACATCAGCCCTTTGAAAAAATGTTGAGATACTACAAAAAGATGTTTTTGATTAATTTATCTTGTTGAATTATTATGATGAATATTTTGGTCATACATATTTTCAACGAAAGAAAACTTTGTTGACAAATCTCAATTCAATTGTCGTCTCCTCCGTTATTTAAGAAATCAGACTGTGTAAACATTAAACAAAGTATCATTTAGGATTCTTGTCAGCTCACATTCACAAAGTTGGTTAAAATCCAATTTTCAAGCTATCAACAGCATGCACAGTACACACACACACACACAACATAACCCGGCCTTCTTTAATCCATTTTTCAAGCTATTACGACATTCAACAACGTACTCATCCACTTGAAATTTTAAGTCGTTTTTTTAATTTTGATTTTAGTTTATGATTCTCTCAATTCAGTTACTGCCCGGCAAGGCTTTTATACCCATTTGCCATATAAGTAAGTTTCCACGTTCGTGTTAATTACACAACATATGATTATTAATTTATTCATTAATACAATGCTGCTTCTACAATCAACTAACATACCACCATTATTCGCCCAACACAATTTCTCATGCTTTTGGACCTTTCAATGAATAGCTGCTAGTTCATACTCCTAATGATTGCCCGCCGGTGAATAAATAAATTCGAATTTCAGCATGTGTTGACTTTAGTGAATTAAAATTGATAGGTGCGTGGTTCTTTTTTCTGATTATTTTTACTTTTATAATCATAAGAAGGAAACATTATATGATATCATCTATAGCCTCAGTGCTGAATGGCTAGACCCACAAATGTACGTATTGGTTCTGGGATGAAATTAGTAAGGCTTTATCAAAATCATTTAATCAGAAGGTCATGGTCTTCTTTTTAGCTCAATATTGATATATCTATAGTTCGAACCTTGTCACTTAGGCAATAGTGAGATTGGGCATTATCCGATTTAGCTCGAAATAGAACCAAACCAAAACTAGTTCTTTCACAATTTTACGAATCAATCCCCACAAGTCAGCCGTATCGAATTAAATTAAATTAATTCAATTTAGTTTTGTAGTTATCGAATCAAATTAAATTAGTTCAATTCATTTATGTAGTTTTGTTCGAACAACTTCACATTTATTAAATAAAAAAACAACATAATAATAATATATTATTACAACAACAATCTTAAATTTATAAATCCATAAATAATGAACAATTTTGTTTTTATTATATGAGATTGTTTCTTAGATTACAACTTATATTATATGAGATTATATTACATTACATTATACTACAATTGATATTTATAATCAAATAATTATTATGACTAATTTATATTATTGTCTTCACTTAATTTTTTAATAATTAAAGAAATAATTAACCCCACAATACTGCTGCTCTTACATTATGAGGATATGGTTTTAGCCACTTGATCTTTAGCGGAGTGGTTAAATCTACTATAGATTATAAATGCACAATAATAAATAAAATAAAAAGCAACAACAAAAAATCATATATAAATTAAATTTCAAAACCCCATTGCCAATTTACCATCAATATTCACTATTTTTTTATTCTTCTAACATGTCTTCGAACAATATATATTAGAACTCTACACAAAGTTATCAATACACAACCCCATCCACGATACATATACTATGTGTCAAAGTGCAAGCTCCCAAGCACCGACAATTGAACAAATTAAAATAAAGTATGTACTGTCACTCTAATGATGGTATGTACTAACTAATATAAAACCTATTTTTAATTTGGAATTTTCTCTCCAAATAAAAATTAAGTGGTTCAAAATTTTGAATCATTTACTTTTTACCATCTAAACCAAACCGAATGACCAACTCTAGATAATAGCCTAAATGTTGTATCGGTGACCTGCTCCTTTGATTAGGGCAATAGTTCAAGTATTGGACACTCAATATAAAAATCTTCTCTTATAAATGTGAGTAATATCTCTCTAAAATTAATGAAAGCATATGTCTCCTAGATGTGGTGCATATCTTACCGCTAATAGGCGTAAATCTCTAAGCAAAACATTACCTGTTAAATTTTTGAACCAGGCTATGTGTAGTGTATAAATTCATCAGACCCTCAGTATACCCCAAATTTTTACAATTTACAAATATAAAAAACAGTTGTCTGTGCTCTTAGAAAATTAAATGAGTTTCAATTATTTGATTATTTTTTGACAAATAAACTTTCCCCACTTGACCTAAAGGATATTCTGAATAATGTCTACATAAAATAAAATCATGAATGACAGAAACAGCTCAATATTTTGTTAGGTTATTTTAATCATCATATGATTTCTTATTGCTAGCTGTCTTATAAATATAAATGTGCAGAAGACAAGAAAGGAGCCAAAGATGTTAGCCTTTCAACTTACTCTCTTAACCTCCAACACTTAAAAAAAAAAAAAATTTATTTCAATACTGGAAAGATGTCAAAGCAAATCATACAAGGCTTTAGCTTTACTCCTACTCAACCCCCATTAATATCACCACAATTACCATGACAAAGATCACATCATTTTGATCATCAATATATATGTACCGACTCATTGCTCATCCTACTACTTTATCATTCTGTTAATTAAGCTTTCTCTATTCTCTATTTTGAACAATGAGCTTAGCGCAATCCCCTGCCGCCACAATGAAATCTTATAGAGGAAAACTACCTCTCTCGATCATCACTGTTTTAGTCTGCAGTTTTGCAATCGTGGCTCTCTTGTACACTGAAAGACTCAGTTCATTTTCTTCCAGTTCTATATTCAAGCTCTCTTCTTGTCCCAAAAGAAATCATATTAAGAAATCAAGTAAGTTAGCTGCAAAATTTTGCTACTTATATATTTACTGATATATTTTAGGTACGTTGTTTTCCGAGTGTCTATCGATTTTTTTTCCCTGATTGATTGAGAGATGCTTGTGACAAGAATTTAGAAGCATGGGTACAATGTACCGAGGTTACCCAAGATTTCTGATTCTAATGATCTGTTGTCATTGTGTAACAGAGGACAAAAGTGCAGAACAGAACATATACAACACTGAAATAGATGATAGGTTTGATTTTGACCCAGAAGAGTGCAATGTTGTGAATGGCAAATGGGTGTTTAACAGTTCAATCAAGCCTTTGTATTCGGACAGAACATGTCCATATCTTGATAGGCAAGTTTCCTGCGTTAAAAATGGACGGCCGGATTCTGACTACCGCCACTGGGAATGGCAGCCCGAGGATTGCACTTTGCCTAGGTTAAAAGATTTAGCTAACTTTATGTTCTCTATATTACTTGGGAAGCTATATTTGTAACATTTATTACATTCAATTGGTGACTCGTTGTGTACAGATTCAATCCAGAGCTTGCCCTTAAGAAACTTCGAAACAAGAGGATACTATTTGTTGGAGATTCGTTACAAAGAGGTCAATGGCAATCATTTGTCTGTATGGTGGAGTCAATAATTCCTGAAGACAAGAAGCACTTGAAACGGGGTCGCTCACATACTGTCTTCAAAGCCAAGGTATTAATTAGGTACTGTGATGGTTTTAAAGCAACTTCTAGATAAAAGACAAAAAAGAAAATATTCCCAGTTAAAGCATTGAATTATACTTGGTAGAAAATTAGATTGTGCTTCCAAATAATTAGATTTTTAAAGGGCCAATTAGACTTTATAATTAAGAAAACGTTTTTTGCCCTTTGGGAACCATTACACCATCATCTGTTTCTATTCTTCACTAATTCAAGTTTCATTAATTAAAGTTTTAGAAGTAAAGCTAAAGTCTGACACTTTTCTGATTCAGGAATACAATGCTAGTATTGAATTCTATTGGGCTCCATTTCTGATTGAGTCCAATTCGGATCTGCACATAATAGGGGACCCAAAAAAGAGAATTTTAAAAGTGGATTCAATTGAAAAGCATGCCAAACATTGGGGAGCCGTAGACATTCTTGTCTTTAACACTTATGTTTGGTGGATGAGTGGCCTTAGACTCAAAACATTGTAAGTTCTATGCAAACGTTACAGCAATTATTTATTTATTTATTTTTTTTGGGGTTATTATTTATAAGGTATAGTTAATGACTGCCTGAGCACAGATGGGGTTCATTTGCAAATGGGGCAGAAGGTTATGAAGAATTGGACACGCCAATTGCTTATCGAATCGCCTTAAAGACATGGGCAAATTGGATTGATTCGACTATAAATCCCAACACGACACGTGTCTTCTTCACCACTATGTCCCCTACACACACAAAGTCTGTTTTCCCTCCTGATGTATTACTCTTCCGAACACTGTAAATGATGTGCTTTTTTAAACTTAACCCTTGTCTTGCTGTATGCAGAAGCATAGATTGGGGCAACAAGGACGGGATTAAATGTTTCAACGAAACAAAGCCGGTGACGAAGAAGAAGCATTGGGGAAGTGGTTCCGATAAAAAAATGATGAGTGTGGTTACTGATGTAGTGAAAAAAATGAAAGTTCCCGTTACATTCCTCAACATTACTCAAATTTCAGAGTACCGAATCGATGCACACGCGTCGGTCTACACGGAGACCGGCGGCAAGGTATTGACGGAAGAGGAGAAAGCTGATCCCTTACACCATGCAGATTGCATACACTGGTGTTTGCCAGGAGTCCCTGATACTTGGAATCAAATATTTTTAGCTCATTTGTAGATTTGAAAATGCAACTTTGTATTCAGCCCTCCCTATGCCAATTGCCAAAGCTTGTTCATTTGTGTACCTACCAAGCTCGAGTAAAGCAATTATTCTTCCAATTTATGTGTTTTTTCTTTCTTTTTACTTGGAGCTCACTTTAGCTAAATTTTTAATTTCGTTAAAATTATATTAGAAGCAGACTCCTTTAAGTCTTGTTAATACGTAGACACTTGAGAAAAGGAGAGCCAAGAAATTATTAATAATTTAATATGTCGGTTATTTAACTAAGCGCGTGTCGAAAGAGAAAAAGTGATGTGATCGGAGCACAACTCCACGTGCAATGAGTTCGCACTTTCGCTCGCGAGCATTGGGCCCAAAGAAAATATGGGCCGATCGAAGCCCATCCCAAACATCTGACACAAACCGAAAAAACTAACAAGTCTCGTATATGAAAGTACGAAACTGAAGCCTGGAGGCACCGAACTCAGAAGCCGCCGCTCAACTAAAATCTTCAACGCTTTGGGTAGGTTCCAGAAACTAGGGTGTCTACGTAGGCGTCGCTTCTCAGGTGAAAATCCACGAGCAAAGAAAGCTTCTCTGATAATTTCGCTTTAAACTTATATATTTCAAGTCATCTCATCATCTATTTCTTACAATTTTATTAATCTCGGATCCGATCTCTTATCCTCTTATTAAGGACAATACGGTTTCGAGGTCCCAAACGACGGTCGTTTCTGCGCTTGAGAGTTTAGTTACACCTAATTGTTTACAATTTCTTTGTGCAGTTTTAATAACAGCGTTGCCGCAGAGAGACACGATCTATATCATGGCTGGGGGAAATTTCATGCATAGAGTGATGTCTTACCTCGTTAACGAGCTTATCGTTAATAGTCTTGCCAACAGGTATATACATCTCCGATGTGAATTTCTTTTTTCTTTTTTAATAATGTAAAAATATATATTTTAGGGCTTTACTGTGTAATACAGTGTTGTTAGTTGATGGAAGGTTATGCTTCTTTCTCTGACCATCAGGACTGAATTGTTCCTGATTGGTTCGTTCTTTTGAAGCGAAATACAATTCAAGTATTTCATATTTGAATAGCTGCAGTGGAACTACTAACAAGTTATTTGCTGCAGCCTCGAAAGTTTGAGAATATTTGTCCTTTGAAACATTCGTTATCTTTTTTATTTTTATTTTTTTAATTTTTGGTTGGTGATATTTTTTATTTGAATTATGTATGTGTTATCGGTTGTTGTCTTTGCTCTGAGAAATTCTTCTTGAGCTGTGGGGGATGATTGGATTTATTTTTGTTTTCTAAGTTCTTGTTGTGGTGTCCAAATTGATGGAATTGGAACAGCTAAAGTAAATCTGTTTGCAGTTTAGTGATGTAAAACTAAAGTTTCACTCAAGGCTTCTGGTAGTATTACATTTCCAGTTGGTTTGCTCACTGAACTGAAAACAATCTAAGAGTTTGCTGAGTTGTTTTTGCCTGCTATGCAATGTGTTAGTATGCAATGTGCTAGCCATGCAATGTGTTAGGCAATGCAGCTTTAAGATCTTAAGGAATTTTATATTGACTTGTTATACATGAAGACATTAATAAATAGACAGATTTGTTAACAGACACAGGGTGAATTTAGCCAGAAGTGTATCGTATATGGAAATATTTGACTTGTCACGTGGCATTTTTGCAACTTTATCATGATGCATTGAGTACAATATTGGGACTTCTGTTTTAGTCGTGTGGGGTTAAATTTTGTGAATAGGTGCTCATCAGTGGTTTGTATACTAGACAACTATTGTTGATTATGGACTTGTAAGCTTTGAAGATGAAAGCTTCCTTTGGTAGGCTGTTAGGAAATCTATTCCTGATTTGTTTGCTCCCTGAAGCGAGAAATTCTCAAAACTTTCTCATTCATGAGCAGTGCAAAAACACCATACACTGTGTCTTGGTAAGTTTGAGAATATCTCATCAGGATATACTTCTAATTTTACCTCATAAGGCTTTCTGAAATTTTATTGAACTTGAATAAGTTTTACATGCCAGTCTAATGATTTTTTTATTATTGAGCTAAAATAGGACATAATTGGTTAGATAGATGGATTATAAAGTCAGCGATGAATCTGTATTAGTTCCGTCTTCGCTTTTGCCAAGGATGACTCTACGTAGGCTTGTACTGACTGCAGAATGACTGCAACAAGTTGCATCTAAGAGGCTGAGGCTTTGTTCTTTTCTTCTCTTCTTCCCAACCTTTGAATTGAATTAATTTTAAAATTCCTGTATTTGTTTTATGAGCAATACAAAATAGTTACTATTTGCTTTTCTTTGTTTTTAATCAAAAAATTGAATAATAACATTTACTACTGATTTTATGCATTTCAATTCTTTCTTTTTTCATTACAAACTGGTCACTTGCATTTCACTGTGGACATATTTCTGTTGATTGACTATGGATATTGGAAATGGTCTATGCCTATCTAGAGGAAAACATGCCACGAAACATGTGTCCATGGGAAGATTGATAATTTATTTCTGTGTCCACATATGAAATCTCCTGGGAATATGGTTTCCGAATTTGCGGAGTTTTAGGATGTAGTTGATTTGGCAGATGCTTATTAAATGGGCTATATAGGTCTCTGTGTGGCACCTTTTTAGCTGATGATGAATCATCATAGGCTTGTCCTGATTGCTTAAATGTCCCAGCAATTTAGATATTAAGAGCTGGGAGCCATGAAATTTATTCCCTGTTTTTTTTTTTTTTTCTTATGTTCCTAACTTGATTGGCTGATTGTAAGTAGTGGCATCTGAATTATTTAAAGATCACTATTTCAGATTGATTATGGAGTAGTGTTGATGCCTGATGATCTGAATGTATCTTGTAAATTCTCTTGCCCGTATTAAGTACGATGGTACTGTTTTGATTGAACCTAAAGAAACGACTTGTGATTTGTTGCACGTCTCTTTAATAGCATCTAATCTCTGTTTCTGCTGTTCCATGGTTTTCTGTTGTTAATTTTCCGATGGTGGTCCATCAGTCCTGCATTCCAAAGGTTTGCCGTGAGGACATCAAGGAGGATTGAAGATATTTCTAGTAAAGGTACGTCTTCATCTCCAATCGGTTTCTCTGGTCTGTGTATACAATGATCTGCAGTTAACATAATGTTTTCCATTAATACATAAACTAATTGAAAGGTTTTGTTAAGCCTATCGAATCTCACAAGTTGGTTACTGTCTTCATGCAGCTGCTCAAAAGAGAGAGGAACTAGCTGATCAGATGAAAGATTTCTCCAAAAATTTTGAGGTTTGTATCTGTTACTACATTTGATATCTTAACAGCATGTTACTTAAATCGAATAGCTTGTTCTAATTGGGGATGCCATATTTGCAGCAGCAGTCTAAGAAGCAGTGAGTTATGCAACCATGGGTTTTGTAACGAAACTCTTGTGATTATTCTTGATGGTTCCCTCCTTAACGACAGACGGTAGTTGGTTTTGTAGTTCTTGCATTAGAATTGAAGCCTGTAGTTAACTGCTTTGTGATGAATAATCGTGCGAGAGAGTTGGCTATCTATATGCATTTATAAAATTGTTAATTTGTTAGAGTTGGCTATCTATATGCATTTATAAAATTGTTAATTTGTTTTATGTCCGTATGAATAAATATCTATGTTTCTGGAGCTCATTTCTGATAAAAGAAAAATGGGTTAATATTTTAATTCTGTTTATATTTGTCTTTAAATATAATTGTAATAGAATATAGATTTTATGACATTGATGTAGGGATGCCAATAGTACCACTATAACCGAAAAATTGTTTCCACAGGCCAACAGTTGGCCACAATCCACAAAGGTTCCGTCCCTTCTACAACTTGAGCGGACAGATTGTATTGGTCACGTCGGGATGGCAATGGGTAGTTTGTTATTATCAAATTTCCATTTACAAAAGATTTAAATTACCAGACATACTTGCAAGTTGCAATGTATGTGGGTATTTCTTTTTGGAAAGAAGCGGGCTTTTCAAAAGAAGGGTTTTAATAATTATTAAATTTATAATAAATTGTTTATTATTTTATTATTTAAAATTATAAATATTAAAAAAGTATTTTTAATAATACATAAAAAGTTAAATTATATAATTGAAACTATAAATTAATAACAATAACCTGAAAATTTTGTGTCAAATTTTAACGTTAAAATAATTACATAAAATATATTAATTTAACAAAAAATATTTTCGTTATAGTTAAATCAATATCATTAATATCATTGCTTTACTTCATCTTTTAATCAATATAAGAATATTATGAATAATATTAACAAGTAAATTTTGTACAACTATTATTAACAATTAATTAAACATAAAAAACTCAATTTTAGTAAGTAATCATTAGATTTAAGTCATTAAAGTAAAATAAATAAATCAATTAATTAAAATAATATTAAAATTGAAAATTAATGTTTAGTTTTTGTGTGTGTATGTGCATGCATAGGTCAAGTTTAGAGATTAAGAATTTTAATTTTATATATATTTTATAATTAAAATTTTAATATAATTTTTATGATTAAAATAAAGAATACGGGTTGCGAAAGTGTCTACCATTTTTTTTTTTTAATATCAAATCTATCCACAACCGTAACGAGTTCAATTTGAAATACCAACTTGCTTGCAACTAGTACAATTACTTGTAGCTAGTGGATTTGGGTAAGTTGACAGGTAATTTTAACATCCCTAATTTCCATTGGGACCAGCTTACTAGCTGTGTGATAAGTTGATTTTTTCTTTTTCTTAAAAATACATTAAATAATTTTGAGCCAATCTTAATCAGCATAGCAATGACAATGATGATCCGCGATCATCATATCGACTACAAAATACTACTTCGAATAAAGCAGAAATTTAAATAATATTAATGATGATTTTGTCTTTCTATATATATTTGAAAAAAAAAATTATTTTGTTGCGACTATCAATGTGGTGATGATGATTATTATTATTATTATTATAATTATTATTTGTTGATGATAAATAATATTAATGATAATAATAATTAATTAAGAGTATTTTAATAACATATAATAAATTATTATTGTTTTAAAACAAAATAAACACATTAGTAATAATATAGTTCATTCTCATCTGATTAATACTGCTTAAATAAATATTTTATTATAATTATTTTTCTTTTTATTCAAGACTATTCTAATTTCAATATATTTTGATTCCAGCTCCATTAATTAGGATAATTTTTTAAAATTTCCCTATATAATTTGATTAACAAGTTTAAAGGTCAAATAAAATTAAAAATCCTATTTAATCCTATTCTTTCCCTTTGATTACATGTAGTTATTAAATTAAGCAAAGCAAATTATTAAAGTATCTCAAATAATATTAAAAAGAATCCATAGATAAAAAGATATTATTGTCAGTCGTTAACAACTCCTTAGTTAACTGCTTCAGTTAGTTAGCATTCCTCCTTTTATCTATAAGGTGTAAAAAAGTTTGTTCAATATAACAGATTCCAGTATTTAACTTCAGTTTTGAGTTTGAACTTGAGTTCCATCGAGATTAAATTTTAATGTTCAGTGTGATGTTACAGTTACTTATTGTCGTATCATTTGATACTTAAATTATTGAAATTGACCACAAGGACTTCTATAAAACGAATATATAAAAATCAGGTATTTACTGAGAGTTTATTCAAAAAATAGGGGTCTATCTGTTATTACAAAATCGAAAACCCCTCGTGGGCTTGTCCCGGAGCTGCAAGGGGTTTAAGTGAAATGAAAGACAGAAATCTTCATCTTGCAACCTCTCAGCCATGGCGACAGCTTTAGTCAGAAGTGCAAAAATTCTTCGAACCCTCCATCAGCGTTTTTATTTTCACACCCTTCTTAGCAAATGCCGCCCGCCGATTCCGTCACCACCAATCGCCGATAATCTTCAGCATCGAGCTCTTCCTTTAATCCAACAGGTTCATTTCCTTATCAATTCAAGTCACTGATACAAAAGATAAAATATGAAGTTTCAAAAACATCACCTTTTTACTTCGTCATTTGTTACAGGTTATACCTTTTGGTATTGGATTCCAATCTTTGGCGGCTAATCAAAGATTTTTAAGCACCAGTGCAACAGCTGGCAACGTTAAATCAGAAAAACCGGTTTCGAATGACAGTTCAAAACCTAATTCTGAAGGAGGCGACAAGTCTGGAGACTCGAATCAGAGCAAAAGCGATACTGGGAAACCAATTCGCGGCGGGGTAAATTTTCTTTTCTTTTTTTAATTTTAATTTCTAATTTTGAATTTTTTGTGATATTAGTCTATTTATATGTTTGTTATTATTTATTTGAGAAGCCTGTATCGTGGTTGAGTTTTCTGTTGCTGGCTCTAACCGGAGCTGGAATAATATGGTACTATGACAAGGAAAAGAAGCAACACATCGAAGGTACATTTCTATGGTGAGTTTTGAATATTTATGAGATTTTGTTATAACACGAATTAGCTCAGGTAAATAATTACCGGGAACTTAATCTAGTGATGTCAGTTTTATTAGCTAATTGTACCTATAGTGCAGCAAAAGATTGGTTCTTTGTTTTCCTTTAATTTTTCCTGTATTATATTGGCGGTAGATTTTGTTGCTGCAGAGATAAATAGTGCTTCTCAAGCAGTTAAACAAGGTCCATCAGTTGGAAAAGCAGCCATCGGCGGGCCATTTAAACTTATAAAACATGATGGGAAGAATGTAACTGAGAAAGAATTTCTTGGGAAGTGGACGGTTATATATTTTGGCTTCACTCATTGCCCTGATATCTGCCCTGATGAGTTACAAAAACTAGCCGCTGCCGTTGATAAAATAAGTGAGTTTCTAGCCTTCCTTTGTGAGAGTTGTGGCAATCGCCATCATTGTAGTAACACTCTTTTGTGATCTGTTGTGCTGTTTCCAAATGTTGTATAGAAATATGCTTCCTGTATTTGAATGAGTACCTGAAGTTGTTTCTGGAGCTAGTTAAACTAGTATTGTCTTTAAATTTTGAAGTGTTTCTACTTTATACTGTTTGGTACACCTCAGAAGTCTAGGTAGGAATCTTATATTTGAAGTTTGTCTCTGTAAGGACTGTAAATCTTACATTAAATAATCTACATCTTGTATTTCAATCTTGTATGATAGTTAAGCTGAAGGGCACAAAGAATCCTCATTTGGCATACAAATAAAACTAAGTTGTGGGATTCATGTTACATGGAAGAAACTACCATAAAACAGTTGCTGTGATTGTAACCAATTGTTTTTCTCTCTAGCTGGATTTGCAATTATGTAATAAATATTGTTTCTATTCTCGTAGAGGAAAAATCAGGGATTGACATTGTGCCCGTTTTCATCTCTGTTGATCCTGAGAGAGATGCCGTTGAGCAAGTGCGTGAATATGTCAAAGGTGCTTGTTAATGCTCAATATTAGTTTTGTTTGCATATACTGTGGCCTGATCAATTTGAGCTGATTTCCTTGCTTTGGGAAATATCAGAGTTTCATCCAAAACTAATTGGGTTAACTGGGAGCTCGGATGAGATAAGGAACGTCGCTCGTGCATACCGAGTTTACTATATGAAGACAGCAGAGGAAGACTCGGATTATCTTGTTGATCACTCCATAGTCATGTATGTATTAGCTTTCTGTGATTCCTTCATTCTCCTCTATTTTAGCAGCTTATCTCTCACAACCTTTCTCCAGTGTTTGTTTACAATCTTTTGTGTGGACTAATTTACACACTACCAAATTCACTTCACCCATTGTCAATTCTCATCTTCCCATCATCCTAAGAACATATAACAAAATAATTTCATAACCGTGTATTCATGTTAATATACTCTTTTCTGACCTCTTGATATCAGTGTTGGTTAAGATTTTAAATAATTGTGATGTTTTCTCAATGTTGTGTCCTTGACTTGACTTTGGCGAAAGTGTGTGTTATTTTATCAGACTAATGAGAGTAGAAGGAGAAAGAAGAAAATTGTCATTTTCTTTTCAAGTTTTAAATAGCAGAAAAAGACTGATTTCTCAACTCAAATGATGCCTGAGCCTGGCTGACAATATTTACATAATCTTGTGCAGGTACTTAATGAGTCCTAAGATGGAATTTGTAAAATTTTTTGGGAAGAATAATGATGTTGACTCGCTTGCTCATGGCATAATCAAAGAGATTAAGCAGTATAAAAAGTAGAAGTGCATGTGATACTCATTCTATGCCGATTATAAACACTGGTACCTTCAATTTCGGTGGATTTTTTTTTTTTCCTTCATTCCCAGATCATGACTATATTTTCCGGAAAGGTTAATTGCTGTTCTTGGATTGGAGATTTGTAAGAGATATTCTAAAATGTTGGGAGAATTTTGTTTACTAAGATTACGATTTCATTATAAAAGCACAATACCATCAGAGTCCTGATCTACAAGAAATGTGGCAATGGCACCCTTGTATTGTTTTATATGCCCAGAGTAAATAACACAGATTCTAGTTATTTGTTCCTCGACTCCCTTAGCTAAGATAGAGAGTTAGAAAAGATCTTCATTTGCACCTTAATCAATGATTAGCGATTACTGTGAACGTTATTTATGCTGAGAGTTGATTCACTCGGTGTTAATTATACTTCTGGGGGCTAAGAAGATTCCAATATCGAACTTATTAGGAATAATGAAGTAGAGAAAAAACTAGTACATATAAATAGCATCACTCGGTGTTAATATGTTATTTATAATTCATGAGAAACCACCACAAAACTTTTGATGATAGATATTGCACGACAAAATTTGTAAGGGCTCCCCCTTTTCAGTTTTTTTCCCATTGCCATGGGTAAGTCTTTCTTTCATAATAAATAAAACTGCAATAATATTAAAATTCGGCCTAGGATATGATATTATTGCTCTATTTTACTTCTACCAAGAAATAATATAGATGATCAATGTAGTTATTTGATCAGAGATAGTAGACCAGCATCTAGTTGCTATAGGTTGTATTGACTGAAGCTCTTATCGTATAGATTGTGCAGACATCCCTACTCCCTGATTTTTTGGTGTACATAGTTATCCTTAGGTCCTCAAACTTGTGTCTAGTCTCAGCTAGTAGCCTAACATAGCCGTTTCTTGACCTTCTTGGTCAACAACATATGATTCGTTTGATAGTGAATGTGCAGTCGAAAGTGTATGTTCTTCTCATCCTGCAACACACAGCGGAAATCCATATTTAACCATTTGAAATATAATAATAATAATAATAACTTGATATTTACCTCTAAAGACAAAAGCTATGGTCACTTTTTCACAGCACTTCTTCAGGGATGATGGCCTTGCCTAAATAAACCTGCTGCAACTCATCCCTCCAAATCTACAGGCATTTGAATAACATGAATACTTTTTGTTCAGTTAGGTATCACTTATTTAGCACAAAATAACTTAGCACAAAAAGAAAAAAAAAAAAAAAAAGAGTACGAATGCTACTGTAAAATTCATAATCGTCGGAATTAGAAGAAATAACAGAAAAGATACAGAAATTGTGTGAGGAAGTGATTGAAGATGAGGGGTTGTCATTTCTTGCATTTAAGGCCTTGCAAGTTGCAACAAACCAAATATCTAAACTCTAATCCTCCAAAAACTATTTGAAGGCAAATAAAAAAGGCCATAAATAAGAAAGGGAGTATCTACCGTATCGCGGAATTCAAGTCGGATGTGCGGCACATTGGTTCTGTGAATATCATTTCCATCCGGTCCTCTCTTGTAGTAATGTAATCCAATCCAATGCGACTGAAACAAAAGTTTAAAAGCTCAGATCCAACATAAGTGGACAGGTGGGAAAGCATCAAAATGATGATCTACAAAACGCTAGTTTTAAATGTCAAGCATTGGTGCACAAGTAAACAGAAAGGTAGCTAACAACCTTCTCTAAATTAGCATCATATCCTATCGTGGCATGACTAGTGTTTGTACCTTCAAAGCATGTGAGAAACCTGATTGGTAGACTGAATTACGAGCAATCTCACAAAGATCACATGCACTCAACTTCCACACCTACGACGAAAAAGCTTTAGTATATTATATACCACAGCAACAATATTGTTTTATTGAGGAGGATGACAGAGAGAAACAAGAGAGGCAGAGAGCTCACAGAAGCAGCAATGCTATATTCTTCCACTAAAGGTTCTTTAGTTAGATGAATTTGGAGAGGATCATCCGTTGAGAGTGAAACATTGAGACCGCGTAAGAAAAACATGGGTAAAGGATTTCGATGATAGTCCAAAAACAAAGAGTTGTTGCTCAGAGGAGACATAGCCAGACCGATCTGATAGCCAACATGACATCATAGTCAATTAGATTTGGAAAATAACCATTTTGATATGTCAATATGAAAGAACTCCCTTTCGTACCTACCTGTGCCAAATAATAGAGATACTGCAGTACAGGAGATTTCCTCAAATTGATTCCATGTGCAATATTATGAGCTGTAAGAAATGTAGCAGCAAGGTGGTCGATGTCACCAGCCTGAAAAAATCAGACGTGAAACAAACTGTACTACTATAGTATAAATTCCAAACTATGCAGTATAACAATTCCGAGAATACCTCTCCTGAGTGAGGGCGGAATTTGATGGTTGTCATGCCCTTTGATTCACGGAGCTGAAAAATAGCATCTAACAGGTTAGCACTAAAGCACCAAAATCAAGGCATAGGCATATATGGCTGGGATTATAGGAGCAGAGAAGTCAAAACTAGAGATAACAGAGTGACTTAAGAAGAAGCTACCGCCCCATGATAGGAAAAAAGAAACCAATATTAAATTTTCCCACTTGGGAGGAAGAACTGCTAGTCAATAACCATAAATCTATTGAATATTAATGAACCTAAAACTTCTATTTATTTTCGAAGCGGAAGAATAGGTCTTTGATGAGCAACTAGAAATGTTACTGGTATTGAAGTACAAGATTTCTGTTGCACACCTTGTTTAATGTGTAGAGGTTAGCATAACAATAATATGCATAGTACGAAAATGCAGGATTGAACACATTGGTCCACTGAGCCGGTGTAGGCATGTGTTTTGTGGGGCGTCTTTCTGGCTTGCTTTCATCATCCACCAAATCCAACCCAACCACCTGAATAAAGGAAAAAGCTAGGACATAACATAGACAGAACACACATGAAGTTCTAATTGGAGTAACTTATCAGTACAAGCCTAAAATAATAAAACATAATATTTCTAAAAATAGATAGCTAACCTGTTTCAAGAAAACATGCAACTGAGGATGAGAATCTGGATCTACAGTAACCTCAAAGAGCGGAATAAAAATATTGTCAAGAATGTTCTGGAAAGATGTCACAATCCCCATTTCCTTGTACACGTTGTACAGCCGTGGAAGCTGGGGCAAAAAAAAAAAAATGCAGCATTCAACAATACACTCCTTAAGTCAAGTGCCATGGAGGAACACAATTCTTTATGGAAAAGGAAAAAAAAAATTCTGTATATATTAATAGAAAGGAAAGAGAATACAATTAAAAAAGCAGGTTTCCACTAGGAAGCAAAAACATCCTAGAAAGGGTTACCATAGTGGATGACAATCAATCAAAACTCATTAAATCATTTTGGCATATTTGTAGTGAACATCTTGATGAGAAAACATTCACGGAAATTTTCTGTCCGCTTTGGAAGTGCAGATACGAAAGAAAAGGGCAGCTTCAATCTAGTGCAAAGCCAATCCCAAGGATGAGACGAGAAAGAGAGTAGATTTCCACCATACAGTCCCTGATCCGTGGTCATCTACAATGAAAAGCTGAGTTCACCCAACAAGCGTAACGATTTCATGAACATGGCTGTCTGAAGAAAGGGAATAAATAAATCAATCAAACTCCGGGAGGCTTCATGAAGTGCTTCCTTAGGAATTAAACTCCCGCTTGTCTATGTTCTAGAAAAAAGATCTTTTGTTTTTAATTGCCAGTCCCATAAGACTGAATACTACGAAACACTTTTCGAACAGGCATGAATACAAAAGCTATAGGATAACAATTTCCATCTTGAAAGGCAGGGATCAAATGGACAAAAAGCAGATATTTATGCTTTGTTCAAGACGGAATCTTCCAATATAGTAATACTTTGGTATCCTAGGGCCAAATGTTTATACATAGACGTAAAAAGCCTCTGATCCAACCAATTTATGGATCAACGAAAGAAACAATGCTTCTTTTTACAGATATAAGCACATCATATAAAGAAGAAAAGGCTACTGCTGAACTGAAAAAACTAGTTATAACAAAATACAAACACACATTTGCACACACATGAACACATGCATATAGAGATGGGATAGGAGAGGAAGGCATCCATTACATTTAATCCCAAACAAAAAGTTCTGCATCACTAATATTTCATAACATCCATGATGAGATTTCAGAAACATATTTATCCGTACCTGAATTAACCAAACAACATTCTCACTGTACAATTCATTGTTCACAATCCAACTTGCCATTTGGTCCCACTCACTTTGCTTCCTTCCATATATTGATATTCGATATTCAGCCATCTGCAGCAACCAAACTAAATATCAGGCATGATCCCAACAGTGTCTTTATATGTCAATAGAAAGAGTGGAAAATCTTTCTTGTACAGTTTAACGTCACACAGACATGTTCCTCAGCCACTATAAGAAGGTAATAGATTTGCAATAAAATCCTTTTCACACTTCCCCAGACACATCTTGAATTGAACTATCAAAGGAGAAAAGTTCATAAAAAGCAAATTACATGCAAATTCACTTAACAGAACCTGCTCTAGCAGGGTGACCCAAAATGTTGAATCTATTTTAATTTTATTCAAGGACATCTATTTGAAGTTTTACACTTATGATCTATCTCTCACAAACCACAATCACCACAATCTGAATAACATTCGGGGGACAATGAGACTTACAGAATCAGTTCCATTGTTGAAAAATATAATACATGTCAATTTTTAAAATTCCCGTAAAATTTAACCAAACTACGACTATTTATTTTATGCAATAATCTATTTAACATGCAAATACACAGATCCCCCAAATCCACCAGGCAACCCTCTCAGCCACCATTTTCATTCAAAATAGTAACAATAGCCCAAGGAGTTATGCAAAATATATATAATTAAACAAACAATGCACCTGATATTTACTTGCTTCAAGATCAGAAAAAACTTGCTTTGTTAGCTCAGCAAGAAAACGACCTGTTCAACAACAAACAAGTAACACCCTAATTGAAGTAAAAATTCACAGGGAAGAAAGTACGCTTCCAGATCAATCAAAAGAAAACCATCGTCAGTAATACCTAGCTATCAAGCAACAGAAAAATATCACAGAATGCTAGTAAGAATCTGAACCCCAAAAAAAATCCTAAAAGCTAAAGAAGAAAAACCCCAGACGTTCAGACGAGGAAGTACATAATAAAAAAAAATGGACAATTGATTTCAAAAACAGTAAACAATGAATATGCAATAAGGGCAGATTTCATCATAGCAGAAGTTAACTGGACGATCAATCTGAATTGGGCATGACTCATATAAGTTACAAACCTACAATATCCTCCATAAGAAAAAGGTATCACTTTTGCACTAGTGCTTCAGCATCTAATTTTATGGCATAACACAATAAATAAGAAAACAACCAGGGCATACCTTGAATTAGATTATCCTGCTTAAGAAAAATTTCCCTTAGCCTACTTTGACCACAAGGATTATACTTAAGATTGAACTTATCAAAGCGGTGAAACGTGCTCTTGTCTGCGTGAACATCCAAAAGATCAACATTCAGGTCATACCTGCTCAAACAAAATAAAAAGGATTAGAACATGCTATTACAATTTAAACATAAACATCTAGAAACCAAAATAACAAAAGAAAGAAAGAAAGAAAAAACAACATAAACATCTAAAAACTAAGTAACAAAAGAAAGAAAGGAGGGAAAAAAAAAAAAAAACTACTATGGGGGACAAGAAATGTTGGTGAGATAAGAGATAAAGATCAACAAAGGGAAATTTCATTACCCGGTTAGATCCAGACTTTCAAAAACTTCTTTTAGCGTCAAGTATGTCCCATCACGGAAAATTACGACCTGATAGAAGAACTCAAAAGTCAGATCGGTACTAAACAAAGAAAGTGAACTTAATACCAAATAAACTAAAAGTAGCAAACCAAGTTTTTCCCCCTCTGGTGGCGAAGAATTTTGTCATTGCCAGAAGTAAAGAATTCAAAACCAAAAGTGTTAACAGCAATCGTTTGTCATTAAGTAGAGAACCACTATTATGAGAACTTGACAACACATTGGAAGAAATATCCAAATTGCTACCTCATCAGGCTCTTTCCTCAACTTCGACTTTATAAACCTAAGAAGGTGTTTCTGGTTCATGCATGCAGAGTGATGCACGTGTGTATCGACTTTCCTAACATTATAAAAGTCACGGTGTGGTGCACTTTTCTGAGCAAGAAATTCCTTATCCGCATTAAGCATCAAATGAAGATTGAATTTCTGCACAATCCCCATAACAGTGTAATGTTAAAGTTCGAACTGATTATTAAAAGCACTTACAAAGAAAGAAAAAAATCCAAGCATTTAAGTAACTGGTAATTATCCAGAGAAAAGGAGTTACTTGCTCCAGGAGAAGCAGCCGATGATGACATAAAGTTCTCATATTTCCCAATGCAATAACTCGAAGAATGTGATGCAGGTCAGTGAAAAAGGTTGTAGCATCCGCAACAGGGTATAGCTCTTCTTTTGCTGGTTAGAGATAGAAAAATACAACAAATAGAAAAAGAAAAAACATGCATTGAAATCCTAAAATAAGAACTTTGTTATTCATGACAAAGAAGAAAATCACAGAAAGGAAGTCTCTTACAATCTTTGTTTGGGTAAACATGAATAACTCCATCTTGCATCTCAAAATAGTGCTGCATAAAAATGAAGCATGTTTATGACCAGAAAAGAATAGTAAGCGACAAAAGTTGGCTATTGCAGAGGCAAAGGATATGAGTTTCATAGGTATAAACTCACATCAGATTTTCCCACAGGAGCATAATAAAATGGATCTGGATTAGGCTTCGGAGTACTAGGATCAGAAATCATTTCTTTCTCCCATGGAGCAATCACTTCCCTGAATAAATATCTTTTCCGCATTTCAAGGCATTCTTGAAGAACCACATAGGCCTCCACTTCATCAGGTGATGGCATCTCTGGAAGAAGTTAGATATATAAGAAGTCAAAACTGAATTTAGCATTAATTTCTTCAAACGAAGAAATTATAAATCACTCAAATTTCATGATCATATAAATTTTTCAAATGAAGACCATCCTACAAACTATTAATTTTATACACAATAAACCGGCTCTTCCAGCATATGCAATTTGTTCTCTAAGCTGTCCCAAAAAGCTTGTAATCATTTATTAGCTATTCAGAATTTGTAAAATTGATAAAACTGGTGTTATATCATCTTGCACAATTTCACATAGAGTTCCATGTAACATCAGCAACGGTTAACCACTGCCCCTAAATGTATGGAATGGAACAAACCAAGACAAAACCTGCAGACATATACCGCTTGAATATGCATCAGACAGAGATGGGATCAAGTCAATACCTCTAGGGGTAATCTGAAGTCGCGCAAAAGTTTCTTGCTCTGGCTCTTTCCTCAGAATATCTGCGGCAATAGGATCAGGCTGAACCCCATGCAGGTCACCAGATACACTATGAGATCGAATCATACTTGAAGCAGCTATAGCTTCTGCATTAACATTCATGTGGTCTGGTAAATTTGGGCCCTGCACATTAGTTTCAAACTCAGGCCCAAAATCCTTCAACATTCTAGATAAATAACAAAAATGCAACAAAACATAATACTATGAAACATTTATTAATCAAGTAGGAAGTAACAAGAAACTGGTTCATCCCTCAGCCACAAACCTCACCCTGACTAACTTGCACCACCTAACAGCACCATTCTCTTTGTTATATGTGTGGAAGAGAGAGAATGAGAAAATAATGACAAGTAACTCATTATCTAAAGTAAAAATGTGCTAACATGCTTCAAGAAAATTTTGTTTTTAACAGATAGTTCAATTGTTAACATTTCTTGGGGTAGTAAAAGAGGTTTCATATTCAAAATCCAGCTTACATCAGTAATGCAGCAGGATTTTTTTAATACTTTACTATTAAAAGAAATGCTTGGAGAAACTCACAGCATTTCCATTGGTGAGCAGATATGTGGTGTCCAATTTTGAACTATCGGTCATATTATCCTCTTCATCCGATCCTTCTACACTCTCAAAAGCACTAGCACTAGCAACCGGAGACTTTGGGGTAGTTGGCTTGATAAGGTTTCCAGCCCGTTTGGTTGAACTTGCATGCCCAGCAGATTTCTCTAAAACATAACAACGACGCGCTTAAACAAAAACAATACAGGAAAGGGGCAAGGACAACTGGACATTTTAGAGTCATTTTCATTATAAGAGATGAATCAGTGCCCTTCTTGCCCTTTTTTTTTTGTGGTGGGGGGGAGTGGTGTTGGGGGCGTTGGTTATTATGAGCAACAAGCAGCATGTTTTCAGTCAGCAGAGATATGTTCAAGAAGCAGACAATGTAATCCAAGTAAATGTGTTGACAAACAATAATTAATTAAGAGGACTAACAAAGGTGAAAGACCAAAAAGAAGAAGAAGAAAAGAAATTTTTAACAGATTTTTGCCTCCAGTTTACACTAAGTTCATTTAAAGTCCCTACTCTTTTCACTCCAGGTAATAATTTCTTCCCACTTTCCATTTATACCTGCCTTTTCATTTACTGGAAGAACAAAAATTCTAAACAGGACATAATTGCAAATGCAGAAGTCAATTGCCTTACAGTTAGATTATCGTCTAGAACATTAACCATCAGTACTCAGATGTCCACATGCATCCCACACCAATAAACAAAAATTGCAGAGCCTCGAGTATAAAAATGCATAAAAATACATTATTTTCATTGATACAATCAGCAATCACACATATAAAACACTACATAACGCACAATATCCCTTTACTCTAACCACATTTCTACAAGACATAACACTATAAGCTCATTATTCACTAACAGTCATGCAATAATCACTCCGGCGAGAAGTTCCTCCAATCCATACCTTCAGGCAGCGTATGAAGACTGGGAAGCCCGGCGGGAATTCCATCAACGTGAAGCGGACCGTTACGCCCCTCCTCACCATCAACCGCATGATCAGAAATGGCCGTTACGTCCGGCAACGAAGCCGAGGCGCGCCGGTAGTATCCGTTGCCCTTCCTCCTGGAAGAGCCCCGCCGAGCCGCCGTCGCGCCGCCGTGCCTCTTAACGTGCTGCGGCGACGCGGAGGCGTCGGAGTTATCGTCTCGCTCTCTCTCCACGGATTTCGCAAACTCCAGTAACTGAGTTAGGGTTTTCCTGTGCATGTAATACGCCGATACGGCCACGAACGACGCTCCTACCAACGCCGCCATCGCTAGATGCAGTGTATACGCGTCCATTTTCTAGAAGTTTCGGCAACAAGAATTAAAATAATAAAAAAGAAAATAAGAATCCCTACGAGTGAGTGAATATTATTGTTGTTATTTGCTGTTCTTGGGCGGAGGGGAGGACTGAGGAGAGAAACAGAGAGAGTTGGAGCTCTGTTTAATTTTCGGAACAAGGGTGGAGTTGTCTCGTTATTTATAGGCGAGGAGGCAGCTGAGTGTGAGAAGCGTACATACAATACACATTCGTATTCGCTCTTTCGCTCTCGCATTTTTAAAATTAACTACTTTCTCATTTTCACGCTCTACTTTTGGTGGTGGCGAAAAATTTTGCTTCGCTTTGTATCGTCGCCGCTTTTCAGGTTTTACTATTTTTTAATTGCTAATTACGTGCTTATCAGGTTTTGTTTGTTAAATACTTAAATATGATTTACTGTAATTAAATTATTAAATAATTTAGACGAGTACTACGCTGCCACGTGCTTTGCCACGTACATTCTGGAAGGAAGAAGCACGCAAAACTTATTTTAAACTCGTTTTTATAAATCTGTATCAACGAGGATTTTTAAACGATTACTTTATTTCTTATATATATTTTTGAGACATAATTATCTATTTTTCAATATTACGCAGAGTGAAAGGCCATGATTATTACAAACTTAAAATGAGTACGTAAATTGTTGCACGCGAGTACTGTACATTTTTTGTTTTCTGGCCCATAAAATACAATTATTAATTTTTTTTTTTTTTTGGTGTTGACAATGCATAGAATTTTAATGTCACCCTTGAAAGTTTGTATATGACAGTCGTACAAAGATTTTGAATATATGAAATTTTTGCTTAAATTTCTTACACTCATGAAATTTTTCAAATAGTCCTAGTTGTATTTTGTCAATAACATTTTCCATACAAAAAGTTTTATAAAATTTTTTTTTTCAAATACTTCTCAAACAGGAGATTTTCTATAATATTATTTCAGTATTTTGTCAAAGAATAAATTTATCAAAATTATATTTTAATTAAAATTTTAATGCCATCACAGAAGTAAGAAAATTATAAATTGTAATTAGCAAATGCCGGTCATTTTTGTAATGCTTAATTAAGAAGGTGGCAAGTGGGGCCTGGTTATGGGCCTAATGTGGAGCTGGAGGTGATGGGGTTCGTGTAATTAATTGCGCGTATTGTGAGTCATTTTCATTATCCAAAAGAGTATGTGAATTATGCCACGGGTATGTGACGCACTTGCTGAAGTAGGCATTTTTATCTACAATTTATGTTAAAAATTAAAAAAATTTCATATGTAACATCTTTTTTTTCCGTTTTAAGCCCATTTGTGCCAGTTTTAGTATAAAAGAATTCAAATTTTTACTATTTAAATTTAAAGCCTAATTGATACTATATCGTGAGATTCTCACTTTTATTTGTGGTTCCACTTTGAGCCATTTTTACTTTTTTATAATTTCAATTGTTTGTTTCATTTTTTAATAATTTTTTAAAGTATAAATAATTAACTATATGAAAAATTCGACCGGATTTATCTAACAATCATGAAATATGGCTGGCAAAATTGATTTATGAAGAGTACTGGCAACAAGCCAGCAATCAAGTTTAATGTTGTCCCCTTATCATGTAGCAATTCATAATGGTAGGGATTTCAAAAATTAATTAGTAACAAAGAAGAAATGGAAAAGCGAGTTGAAAAAAGAAAAAATGACTTTAGGGTAACAAAGAAGCAAAAGTGTGGCTTAAAAATTATAAGATGTTTATCTCCAAGAAGATGAATGAGACGTGAAGAATTGAACCAAGAATATGTGTTTGAAGTGGAAATCGTGTGGGATCTCTTCGTGGCATATATTTTGATACTGTTAATTTGAGTGAGTTTAGTTAGAATTTAGAACCTTGTATACAATCAATTGCATGAGCATGACAATGCACAAATCAATTCAACATATTCCTGCATATGTAAATATTTATCACAAGCCATGGTTATAATAGAGCAGTTCTAATATATTATAATTTTAATATATTAGAGTGATTCTTACAGTCACATACATAAAATAATGAAATAATAAAAAATATATATTATAATTTTAATTATATAATTATGAACGAGTGTTTTATCGTAGAGCGATTCCAATATAATCATATATTACAATAAATTTTGTGAACATTTAAACACTAAGAAAAAATAATAAATGTAATTTTTTAAAGCATTTCATCTTTTATTTGACAATTTGCTCCACCCTTTCTCTAATTTATGTTTTTCACATGAATTGTATCTTATGTCGTGGAATATTTGATTCAAACTAGTTGATAAAAAATTAGTAGAGGCAAAATAAAAGACGAACACTCAAATCAACTTGACTAATGAGTTGTATTTTTTTGTTTTTGAGTGAATGAGTGTTATTATTCACGTGTAATCTTTTTTTATTGTTATTACCATCATTTGTTGTCGCATTAACACTAAAATCCATTAAATTTCTCTTTAAATTTTCCAATTGTAGACTAGACCGACTCATGTTACATATAATGCAGACGATGTTTCCTCAACAAAACCGTCCAATCCTTTAATTATATTTTTACATTGCTTCACTCCAATGAAAATTCTCTTATATTATTAAATTTGAGTTTGAATTGGAACTTCATTGTAGTAAAGATGAAAAAGACAAACAAGGAACCAAGATAAGCTTGTGAGTTGTGTGTGACTGATCATTTTTATGAGGCTTGTCCTTATAAACAAATACGGTGAAATCTTATCCATACGATCAATAGTAAAATGTGTGTGTGTGGGTATATATGTGTAAACACCTCCTAGGATAGAATTATACAACCCAACACATGGCATTTGCGACAGCTAGATTCTGTACTTCAAAATTCGAAGAGATAATGGGACCATGTTGATATTCTAAAACTTACAAAAGGGAGAAGACATGAAATTTGCAATATCTTGTGAATTTTTTTACAACAAATTAAATGTGATGTTTTTTCCACTTTACATTAACTCAGTTTTGATACTTTTTTATGTTGTTTTAACTAAGAAAAAAAACTTTAGAAGCTGACAAATTTTTAAATTGTATTTTATGTTGAATTCTTAAGTGTAATGATACTGATAGCACTAATAATTGAGTGAGTGTGGAAAAAAGTTATCAATAGAAAGCTCTGATGTAGTTTTTCATAATATTATCAATATAGTCGAGTAATTTAATGTAAAGTTTACTTGGTTGAGAGTGCTTTTTTTTTTTTTGGAAAATTTATAAAAAAAAATAATTTTAATAAATATATAAAATAACAATCTCAATTATTTCTTTCTTTCCTTAACTATTTACCAAATTTTTTTGCCACAATATCCTTATCTCTCCCAAACCAAAACTCAGCAAAATCATTTTTCACGGCACTAGCTTCATTTTACATTTTCTAATAACAATCAACGGCGGTTGGGCAGACTTTTGAGAGTGAGTTCATCTTCGACAGTTGAATAAATTTAATTCCGCAATTTTGGAGGTATTCTTCTCCTAATTTCTGGTCATTTTCACTTTGTAAATTTTAATTTTTTTTCTGTTTTGGTAAGTTTGATTGCTGATAAGTCAATGTATAGATGTATATATATGAGATTATGATTGATTGTCCATGAATATTAAAGATTACTAAGTGAAATTTAGGTTTAAATAATAGTACGTGAGGTGCTCAATAAAATACCTTTAAATTAGATTAAATAGTTGATGATATATACAATATTAAAATGTTGATGATGTGATTGTAAGGTGGAGTGCAGATGCGATGGGAGCAGAAATGCACGTGCGATAGGTGAAAATCGGATGTGCGACAGCACTTGTTGCACGCTCGCATGCGTGCGACAGGCACCTGTCGCACGATATCACAAGTTTTTCAAAATATTTTTTTTTTCCTTAAATCAATTTTATGTCTTTTTTTTAATTATCGGATTAATTAATTAAAATTTTAATTTTTTTTACATGTGTAATGACTACAAAATCAGATATGATGAAGTTTTGGAAACGGAACACTTCCATACTTCAAAATTTAAAAATGTGATGGAAGATATTAAAGGAAGTTAACGAAACAAAAATTAAGATTATCAGGAAAGATATATTTTGCCATTTCGCAAAAATAGATACCTACGTGTTTAGTGGTGCAATCATTCATAACGCGCTATTTAGGCAAGTAGCGTGTTGTGATAAAGATGATAAAAATCATATGTGGTTTGAATTTAGTAGCCAGTTAGCACGGTTATCAATCGTTGAATGGTGTTTAGTTACGAGACTTTTCTATGGTACATACGACTTACACAAAGAAGCCAAATTTCCTGCGAATAGCAGGTTACATGATTTATAATTTAAAGGTAATTTAGGTGCCACTCTTAAATGATTTGATGAAAAATTTGATGATTTAAACTTTAATGATATAGATGATATTGATGCGCTAAAGATCGCGCTATATTACTTTGCGGATAGAGTACTTAATGGTAGAAAATATGAACGTGTACCGAATTCGTTATTGTTAAACTATATTGATGATCTTGAGTAATTTAGAAGTCTTCCATAGGGTCGTTTATCCTGGAAAACGATATATAAAGGTTTAGACACTGCATTGAACTAGAAAATGAAGGCTTTTCAGGGTAATACTCTTAAAAATGTGAAGTACAACATTTATGCATTTTGTCCTTGGGTGCAGTTGCGTTTCAAATATATGTAGATTTTTTCTATACAACGTATTATTATTTTTTCTTAACTTTGTATTTTCACATGTTACAGGCTTGGCTGTTTAAAGTAATTAATGGTTTTATAGCACAAAAGTGGGCTATTAAGAAAAAAAAAAAACTCTTTGCATATTGAAGTGGAAAGGTGTTTCCTCCTTTATTGTGCACCAGTTGATCATGAATATAAAGTGGACGAGAGTAGACTTTGTACATAAACGGCTCTCTATCTATGATTCATTGAAGGAACATCGCGACGAAAAAACTTATTTTTAACTATTCAAGTCACTTCAATATATCTTTCCTCGATGGCTATAAGATGTTGGATTTTACAACATCCGACCAGACTTACAGAGCGTGGAGCCTTGAAAACTTATACTAATTAAAAGTGTACTACAACAACAGCTTAGAAATGGCGATTGTGAGGTATTTATGTTAATGTTTACAATGTATTTAATATTCAAGCTATAATTTAATTTTGACAGTAGTCATGGACAATACTTTAGGAGGAAGATTGTCGTTGACATATTTAATAGTGATATTAGGTTGTAAAAGACATATTTGAATAGTTGTAACTATAGTGCGATTAATCTTATTTCGGGTTTGACAATTCTCTAACATTTATTATGAATAATCATATCAATAAAAGCAGTTTAAAATATCGAATACATAATAAATATAAGAGATTAAAATACATCATATTTAAAATATCGAATACATAATAAATATAAGACGCCAAAACGATAATAAACCAATAATTTAGATTCATCGCAATGAGATTCTTACATCTTTTTCTGTTATGTTCGAATTCCTTGCACTAAGAACACATCATAGTTCTCCATGATACATCCTCACCAACAGATGGTATTATAAGCTCATTCCGATGACCCGGAGGCGGTTTTTCTATTGGTGGGTTCACCTTCAACTATTGGATGTGTTGTGGAACTTCTCAAGAACAAACATCGCCAACCAGATTGATTGGCACTACATATGCCTTCAATAATGATTCCTTAGAGTAAAACCGAGAACAGAGGCCTACGTAATCTACTCGAGCATGTAAGCAAACAGTTATTGCATGAACATATACAAGTTGATCAAGTTAGAATACTCTACAACTACAAGTCCGACAATTTATGTTAACTAACCATTCCTTCACACCACCACCCTAAATTTGGAATTTATGCTCAGACACCTGACGAAAATTCATTCTTTCAGCTTGATCTTTTCTGTCAGATACTACTTTGTTTGTCCATGTTGTTAATGGAATACTCATCGATTCTGCTACTATTTTTCTGTCATAAAACCATTGTTACAACGTTTTTATGAAATGGTCAACCAAATGGGTTATGAAAAATTTTTGAGGTTCCCTCATTAACGAATTCACACTTTCCGCAATATTAGTGGTTAGAATGTTGTATCTCATATTATCAAAGTGAAATCGTACCCAATTACATGTGCTCACATTATTCTTTAAGTAATCAACCGCCCCATAATGCATTCCCCATAACCCCTTAAGTTGTGTTATAAACTCTTCACATTTGTATTCCTTTGCTGCATTTATAAATGCGAGCTCAAACTTATCCCAAAGAGCTTTTGATATCCTAAATTTTGACTTGATGTTATCTTTGGCATGGTATAAACAACTACCATGGGTAGCACTACGAAATATCTTTATAACAACTCTCTGAATAGAATTGTATCGATTGAAAATAATGACTAAATATGAAATATCACCAATTACTCTATGCAAATTCATTACAAAGCATTCCCAAGAACCATTATTTTCGGAATCTCCAATCCCAATAGTGAGCAGATACAATTGATTATTTCCATCTAAGTATGTTGCCACAAATATTGTTCCGCGATATAACCCTTTAAGATGAGTACCGTCTACTGTAATCATTGGTCTGATGCTCTGCAAAAAACCATTGATGTAGGATCCAATAGCCACAAAATAATACAAAAAATTATTATTACTATCCAATTTCAAAGTAGTTACTGTACCCTCATTTTCCTTCTCTAATACATGAGAGTACTTGAGAAGTAAGTTATATGATTCTGATGGACTTCCTCGTATCACCTCAAGAGCAAATTCTCTAGCCCGATAAGCCTGTTGGTATGATAAGCGAATATTTTATTCTTGCTGGATGTCTGCTATGATGTCATTTGGAGTGTATATCCGCTTCTCCTGAATAAATTTATCTACGATACTATGATCAATAACCCGACTCTTTGCTTGACGAAGGCCCCTCGGCTCATTACGACACTTGTGTATGTCGTCATATCTTATCATTACCTAACATAAATTCTCTTCGTTTAATGCTCTTTTTGCCCGAAGACGCCATTTACACGAAATTGAAGTACAATACACCTCGAAACGTGTCGATGTGGATCTTACAACCTTAAAATCGAACTTATACCTCAATGAAACTTTGCGTAATTCTAATATTAAATTATATTTTGAATCAAATAACTTACCTACACAAATATCATTATACCCAATATATCTAACAAAGTTTAGAGCGACCGAGTCTAAAGGCAAAACTGGTACAATACTTACAAGAGGATCAACTTCTACACCCTTTGAATGGGGTCTTAGAATAACAGGCTAACTTGGGCATAGATCATGGAAATTCTCAAAGTGAGGCAAATTTTCCCTATCATCGACTAGATCCTCATCATGCTTATCATCCCCATCACCTCCATCATCCTTACCATCCCCATCATCCACATCTCCATCCCCATCATCCCCATCATCCCCATAATTATAAGTATTATCCAAATAATTATCATCGTCATTAATAGAAGCATACCCAAAATCATCATCCTCATCGTCAATTGGGTTATGGAATAACTCAACATTAATGTTACTTGCTGTTGTATTATTCGTGTCATTAATGATCATCATTGTACTAGAAAGGAGAGTAACCTTGTTGCAATGAGGTCGTCAGCGGTAACACCTCTTTTTCAACAGTCTCCAGTGTAATGACGTTCTCTTCTTCAACATGCTCTTGATTTTTTACTTTAGAGAATTTGCTAAAAAAAATAGAGATGCACCCCTCACTTCACTGAATTAGAGCTGATATGTATCAAAACTCTTACCATTTCACCATCAACTATATCTATAGGTATTGAATATACGGATTAGATAGAACATCTCGACTGTAAAGTTGTCTTCAATATAATGCTATAATCATTCGGATTTATTTGTAAAACTTCATATACAGTTCTTTTAAATAAAAAAAGCTCTATTTTTTTTTTTACTCAAAATGACCGCCTATCAAATCCTCCCATGATCTATCAAAACACATTTGAAGAACAATTGACTTCATTAATCATAAAAAAGAAAAAAAATAATACTTAAAAAAATTTAGAGTTTAGACATGAGTTAGACAACTGTGCGACAGGCTCTTGTCGCACGGTGACAGGTGTCTGTCCAACTGTGCGACAGACTCTTGTCGCACGGTTGGACAGGCACCTGTCGTAGGGCCACTTGTCTCACATTTCTTCTCAAAAAACGTGCGACGGAGAAGAAAGGTGCGACAGGCAATTTTCGTACGTTTTCTGGGTTTGTCTCCAAACTCTTTTTTACTCAAATAACTCATAAATTTCAATTAATCGAAAAATAAAACTACACATTGTGTAAAATAAATATTAACCTCAACTTTTTGCTTTCTAATTGATGAGTTGATGATTAGTGGGTAAGTTTTAGAGATTAGAGTGTGCTATATTTTGGAGAGTTTTGGTTGAGAATGTGTAAATTATTGGTTTTGTTTATAGATCTGAGAGAATTTAAGTCTATAAAAGAAATATATTGTTACATATGATAGAAAAAATTTAAGTAGTTATTTTAGAAATTCACTAAAAAATTTTTGATATTTTTGTAAATTTTGCTATTTTTTTGGCACAATATGATTTTTTTTATTTTTCATGTGACACTAATATCTTATGTTATATAAATTTTGAGTCTTCGTGTTAAAGTAATTTGCATGAGGGAAGATCTTGATTTATTTTTAGAGATTTTGAGAGGCCACCAAGAGTGAAAATGAGAGCAGGGGATGAATTTCATTTTTCTTATTTCATATCTCTTTTATGGCATTTTTGACATATATCAAATATTTTAGAATACGTAAGTGACTAGTTCTGATATAATCTAAGATCTTGAATTTAATTAAAGCTTGAAAAAATTACTTAATAGTATAATTTCATTCACTATTAAATTATACGGCTTAATAATTTTCGCAGTCATTATACTATTAAACTACATAACTTAATAACGTTCTTAACTTTTAACAAATTAAGGGTCCTAAATTAAAATATTTATGCCTAAATCATTATGCAACTATGGGATATAAGTAGATAAATATGATACTCATGCAGCATATATTATTTATTTAAATTATGAAATAAATAAAAATATATTTACATAGACATTTAATTATGATATGGGTAACCTTTTTTTTTTTTTCCTTAAAGACAACTTGATTTGTGTTAGGAAAGGGAATAAGATTTCTGATTTCTCCACGCATACTGTGTCTGTACGTATGATTCGTTTAACTTGTGTCATCTTAACAAAAGGAAGATATGCGTTGCGAAGTTCCTTTTAAATTCCCATAAAATTCCTCCTTCAAAATTGTTTCTGACATTAATGATTTCACTTTCACAGTAGCATAAATGAACGTCGTCACAGGAGCACATGACTCCAGAATCACATTCCCCGAATCCCTATAAGCATATTTAGGAATGTACGTTGGCAGAAGATTGCGATGGAGAATTAAAACAAAAAATTGTAATTTCAATAATTGTACATCCATAAGTTGTTGTACAAATTTTGTTGTCATAATCTGAAGTGGCGGCTGATGTAGCATGAATTGATGGTTCATTTGTTTGGTTTGAAAGAATCGTAACCCCGTATAAAACCATGGCAATCATGGAAGTATTTTAAAATAAAATATAAATTATAATTATAAATATAAAATAATAAAAAATATATTATAATTTTAATCATATTATTTTACAATAAAATAAACTCTAACATAGCCAAACACCTCATATAATTACTTTCCTTGACTGCATATTTTTACTTGTGAGAATGTAATTATGTTATTATTATTGTTATTTGTAGTTATTGTTTAATTGAAATGATTAATTTTATTGTAATACAAATAAGGGTTTCGAGTTTAAAATTCTCCTAACATTATTAATGCAGATAGAATAAACTAAGAATTAAGTCAATTAAATTATTATTAAAAAAAACATCTGATTCATTGACATACCTATATCAATAATCTTTTTTATAATTATAAATTAAAAATACTCTCAATGAGTTGCATGTAATTGTTGTTTTATTCCACTGGGAATTGTCTGTAGTTGATTAGCTGTCGAAAATTGATGCCAAATTCACATTTCTTCAATATTTTTTTGAAGTAATACCAAATTCTCATTTCTTCAAGAATTTCATTAATAGGAGAAATAAGATTCCCGCGAGGCCATTAACTTAATTTTTTACAATTTGTCGAAGTTGAGAGATTGATGCCCAAATCCACTTTCTTCTCTTGCATTTTTTTTTTTTATACAAACACAAACCACAATGACCCAAATTTGGGAACTGAGATCATTATCAATCCAATACCATTGATTCGAATAAATTAAGTTAAAAAGTTGCGGCAATGATACAAAGTTAGGTGAGTGTAGATCACTTAAAAAATTAGACAGAGATTGGATCTTGCTAAGAATCCCGACGTGATGTAGAAATTGTTTATTTAAAGCATAATTAATTGTATGATATCACATCAACGTATTCTTTATTATTTCTCGGTGATAAAATCCAAAACCCCTTTGTGGAGGGAAAGATTTCATTAATTCATGAGATGTCCGGTGGAAGATCAAATCATAAGTGCTTTATCCAAGTATAATTCTTGGCTATATGCTCCTAAAAGGTTTTCAGTATGCTCCTAAAAGGTTTTCAGTGAATCAAAATATTAAAATATTACTTATAAATATGAATTTTATTTTAGACTGACTTTTTTAATCCATATTAATATATTTTATTTTAAATTTATTTTTAAAAAATTTTATCTCACAAAAATATTCTAGTATAAAATTGTAAAACCATCGTTTTTTATTCTCCAATCTCTCTTGTACAGTTAAACCCTCTATTTTATGCATTTTATTTTTTCTTGTTAGATTGATTTTAGTCGAGGCAGACGAATGTTATGAAATTCCATAATCTATTAATAGCGAATTCAACTGTATGTGCTACCAAATTTATTCATAAAATAATCAAGAACTACAATCATTTCCACTCCCAAATATTTGCAGGTGAACTAATTCTTTTTAAATTTTAAATCAAAAATTTCAGATTTTATAAATAGTTGCAATTGATTAATTCACTAACTTTTTCTGTCGGGGTTAAAAAAAAAAGATCACATGTTTGATCATTAATATAATATTATGTTTATATGTTAATAATTATGTATCACGTATTATCATATAAGATTAAATTCAATTAAAAGTAATTTAATTAGGTTTTTGATAATTTGACTTTTTATGTATTTAATAGGGTGTAAATTTTTAATATGTAAATATATAATAATATTTTAATTCTATGAATATAATTAAGAATACCTAATAAAAATAAAAAAAATTATTTATATAAATAGTTATAACACTAGATTATACATATTTTTCTATTCTTTTTAGTATTTTATTATCAAAAAGAGTATGTAGGCAAACTATATTACTCCAAATAGTAATTCAGGATTATGAATTTAAGTACGTTTTTGGAATTCAAGTTTATAAATTTATGTACGATTCTATATATTTTATTATTGATTATTTCTGATACAATATAAATATTCATAAATTTTAAGGTGAGGATTTTACCATAAAATTTAATATTTTAACATCAAAGTCATTGGCTTTGTTGGTTATATGCATTATTGCAGTTGAGAAAATAGATATTTAGCTTATATTTATTACTTTTTGGAGTTTGATTTAGGACGAGTCTTTGTTTTGCAACCCAAGACCAAAAAGCATAAGAATTTTGGACAAAATTCTTCCCTTCGCTGGTTCCTGCAATTTCAATTTTCGTTTACAGCTATGTGGAAGCTTTTTGTCGGGTAAAATAAATACTTCTAATTTTAGTGATTGGTGTATAGAGAAAATGATTTTAAAAAGTGAAAATTTTAGGTTCAAATAGTTCACTCTTTTTATTTGACAAGTTGAAAATCGTTTAGAGTGATGACCGACTTTTCAATAAATAATATTTATTTTAGTTATTTATAATTGTCTTTATTGAAAAATAAAAATAAATATCTATTCACACTCAAAACTCTTAATAATTTAACTTGTCTTCTCCGTCCTTTTTTTTCAAATTGAAATTGCTTGACAATTGGAATTAAATATTAATTTCTAATCAAATTAGAAATTAAAATTAAATAAAATCTTAGACTAACCCATAAAATTAAAACCAATATCATTGATAATAACAAAAATAGTATGTTGGTGGAGTTGATAATTTGATAGTAAAAAATTAGGTAGTGATGGTGATAGTTACGATGATGTTGAACTTACTGCTGATGAAGTAGTGGCGGCTGATGATCATAGAGGAAAGAGAGGAGAGCTAGTAAAAAGAAATAAATAAATATATATATATATATATATATATATATATATATATATATATTCAGTAAGGATAATTTTAGAAAATAATAAGAAAAATAAAAAAATTGGAGTCTGATAAAATAATTTTAGAGGTCAAATATCATTTACTCTTCATCTTTTAACATTAAAAAAAAAAAAAAGAGGAGATTCTAAACGTGCTCACTTGAAAAACAAAAAGAGAAAAATAAAAGGAAAGTAATTTCCTGCAGGATCTGAACCTTATAGCCTAAAAAATGAATAAGCCACTCGATTGGGCCTGGCTAGTGGCTAGGGCCGAATCTGCTTTAAAGATAATATAACTCTTAAATAAAAGAAGTTGAGCAAATCTTTGAAAAATCCCCTAAATTTCTGTATTTACATTTTTAACCTTAATTAAATTATACAAAAATATACATTCCAATCTTTATAATCAAAGCAAATCTTTGAAAAATCTGTTTTCCAAAAAAAAAAAAAACTCAGAGATTTCATATTAATCATCTCTTTAATGACATATTTGATTTGAAGAAAATAAGGAGAGGTGAATAGAGGAAAGAAGTGGAAAAAAAATAAAAAGAGAGATAAATTTTATATTCTACTAAATAATAAAATTAAAATTAATAATATTTTTTACTCATTTTTTCTCTTTCTTTTTCTTTTCTATTTATCTGTTCTTTTACTATTTCTTTAAGCTAAGCATAGGTTTATAATTATTGTAAGTGAAAATCATTCTACACGACAATAAAAAAGTTATTTTAATCTCAATCTTTGAAATGTTAAATTTTTATAAATGATTTTTGTCCTCTTCTACAAAAGTGGCTTTTTCTTGAGTATTGATTAATTAAAAATTTACTTATTAGTTTCTATCTTTTGGTTGAAGCATGCATTATAGACTTGGTTTCGATATTTTATCTTCTTGTCACAAATGTTTTTCTTTTCAATTTTATTTTATTCCTTGCACACTGTTAATGGTAAAGAGAGAGAACGAGGTCATTAATGGCATTAAAGTGAGTCTACTTAGAATGAGAGTGATTTTATTTTTTGATTTGCTGGGTGTATTTAGAAAATAGGTTAAAAAGAGTGGCGTTAAAGGATGCTAGCAGTTCCACTCCGACTTAAATTAGCCTTCAGTTTATATGGTGCTTTTATTTTCCTTATACTTTTCAATTAAAAGTCTTTTAGTTTAATTTAATTTTTAAAAGTACTAAATAATTACCAACGGTTTACTACTTTTACAATCAAATTAAACTTGTATCTAGCTTACTAATATCAATGTCACCATGTACGATATTTATTAATTTTATAAGAAATTTAAACTTCTCTTCTTAATTTTAATTAAGGCACATTATGTATTTCAGTTGATAGTAATTTAAAATTTTTTCTCAAATATTTTTTTTCTTTTATTCTTCTTGATGGGATTTAGAGTATAATAAAAGTAAACTTCGTTAACATTCTCTTAAAATTTATAAAAATTTTAAAATTAACTTGCTAAAAAATGAAAATTAATAAATTCATCACGGATTTGGAGCAGGTGTAAATCTTTAATTTTTTTACATATCTCAATATTGAGAAAAAAACATAAACTAATGATGAATTTAAAGTAGATATCTCTTCTTTTTTTTTTTATGAATTTAAATATAGAACACAATTAATGTAACCCATTGTATCTCATTGCGATTTCTATTAATTTAAATTTTAGAAAGTGGAAACCCCAGTAATTCAAACGATTAGAAAGCAATCTTACTTGATGCATATTTTTTTGAGTCACAATTATACTTGATGCATATTTTTTTCTAAAAGGGAATCTAGGACTCCATATTCGGTTTAGAAAGCAACTTTACAATTTTTCCCTTATGAAAAATTCAGTAATAAGCAATTGTTCCAACTATGGTATCAAAGGCTTTGTCTTCAATAACTGGTCCCACGGTCCAAAGCTCATCAACCATTTCGTGCCACGTATCCATACAAAAAATCCTTAAAACTACATCCGCACACACTGGAACATTTCTCCTGTCCTCTCCCATGCTACAAGCCATTTTAGCTGCCTTGCACTTGAATAGAGATAAATAAACTTATCTCCGTTACTTTCACAGTTCATTTAACTTGATTTCCATTAGCGTCAACGCTCCACCTTCACTGCAGTTCCCACTAAAAGCAAGAAAGAAAAAAGTTAAAATTTCAAATGTCGTCTGTTCTGAATACTGTTTTATCCACAAGATTATCCAACGTCAAATCCACCAACCAAGGTCGAACCCGGCCAGTTCTATCACCCGTTTCGGTTTCATTTTCCAGTGAGTTATTTTTTTTATTTCATATTTTTGAATGCTCTGTTTTGGTTGCTGAGTTGATAAACTGAAGCAATTAAAAATATGCAATTCGTAATTTCAACTTTGCGCTTCCTTACTATCTTCGTATTATTATTATTATTGTTATTATTATTATATATAGATATATTAATTTATATATTCAATTTCAGGGCGGAGACTGACGGTGAGAGCACAGGAGCCTAATGCAAATGAAGGTTTTGTGAGCTAACCTTTGCTTTGTTAATTGAACTGTTAAGATCGGAATTCAGAGTTGGGAACTTTTTGAAGAAGAGTGATTTTGTAATGGTTATAGATTGTTGCTTTGTTCATTTGTCTATTTTAGTTAAACCACAAGCACCCGACAAAGCCCCGGCTGCTAGTGGATCGAACTTCAATCAGCTTCTTGGCATTAAGGGAGCTGCACAAGAAACTGTGAGTCTGATTACAATCATATGTCTATCAAAAGATCATTTTTGAAATGTATAATGCAGTTGTTTTAAACAATTAAGCTGTTGGAAAACAATTCGTAATAATTAATTGATTTTTAAGAAAAGATTGAGTTTGTTTTGGGCACGGCATTCCAGAATTTAAGTATTTCTCCAATTTTATGCAGTACTTGATTTTTTTTTTTTAGTTATATAACAGGTTGGTTGAAAATCTTTTATTTAATGTAAAGGGGATTTACCTGGGTTTGGTTTTTATTCTGCAGAATAAATGGAAGATTCGTCTTCAACTAACAAAGCCTGTTACTTGGCCTCCATTGATTTGGGGAGTAGTTTGTGGAGCTGCTGCTTCTGGTACTCTTCTTTGCATGATATGAGAATGAAATCATATATTTTCATGAAATTTAAATACCTCTTCCTTCTTGTTAAAACTGTTTCAATGGACAGTGTATATGTCAACTTCTGGCACTTGTGCCTGTAGATGGATTCTTTGAGCCTTGTAGATTTTTACCCCATAGTGCCATTTAGCATACAGTAAAAGCTTCTCCATATTTTTTATCGTCTTCTTGATATGCTCTTATGAAGTAACATTTACCCTAGCCTAACAATTTACAATATGAATAGGCAACCTAGTCAGCAGTGAACTTAATTAATCTGCTTAACTCATTAGTGATAAACTGTAATTTTATGGAGAATAAAGTGTATTTTACTTTCCCCTGGTCCTGTTAGTTGCTTTCGAGTTGACTTGATTCACATTGTAGGAAACTTTCACTGGAATTTGGAGGATGTTGCTAAAGCAATTGTTTGTATGATCATGTCTGGCCCATGTCTCACTGGCTACACACAGGTAGTTCTATATTGAATGTAAAGAAATTTTGTTTGCTGAATGAGAACTTGAAACTATGATAACATAAATTTCTTGCCTTTGACTTCATAGACGATTAATGATTGGTATGATCGAGAGATTGATGCAATTAATGAACCATATCGTCCGATTCCTTCAGGCGCAATATCTGAGAATGAGGTATGTGATCTATCATTTTTTTCTCTCCTTCTTTCTATCATTTGGAACATTTAATCTCCAGCATTCATTTCCTTCTTCCTTTTGGGTTTCCCCACAAAATTCAATCAGGTCATTACCCAGATCTGGGTTTTACTGCTAGCGGGCCTTGGATTAGCTGGTTTATTAGACTTGTGGGTAGGTAATTGACAGTGGTAAATAAATGTATTTTCCCATTCTATATACAGAGTAATTTCTGTTTCATAGATCCTTCTCCATTGCAGGCCGGGCATAACTTCCCAACAATATTTTATCTTGCTGTGGGTGGATCTTTGCTATCATACATATACTCTGCTCCACCTTTGAAGGTAGTTTTCTTTCTTCCTCTAATTAAGTTACTCCTAGTTGGAAGAAATCTACTAAAGCCCTGACCAAGCGTGAAAATGTTGTTGCAGCTGAAGCAAAATGGATGGATTGGAAATTTTGCTCTGGGAGCAAGCTATATAAGTTTGCCATGGTGCGATTTCCCTCTTAAATTTTCCTTGATAAATTTGTTCATAGCTTTTGAACCTGTTCAAGGGTCTTCACCAACATGATCTAGCTTACCTGTTGAAATGTTTCTATTCTGATTCACTATTGCAAACAATCCTGTTATCAGTTCTTATTTCTTTCTCCTACAAAAGCAGAACACATTTGATGATTGTTCATTGAGTACAACCAGGTAATCTAATAAATCGGGTGGTAACCGTAATTGCTTCTTTCTGGTATCAGATACTTCTTAGGGAGAAAAGACCATCAAGTTTGTGTATTGAATCCTCTGTTCTTTTTGCTAGTATGTTATGTAATATGCATAGACAGCTCCAGGTTATAGAACCCTCTTTTTTGAATTATGAAGTGGAAAGGGCTCTGTTATGGAATTTCACTTTGTTCATAACTGGTATATTTTCATTTTTTTTTTCCCATATAGGTGGGCAGGCCAAGCTTTGTTTGGGACGCTTACACCTGACATAATAGTTCTTACTCTCTTGTACAGTATAGCTGGGGTAATATTTTCACATTGGTGTATATCATTTATATCATGATCTAGTGAATACTAATTTATTTTACACTTATCATATTTCAGTTAGGTATTGCAATTGTAAATGACTTTAAGAGTGTTGAAGGAGATAGAGCAATGGGACTTCAGGTTTCCTCTATACTCCTTTAGTCTATATATAATATGTCATACTAATGTCTTTCCTTATAAATTGTCAAACATATCTGAAGAAGTATATATTATATACCTTCTGCCTGAATGGTGCCTGACAGTCACTTCCAGTAGCTTTTGGTCCTGAAACTGCTAAATGGATTTGTGTTGGCGCAATTGACATAACTCAGATATCTGTGGCTGGTAAGTAATTTTAATTACCTTCACTGCAGTATTTCATTAGAAATAAATTATTATCAGATGGAGCTAATTCACACTATTTTGAACAATGCGATTATTGTTGAAATTTGAGTGATTATTTGACAGGATATTAGAGCCTTACTAAGAGTGATTTGTTTAATGAACCATTAATTACTTGTTAGCAAGCTTACCAACTCAAATAAGTATTAGGCACAAAAGAATCTAGACCTCTCACAAGTCACATTGATCAACTACCCAGTTGCCCTAAAGTCCTCCGGACTATGTATTCAAGGAATGAATACAATGGTCTTAACTTATTCATGAATCTTCTTCCCCAATCACAATTATTGTTTGATCGTCTTCACTCATCGGCATTATGGGAAGTCAAATATCTTTGATGTATAATTTTAGTCCTGATAAACTCTGCTTCTGAGTATGATCTTCTATAGGGGGTGGTGAAAGCCTGTGAACTACATACATCTTTTGACTGGGAAAAGAGATCAAATTTTACTCAAAATTGAGATAACAATATTGACATCCAAAGAACAAAATCTTACGGCCAATTTAGTTTTGAGGTTAGACAGCTAGGCAGGTGTAGCTTTAGCACTAAAGTGTTTAGTGAATATAACTTGAAAGTTAAGTTGATTTAATTCCACAATTATATGATAAAAAGCCTACAATATATTTGTTATTTTTATAAAAATTATTATTTAAAAACTATATTTATTATACATTATATTTAAAAACTATATTTATTATACATTATCGATTTTTATTTTATAATTACAATTTTATTATCAACTTTTATTTTATAATTACAATTTTTTTTATTAGCAGCTTTAACTTAAAAACTATAATATTTCAATATTTTGCAGGTTATCTTCTAGGGGCTGGCAAACCATATTATGCCCTTGCGCTACTAGGTTTGATAGTTCCACAAGTCGTCTTTCAGGTATAGCACTTTTCTAATGTCTGTAATTTATCAGCAGCTGTTCTAAGAAAATGCCTCTCTGTCAAGCCCATCCTGATTCCACTGTCTGTGTACTATAGTTCCAATACTTTCTCAAAGACCCAGTAAAATACGACGTCAAATATCAGGTACTTTTTTCTTCTGTTATCTGCTGAAAATATTCCACAAAATACCAACTGCTGAAGGTCCGTGCTTTTAATTTGTGCTTCAGGCAAGTGCCCAGCCGTTTTTGATACTTGGCCTGCTTGTGACTGCTCTAGCTACAAGCCACTGATATTCTGAAGCAGTCCCTTTGTATGCAACGCCTGGAAGCAAAACAAAACAGGGATACAGGAAGATCAACAATTTTGATTGCTTTGTAATGGAACAGCTTTTGCGAGAAATAGCAAGTTTGTCATGGTTGGTTATCTTGTATTGTATTGGTGTGGTGGATCGTACTTGCCATAATTATCAAATCATTATGGAATTATCGTGTAAGATTGAAGACCCGATTTCCAACTCCCTTTCAACTTTGTCACCGTTTATAGGTTACCGCTGGCTGCTCTAATCAGCTAAGCACAGTGTGACAGAAAGGACGCAAGGCTGATTATTTTATTTTTGGGATCAAGTTCGAAATTGGACTAGGTATATCAGCCAGAGAAACTCAAAGGCATTGGAACCTGACGAAAGGCAGAAAACAGTTTATTGCTTGCAGTTATGTATACCTCAGAAAAATCTAAAAGCACCAGAAAGTCTGAATAAACAATTTTGCTAGCCAGTGGAGACATCATTCAGCAAGGTATTCTCCTCCACCTGCGGCATTCCTGCCCATGTCCTCCCGCCCTTGAGTTTGCAGTTGCTCCTCCTTACTCTGGAGTTGAACTCCACCAACGCCCATCTCAAAATCTTTCTTCTCCTCCCGCCCTTTTGCGCCTAAATGCTCTCCCTTCGTCCGCCCTCCGCGGTGCACTGCGCGCAGTTTATCGTACGATATATATAATTCCAATCCAACACCACAAACATATATAACTTAAGAAGAGACAAATTAAAGGAACTCTCAGCAAGCGCTCAAGGCCTTTGTCAGGATTTCCACCTGGGACGGTAGGCACTTCCGACCTTTGTTCGAAATGTTTTTCATCTCTTTGCCGCCCCGAAGCCATGCTCTGGATCCTTTATTTCAAACAAAACTCAAACCAGGTAATTAAACAAACAGATCTTTATTGTCACGACTGCAGGATTTCAGTTCTTTATAAGAAGAACGGGACCCAAAGAAGGGCGGACAGCCGCGTAGGGAAAGGAAAGAGCAGTGCAGCCTATTCCTTCTGTAATGACACCGCAGCTGCTATTTCCTAGCATCTTTCACCTGCCCTGAGCGCGCTCTGTCTTATATGTCCATTATTATTATTTTGGCCTTCTCTAATCTTTTTCCATGTTTTTCGTTTTAAGTCGTGATGTTGTGGGCTGCGGCTACATTACATACAAATGTATGTAACATACACGAAATAATGAGCGTTGGATTTTGCTTCCGAAATCGGATGATGTGGAAAAATGTGCCTTAAAAAAGTATGTGGTGGCCAACCTATTCAAAGGGTTATCTTTTAATCTGCTGAAACGGTGGAAAAGTTAAATGATTCCAATAGTCCACGGCTTCAAAAAGCAGGGAAAAATGAAGCAAGGATAAAACAAAATTTTGAAATTTGGTATGTATATTTTGTGAAAAATGAATTGATTGAAGGACTTAAAAATAATTTTAAAAAGTTAAATATTAATTTAAATTTTTGATAAAGTTATAAAAAATTATTTTTGAATTTTTAAAATTCAAAATATCTATTTTAATTATCAATTTTTTATATATACATAATACATAATAAAAATAATATATATATATATATATATATATATTTATAAATGTGTAATAAATATTTAGTATGTAATATTATGTCGATTTTAATTTTATCAAACATATAATTGATTTTTTTTACAATTTATTATTTTTACACTATATATAACAAATATTTTAAAAATTAGAAACGGGTAAATATTTCATCTTTAATGAATATATACCAATCAGGTTTACTAGAAAGAGGATAATTACAATAAAAAAATTATACATTTATGAAAAGTAAATTTGCAAATCTTATATTGAATTGAAATGAGAAAATATAATAATCTTTATTATGAATTATTATAAAACAACCCATAAAATTTGCGTTTTACTTGATTTTGAATTTCAAGTCCGAAAACAAACATAAAAATGAAGACAAAAGAACCCACATACTACATAAATTTTAAGAATTTATATTATCTTTTTTATGTATGCTATTGATCTTGTTTAGAGTGACAATTCTTTCACAAGTTCATGTATTTTTTTTTTTTTGAGATTTTGCTGAGAATTTTGAAAAGAAATGTTTATAATTGGTTTTCTTTTTATTTGGTTATTATTAAGTACTGACTTTATCATATTTCTTTTTTTTTAATCATTCCCCTCCTGAATTAATTTTCTATGTTTTCCATTATATTTGTGTGCCCCTAGCTTACGTGGGTATTTTTATTTTCTTTTTACAAAATATCTTTCACACGAACTTCCTTCATTTCATCAATCAGTAAGTTCAAAGTAAAATAATTTATTATCAACACGTATAGATTTGTTTATATTTACTTCATCATTAACAGTGAAAACCTTCATTGGCTTATCATAATAATATGTTGCCTATGCAATATTTACCCAACTATAATTTTTATTATTTTCTTCAAAATTTTTCATATACTTTCATTGATTAGCCTCCATCAAATAAATATAATTCCTAGTACGAATAGTAAGTTTACTAAACAGTATTCAGAATGAACTGAAATGAGAATAAAAAATTAGAATCAAAGTAAGTTATTTACTTAAGATATATGAATTAGAATCATAATTAATTACATTATTATTGATGTATTTAGTTTATTTTATAATCGAAATTGATTGTTACAAGTTACTAAAATGACATTTATAAATTAGTGTCCCGAGTATTATTTGTATATATCATAATAATAACAAATTGTAAGAATAAAAATTATAATAAAATTGAAAATAAAAAAAATAAAATTGAAAATAAAAAAAATAATAATGACAATAATATTAATCAAAATAATAAATTAAGAAATTTTTATAATAATAATGATAAAATTAATAAAAATAATAACAACTATAATTAATAAGAATAAAAATAATGAAGTTAATATATAATAATAATAATAATAAATTATAAAACTTAATAAATTTTAATAATGTCAATATTAATAATAATGACAGTAATAATAACAAATAAAATAATAAAATTTAATGTATTTTCATAATAATAATAGTAGTAGTAGTAATGATAACGATGATGATAATAATTAAAAAAATTAATAAAATTTTAATAATAATAATAATAAAGTTAATGACAATAATAATTATTATAATAATAATGATAGTAATATTAATAATTGCATAACTTTGGGGGCCCCATTAAATAAAAATTAGGGTAAATATTTCTTCTTTAACTAATATTAAATTCGGGTTCGTTCATCGTTTTTGAGCTTGTCAAATGGGCTGTCAAACAAAGCCCAATTTGTAATATGGCTTACTTGCAACCGGTCAGCAACACTTTAAATTTTCCTCTCTCACCGAATGCAAACCGGCAAAATCAGTTTCAACCCAAATGCTCATGGACACACGTGGCGCCTTCAACATTCGTTACTTGTCAAATCCATGTCTGTTAGTTACGGTTTCTGTAACATAGCCAGACCCGATGTTGTGCCTATCAAAAAGAAAAAGAAAAAGAAAAAAGGCAGTGATATTGTGAGTTTAACGTTAGGATTATTTATTCACTGCAACAGATAGAAATTCAAATTATAATAATATATTGTAAAAGGTGGGTACCCCTGACTTTTATTCTTTTAAGTTAAAAGTCATGTTTTACTGTTTTATCCATTAGTTTCATTTAATTTAATGGTTTATGATATACTTAAATGAGTTATTAATATAATTTAAATAAAGAAAAATTTTATGATGTCGTGATAAATATAAATATAAATATAAATTTTATTAATTACACATAAGATTAATAAATTAAGAATAAAATGAGTGAATTAATATAAGATTATTAATTATGAAAATAATTAAGATGGTTTCTACAAAATTTTAGAGAAAAAATAAGTTTATTCATTTTACTATAATTCAACAAAAGATAATCACTCATCAATTGAAAATAAAAAATTTGTCAAAAAACAAGTGAAATGACTTTTATTAAATTGGTTTAACTAAAATTGTATATTCATTCCTGGATATTTATAACCTTTTGTTTTTCATTTTCTATCATATTATTTCTTCACTACACAAGTTAATTAAGCAAAATTATTTTTCTTGATGTAGATCATGACAAATGAAAAAAAATAAGAAGATATTCTTATATTACGAGACACTTGAGCGGACTTTAAAGTATTGAGGCTTTAGACGAAATTTTTTTTGAGGTCTCTTTTGGTTCAACAACTTCAAGGCTCAAAGAAACATAAAATAACTCAAAAAATATATTTCATTTTTAATTATATCATGAATTTCAATAACAATAAAGAAGATCCTAAAAAATTTCAGTAACAAATCCTAAAAATAATAGTTAAGAATATATTTTTAATACTTACATCAGAATCATTACAAACATAATAATAATAATAATAAGATCAATAGTAATTTCAATAATCTTTTTTAAGTGTACTGATGAATATCATAATTTTTTTTTTTGTAGAGAAGAGAAAAAAAATTAATTTGTTCATCTACTGATTTATGAGATTATAAATTTTTAATATAAATTAAAATGAATACTAAAAAAACCAAAGATTCTAAAATTTAATAATTATGTTTTTGTAGGAAATTGAAAATATAAAGATTTTAATTTTTTTTTCTCAAAAAGACTAACAATGGATGAGTTAATGGCTAGATGATATAATAATTATATTTTCTTAACATTAAGGTTATCAAATATAATATTTGTTTAAAAAAACATAATTGTAGGAAAATAATTAATTAGAAAGATGCAAAAAATTGGGCATTCCTACAACAAGTAACTTAAAAATAAAAATTATCAATTATAATATTATTGAAAAATATTCAAAAAATATGGTCTTCCTAAAATGTGAGGACCTAAGTGACTGACAAATTATCCTACACTTAAAGTGACCTTACTGGACATATATATGGCATATCAATAATTTAAACTAAGAAAATATTGAGCTTCATCCATACTTTATGTAATTTTAAATTTTGCTCCTTAATTGTACTTAACGACCAATTAGAGTTGCTGTTGAGGAGGTTTAGAAGGATGTAAAATTACTTAATTTTACAACAGCATTGGAAATTAGTAAACAATAGTTTTTCAAATTCCAATTTTAGGAATAAGTTCTTTTTTCAATAAAACATCACAAATATTATATAAATCCAAAATTATCATTATTCAATTTAAAAACAAAGTCAGTAAATATGTAAAACAGTCAATATTATAACAAGTTTTTATTTACATTCATAATTATTTTAATTTTTTAATAACTAGTATATTAATCTACTTTTCTTACCTTCTATCTACGAGTCTTATATTTTATTTTTAAAATTTACGTTGCATTTTACAATTAATTTTGATTTACTAATTTTGTATTATATTTATAAATTTTTATTTTGCCTACCTCTAACACATAAATTTATTAGTTTTATATTTATTTACTTCTCTTACATTGTATTTACAAATATTATATTTCTTTTTTAAAATTTTACATTCTATTTTACACTTAATATTAATTTACTAATTCTGTGTTATATTTGTAAATTTTTATTTTTTTACTAGGAATACACCAATTTATTAATTTTATAGTAATTACTTTTTATTTACATATTTTACATTCTATTTATCAGATTAATTTTTTATTTTACACTTTATATTAATTTATTAATTTTATATTATAATTATAATTTTTTATTTTGTGTACCAATAAATAATCAATTTACCATATTTAAGTAATGGTTCTCATCGGATCCAAGTCAAATTCTATTAAAATATATAAAATTTATATTTTTGGGGGAGAATGGGCAAAATTTGGATTTAGTTGTATTTTTTTATTGTTTGGGGTAGGAGGAATGGCTGAGATTTTGAGAGATAAGCTACAGTAATTCACTAATTTGGGGGGTGAACTGAGGTGATTTAAGAGGTGAACTAAGATGTTCTGAGTTTCGAATAATATGAAGCGCTTTATTGAGATTATTTAAAGGTAGTTCAATAGAGCTAAAAGAATAGCTATAGTGAACTCAAGGATAGCTCTAGATAGCTTATATGAGGCTTGTGGTATAATTCATGTAAACTCATAAAAGAAAGGCGATTCGGGCAATAAAACCATCACAATAAGAAGAAAATAAGCATAAACAATAAATAACACATAAGAGTTTACTTGTTTCGGCCCTTTAGCCTACGTCCACGAGAGTAACTCATCTTCAATCCATTATATAAAGGAAATATTACATGATTTTTTCTACAATATTAATAAAACCTTAATAAAGGTTGGTTGTGGTGAATAATACCATGAGGAAGATATGGGTTTTGTGGAGATTAGAGAGTTTTTTAAGAGAAGAATAAGGAAAAAGGTCTCTTTAGGAGATGAGATTGCCAATATCTTCCATGGAGGTATAAAATGGAGGAAGATGAAGATGACGTAGTTTATCAAGAAATCAAAAAAAAAAAAGCCTAGAATTGGTAAAGTAAAAGGAGAGAACTATTGTTTTCTCAATAATAATTTTAGAAAATAAAATGATAGTCTCAAGATTTAAAGAACCTTAGAGTTTTAGCAATGATATTTTTGCTCTTAGGAAGAAAAATATAAGGTTGTTTTTTGGGGTGTGAATTTTTTTTTTAAAATAATCAATTGGTTATCATTTTTGGAGAAACACTTGAGCTTTATATAAGAGAATTCTTGAAGGTATTTTGATAATTTTGGACAACTAGTTAATTTTCACTGGCTGCTTATATGGGTAATTATACTTGTGCTCCTAAGATGGTGACATCCCAAAGCAAAAGGATAAATAAATCTTTTTATACCCCTTTGCTTTATATACATGTCATCCTTTCCTGCTAGTGGTCCTACTACTTTTTGGACCATTGCAGAGGAGAGTTGAGCTGATAGCCTCTTATTGTCTATCTTAGAAATATTTCATTTTATTGATTTTTTGTATTTAGTCAAAAGGGGAGATATTTTATTATTTCTCATAATAGCATGTACTGTTTATGTGTTGCCTTTAACTACCAAAATTTGGGTTATGATAATACTCTTTGATATTGAGAATATTTACCGAAATTGTCATTTTCCTTTGAGAGCTTAGTTTCTAATCTTTGTGAACTATCCTGCCGTTCAGTTAAATGAATTAACTTCTATTGACTTACTTTTTTTACCACGTGTCATTGAGTTATTAGCCCACGTTAGTACTTAGATATCCTCCCAAACATACCGCTCTTTTATTAATTTACTTATTTTACAATTCGTTTACAAAGCTTATACTTTATATACAAAATTTATGTTTTATTTCATATTTAATATTGATCTACAAGTACTATGTTAAATTTATAAATTTTATTTTATCTAGCACTAACACACCAATTCACTACTTCTATATTAATTTATTTATTTTAAATTTTATTTATAAATTTTATGTTTCATTTATATAATTTATAATTTTATTATATTTAATGTATGTTAAATTTATAAATTTAATTTTATGCTTCTTTTCTTTAATTTTTTTTATCTACGATGATTATCATGACCATAGGAAAAATATATAATATTTGCTTTCCATTGAATAATGGTAAGAATAAACTTTCAATCCAGAATATTTTACGAAGTACCTAAGCCACAGCTGCCAAACAAACCCAAACTAGCTAAATATTATTATATCATTGAAACAGGTACTTAGTTGCATTCATTGTAATAATAATGATAGATATACCCAAAAAAAGAAAAAAAGTAACAAAAAATAAGATTATAAGATATAAGAAATTTTGCTACAGAACAATTTTTTCACTTTGTGCTGATTTTTTACTCGCTTCAGTGCGTAAAAACATTTTGTGATGGATTCAAACTTTTATCATAAAAATGCAAATCAACCTTAATGTGAATTCTTGCATGCATGTGGACGTCAGGATCTGTACATATTCTAGCATTTAGACTTTCTTAGTTATGTGTTACTCAACTTGGGCTATTCGCTCACTGCGTCCTTGCTGATAGGCCGCTCATTAGTCGCAAATCGATATTCTAGTTTGCCACCAACGTAAAACTTCAATGTCGAACCATCAAGAAATTGAAGAATTAATCGCTCATTTCTTTATATACCTGAATAGTAAAGTTTAAGAAAGTGCCAACACCACTGCATTAATAATAAAGTTCAAATGCAACGTACATTTAAAAATAATAATAATAATAATAATACATTCCAAGCTAGACCTATAAAAACGATGAAGTTGCTACTAATGGTGACATCATAAACCCTGGGTTCTAGTTCATTATATAATGCAAGCATGCATGTGTTTTTTGGAAGTATCAAGGGACACGTACGGGTGGTGATGGTAAACGTGGCACTCGATAGGAGCAATCTAGCCATTTTGTAGTGACACGTGGATGCTCTTGTCAGTCTAAACGGTCTTCAGAACGCAAGCAGAATGACACGTGTGCGTATATACATGTAGAAAAGATTTTTCTCAGACCCCAATGAGATAATCAAAAATTCTACTCCATGTAAATGAATATAGAGCCGGACATGGACAAAACACTGACAAAAAAAAATATATACTACTATAATCATTTAGTTTTTAACTAAATCAAATGAGATAATCATTTATTTTTAATTACTGTGATTTTTTTTTTTTTTACAGTTCGGATTAAATTCATCGGTTCCTGATTCCTTTGACTCCAGGCTGATTATATTATCCCTAAAAATCTACACAGAACCTTAGCAGTGGCTTCTGAAAAATGTTTGGAATATGAGGTGAAGGTTCTTATCCGCGACTTTCATCGTATTATTAAAATGAAAAGTTAAGTAACGAATAAATTCTATAATACATCATAAGTAATACAACTATCTAATATATGTAAGATAAATATATTTGAATTTCATATAACTACCAATTTTACGATCGTTTTTCAAAATAACTGTACACGTGTCATAGTATAATTTGTTTGTTATACAACTAACACGGTGCCTTCGATTTATTCTAAAATATCTCCCAGTAATAAGCAAAATTCTTCATGTCGAGAACCTGTATAAAGCCGATACCGGGACATTATTTTGTCTCAATTACATAATATAAACTCTGCTGTTATTGAATCAATTGTTGTACTTATTTCTTATATGCTGTCTTCTAGCACAAATCATCAAATTATTTCATATTTTTAAGAATTAATATCTGACTAATGTTTAATATTTAGGAACAATTTTAATTGACTCACGTGTTATGTAATCAATATTATGTTAAGGAATTTAATTTTACTACATTCCATATAGTAGATTTTTAAGAAGCACGTGAAGAGTCCACGCTCATTCCGAAGTCTGTAAGTAATTTTGGTTACTTAAATTTTACCTTTGTCAAGGTAGTTAAAGCTCTCATCTCTCTCAACAGTTTTGTTTTCTTAGCTTGTGTCAATTAAGAAGTTGAAGCTAGATTTGAGGCAAGCAACCATGTGTAGAGATTAGCAAAAACACAACGGCATCACAAGGTAAACAAAATATTATACATGCACCAACGATTATTAATATTGTTTTAGATATATTTTCGTCTTTGTTCTAAATATTGCAGCAATGCGTGCCTTGATAATATCGCGCATATTCATCTTTCTTTAGTAACAATTAATCATGCACCAACAATTATTAATATTGTTTTAGAGATTATTATATTTTGGCTTATCATCAGAACTATAAGCTGTACTTTATTGACAACTAGTCACTGACATATGATACATTCGTACATATTAAGAGATTAGAAGAAGAATCCTTTTATTAAGAAGATACATTCATGTTTATTTAGAGGACATGATCCTTTGATATCGAGCCTGATAGATTTACAAAGCAAAAATAAATTCTCACACTACGTCAGTAAGTCAGTCATCTTTTTTTCCTCTAATCATGTTGTTATTTAAATCTACTAAGAAAGAATTAGAATTAGAGGATAACATTAATGACATAGATACATAAATATTAATTAGAACTGTACTATTTAATAATATTAAAATAAGATACACACACGTGTGTGTGTGTGTATATATATATATATATGACACTACCAAAAATTTATTGTTCCTTGCATGCAATACGATTATTAATTGATAAAGTAATAATATAATCACAAATTCTTGTATAAATTTATTTTATACAAATTGATATAAGATAAATATTATTTCTTAATTTATATAATTTTTTTTATTATTTTATATTTTCATTTAATTAATAAATTAATATCAAATTAATTTATATAAAATAAATTTAAATCAATTTGCACTAAATTAATTTATAAATTTGTACTAAATTAATTTATACAAAATTTATACTGTACTGTGACTCTAATTGATATTATCTCTAATTATTTATCCACTCCTTTGATTCCATTAATACGACGCATCAGCAACGTGACATTATTATAATTAATTAGCTGTTCTGATTTTCCGCAAGTCAAAAGCTGCGGCACTTCTAAAAGTCATAATCGTTATCTTATAAATATTATTATATATCTCACTCCCAATCTTCTCCTTCCACGTCTGCCCTCCTCCGTGCCCCATCTCCTGGTACCCTTCTATTCCCAGCTGCTCTCTCCACAGCTGCCCTCCCCGGCTCCTCCCTTCATAGTAATCATCACAGCCACCACATACTTAACTAAGTAATTACTTAATCAATCGTTAAACAAAGAATCTAAAGCATATCAAGCATGCATGCATGCATGTATTAATTGGAAGGTTAATTAATATTAACTACCCTCGGCCAGGTGCTCTTGGGCTTCGAGGCTCTTGCCACCAGTACTGCCAGGAACGACGGTCTCTCCTTGCCTTGCTTTAGCGTCGAGCTCTTGTCTGTCCAACTGTGATGCCATTTGAGGATGTCTTTATTGTAATTCAATTTAATCTCTTTGCTAGCTTACGTAGTTGTTTCTTTCACAAGTACTTGGATATCAGAGTGACGGTGACTGTGCGAGGGGAAATGACAAGTAAGGTGACAGACGCGACTTGCTTAGTCAGTAAAACTTGGATCTTTGAATCTAATCAAATGACACGTGTACTATTTCTACAGTAAAAAGTATCAACGTCATTCACCCAGTTATTATTATCAGTTATTATTCTATAGAGGCTCATGGGACTGGCCGCTTCCCCTAGGCCGTGGTAACAATTTGGGCTAATAGGTCGACATAGGCCCCTAAGTTCAAAGCTCTCGGGCTAAACGATAAGAGAGCTTGGGCCTGGGCTTGGCTTTTTAACCAATACATTCGTACTCGCATTCATGGCTCATATCCGCACACCATTTATCCATTTGTTAACCATATGTATTCAATAGGGATGCATACTCGTCAAAATGAGTATATTTTTTTGTTACAACCGAAGGGGCAACAAAGGCTGGTACTCTTCCTGCCAAAAGCAAGGGACCTACTTCTCATCCTAGTATCTTTTCATATTCTTCAGTTACAATACATTAGTATCTTTTCATATTCGTCACAATACATTAGTGTCTTTTCATAGTCTTTAGTACAAACTATCTCATTGAACTACTTTGAACTCTTTATTGACAATATTTCCTATTAAATCTCATTTAAACAAGTAGTTATTGTCAATGAAGCTACTAGTTTGAGCTCTCATGAAGCAATTTTTCTTTTCCACCAAAAAAGGAAAAAAAATTAATATAAGTGGACGTTTTCTTAATATTATTAGTGAGAGTATATTTTTAATTAATCTTGTAGATTTTTAGCCGTGCCATTTAAAAATTGAAAAGGAAAACTATCTTTTCAATTTAAAAAGCAAATAAACAATTCATTTACTCATTAGACTTGTTTAAGTAAGCTACGAAAGAAATCCACATGATATCAACCGGTTCAAGCAGTAGTCACACTACACAATTTATCACACTGTGCTTGGATATCATTGTTAGGACACAATTCGAATTATACAAACACAAAATGGACGTATAGATATTATGGTGTTTGATCATATTACGGGTTTTCTTATTAAGGACTCGTTTGAGATTACTTTTGAGAGGTTTAAAATAATTTTTAAAAATTAAAAATTAATTTTAATATTTAATAAAATTTTTAAGAACTTACTTTAATAAAATCATCTCATTTTATAAAAGTTTTTGAAAAATAAGAAATGAATAATTTTTTAGAATCTAATTTTGAGAATCAGTTGTATACATATATCCTCACATATAATGTGAAAATTCAAAATTATTTTTATTCAATTAGGAAATAACATTATTAAAATAAAAGAGATTATTATAATAAATTATTTTAGTTCTTTATTAGGCAATGAACATGCGTTGATTAAGCTGCAATTAGAAGATTACTTTTGAATTTGGCTTAGGCAGTCTTGGTATGCCAGCGGTAGAGATATGCAAATTTTTAATTGCTTTATTGCTTTTAGATGTTTTGAAAAGTCTCTTGTGGTTCTTGTCTAGATTTCTTTACTTTACTTACACCTTCATTTTATTCATTGTGAATAAGCTTTATATTTGATTGTTGTTGTTATTGGTAAGCCCTTTCATGTTGATCATGCTACGACCTTTGTTATTAGGCCTTTTGTTACTAAAGTCTTAGTGAAGTATGATGTCTTGCAGTCTTTGTTTTCGCGTCTATGGATCAGTGAGGGGTGATGATGGTTTTTGGCAAGATGTCATTTTCTAAAAGATTTATGGGCATTGTGTTTAATGCAAGCACCTCAGGCACTTTGCTGACGCTTGTTATGTAACTAATCCTAGGCTTCAAACACCTTAGCAGTCTGTTGGTCAGGTGCAGGATATAGTTGCTTCGAATAAGGGTAACAAACCAATGTCAGATGCAAACATACAGCCTTGTGTGCCTTATGTGCCTCAGTATACGGTTGTTGAGATAGTTGGACCTAGGGGTATGATTTGGATATTACTATCCACGTTCTTATGGATAGGATAGAACTATAATTTGGCTTTGCAGTCTAATACTATTGTTGAAGCTTTTTGTCTCTCCTACTCCGGCCTTGGATGTTAGGGTTCAAGATTCTATGGTCCAAATTGAATCTAACTTAACTGTTGAGACTCAGGATCATGGTGATTCTTCTTTGTAGATCTTTGTTAAAATGACTGGTGATAATAATGATATTGTTTTGGATGATTTAGAATTTCAGAAAGTTTCCATAAGCTCAACTTTCTTCAGATTTGATGTGAAAGATCTTTGACATATAGTTGTGGCATTCATCTCTCATTCCACTGACATTCTTGCCCAATGTGATGAGGGTTTTAGTTTTGATGGGAACTTGATAGTTGATAATCATTTCTAGTATGAGCTTGAGGGTATTAGGGGGCTTGATCTTAGCCTCGATTTTAGTGTTGTTGGCTTACGTGCCTCTAGTTCAAAGAAGACTTCACATTAGTCACCACTCGAAAGTATCATAATCTACACTCTAGACGTTAACTCACCTTCTTATGGTTTCATTTGTTCGATTTTATCTTATTTTATTCTCTTTAGTTTATTCTTTGTTCTTTTATAATTTGTGCTATTTCTTTTATTAGTTGTGTTTGTTCTTTAGTTTTTTTTCTCTCAAAGGGAGGGTGGGCAAGTGCAAGAAATTTTTACCCTCCCACCTCCAAGGACTTGAATCCGGACCGCCACGGTTCTAGCATCGAGCATTGCGACCAACCCGACCACGGCCTTGGGAGCTTGTTCTTTAGTTTGAAGTTAGAGATCTTGGTTTGTGTTCCTCTCTAAATGTATTTTATTTTATTTAATCTACAACTAAAAAATCTCGTCTAACTTCTCACATCATGATAGTTTATAATTAAATAATGTATTTTATTTATTCTCTTTATAATGAATTATTTTTATAACATAATTAATTATTATTATTTTAAAAATTATAATATTACTGATTTAAAATTTTAAACAAACGCGGCCAGTTCTCATTAGGCTTGACCTAGTGATGGACAGTTGAGGGAAGTTTGAATTTAGAATTTACACGAAATTCAAATACTTTGTCCCTCGTAAATGTCAATAGGGATCAAATTCATATTGTAATTACTGTACATTGCATGGCTAATTGAAAATAAATAACTAAAATAAGTAAACAGCTATCATTTTTTATTTAAAAAGTGAAAATACGCTACCAACGTTGATTTACAGGTTAACCGAGTAAAGGAAAGCGACAAACAATTCCACCCCACTTGACATCAGCCAATCGCAATACTCGCATTACACCAGACTTGTCAGCACGCATGGGGCCGCCGTAAAACTGGAGAAACTGAAGCAACTTCGAAAATAATCAAACACTCAGGAGGGAAGCAAGAAGAAGAGAGGCAAAACCCAGAAGCACTTCTCTTATTCTTCTCCAACTTCCCGCTATAAGCTTTTGAACATTTGTTTTCTATGGATAATAAGCGAGAGAAAAACCCGGGCCCAGTTCCGAAGAAGACGATCCCACCGTACATGAAGGCGGTCTCGGGTTCTCTCGGAGGGATCGTGGAGGCGTGTTGTTTGCAGCCAATCGACGTCATCAAGACGAGGTTACAGCTGGACACAACTGGGACTTACAAGGGAATTATCCATTGCGGCGCCACCGTCACGCGTACCGAAGGCGTGCGGGCTCTGTGGAAAGGATTGACGCCGTTTGCCACCCACTTGACCTTAAAGTACACTCTCCGAATGGGATCGAATGCTGTGTTTCAATCGGTGTTTAAGGATTCTAAAACGGGGAAGATTAGCAATCACGGTCGGCTAATGGCTGGCTTTGGTGCCGGTGTGCTCGAAGCTCTCGCTATTGTTACCCCTTTTGAGGTTTGTTTTTGTGATTACTTTTTTTTTTATTTTTTGTTTTTTATAATTGGTGGGATTGTGAACCTTTTTCTGGGAAATTGTTTTTACTTTTGGATTTTGGGTGAATTTGTTTTGTGTTTGTTTGAATTCGGTGGTTAGGGTTGTGCCGTGTTTCTATGTTCTATATGGTTTACAATTTGTATAGGTGTGCGTGTCATTGGAAATGGAATATAGGGATCTGTTTGTAGCTATGGCACTTCTGCTTAATTGCAATGCGCTAATGCAGTAGCTGCGGATTATAAGCCATATTATCTCAGTCCCCAACATACCCGTAATGCTTTTGTTCTATTATATCCTTTCAGTTATCTTGCAAAGTAGGTATTGTGATTCGAATGATGAATGAATCGGTATTGTTTGTTTTCCATATTTGAGCGATAATGTTTTTATTACATGTATTGATTTATCTAGTCTCCTTGGCTGTGATTGTTTGGTGGTCATCTCTCGAAAATGAAATGAAACCATGGTATTTGGTCATTGGCATTTTTCTTGGAATGAAAGTGCTTTACACCGGCGAAGCTGGAAACTGAATATGATGTGTGTTATGTAGTCATAGTAGTATTGGTGATTGCTGCTTCAGAATGCTGTTCAAATAATTATATTAGAAATGTTAGGTTGTAGGGCTAGTTCTGAGGTCCTGGTCAGCTAAGAATGACCTGAATTTTAGGCAATGCAGATTAAAACTACGTCAGTGGTAGTTTTAAGATAGAAAAAGATGGTCATTTCCTTGTAAAGGATGTCATATGTGAAAAACCAGACAGGGATTTTCTAGTCCTCAGTTGAGTTGAGAATTTGATTGTGTTGGTTATTTGACATGCTTGACTTCCTTAGATTGGTGAAGATTTCAAGATCATCTATTTATTTGAGTTTAATGGTGATCGAGTGCAACATAGGGTTTACATTTCTTGAGCAACCTTGCATATGGTCAATTTGCAAAAGGTTTAGATTACTCAATGCCCTGTCCTCTAAGTGCTAGCTTGTGTCTGCTAGACCATGTAATGAAAAACACTTTGTACCTGATGAGATTCTCACTTTCCTTCTGTTACATCACACTCTTCCATAGATGATGTCATATTGTTTTTTTTTTTTAATAACACTGATGATGTCATATTTTCTTTTATATGAGGATAATGGTTCAAAGTATCTACAGTTGAATGACAGTGCTCTAAAATAGATATGGAATTACAAACAATAAACAAAAACTGCAAGTTAAATTAATTTTTTTTCAATTTTTGTGGTTGTGTATAAATTTCAAGAAACAGTCATGTCATTTAACTGCTTTTTTCTTAATCTGCCCTGTTACTATACGTTAGCGTAATGAAGTTGCGTATAAGTTGGACTGATTCTGGAGTGATGCAGGTGGTGAAAATTAGACTGCAACAGCAGAGAGGGTTGAGTCCTGAGCTTCTAAAGTACAAGGGTCCTATACACTGTGCTCGTATGATCATCCGTGAGGAAGGCCTCTTTGGACTCTGGGCAGGGGCTGCCCCAACTGTTATGCGCAATGGGACAAACCAAGCTGCCATGTTTACAGCCAAAAATGCTTTTGATGTACTCTTGTGGAAGAAACATGAAGGTGATGGCAAAGTCCTCCAACCATGGCAGTCCATGATATCGGGATTCCTTGCAGGAACAGCAGGTCCAGTATGCACTGGCCCTTTTGATGTTGTCAAGACAAGGCTGATGGCACAGAGCCGAGGTAGGGGTGAGTTAAAGTACAAAGGCATGGTCCATGCAATCAGAACAATATATGCTGAGGAGGGGCTTCTTGCCTTGTGGAGAGGACTCCTGCCCCGTCTCATGAGGATCCCACCAGGCCAGGCCATTATGTGGGCTGTGGCTGACCAAGTGACTGGTTTTTATGAGAGGAGATATTTTCACAATGCACCCTTATAGGTACTGTTTCATTGTTTTGCCTATTCTAGATTATAGTCGTAGCTAGCATGAAGCCATGAATTGCTTCGGCATTTCTTTGAGTTCTTAAGGATTCTTTGATTGAACACCAGTTTTTTTAGACTGAATCAGTAATTCGCTATGCCTAGGCAAGAGAAAATGTAGGTAGTTGCCAGATTTTCTCAGCCCTTGCTATCGCCATTTTCAAAGAACCTGACCAAATGCCTCTTCTTGTCTCATATTATTATTTAATGAGGATTGAACAAAGAAATAGAGCATGGATTTGCAAATGCATCAAAAAGATGCATCTTGTTTTCCTTATAATTAATCTTTTGTGAGGATCTTCATCCAGTTGCCAGCAATGCAATTTGTTCATTGGACTCAGCTACTGTTTGTTGCTTTTTCCACTACTATCATGAAAGCTTCGAAAGTATACAAAGTGGAGATACAATTGATGTAAAGACGTGATCCTATCAGCACCTATTTATTTGTGGCTTATGGCGCTAGTTCATATTTCAATTTGCCCAGACGACAGGTATTGCAGCTACTCTTGCAGTAGGTAGGCAGCGCACGCGAAGTGCAATTTTAAGGAAATTTTGTTTCATATGCAATTCCATTAAGTCCTTTGCTGAGGACATAAATATTAAGCATCAAGAGGATGTTTTCCAGAAACCAAAACCCTGAAAAAACCAAGCCATCTAGGCGCCTGGCTTTGCCCTGATACGACATGCAAGAACCAGCGAACCACATTACTGGATGTCTGGATTCTTTTAATCTTGCACATAAGTTCGCTGTTAACGAACCTTGGGACGTTTAATTAAACTAATTCGGCTAACTGATTCGGTTTTATTTTGTTGGAACTCCAAACAAAAGTTGCATGATTGAGCTTGCGTTGCCCATTCTACCATTTCTGATAAAGGAGAGGCTGAACTGATTTAAATCTTTAGTACAATGTTAAGAGAGAATAAGTGCGCATTTGGTATAACTTGGTGATAAGTATTCATTTAATTTTATAAATTCTTTTTAAAATTTTTATTGTTTTTTAATTATTTTTCAATAAATTTTTAAAATTAAATAAATTATTTTATCTCTATTACTAAAATCCCAAATTTTAAATTTTTAAGAATAAAAATTAAAAAAATTAAAGTACTAAAATATGTTAAATATCTTTTAATTATTTTATAATTTTATTTAATTCCTTTCATAACAAAATTTTAAATAATTTACCTATTTTGCAATTATTAATAATAAAAACTCTTATTAACTAAAATTTTTTAAATAAAAACTCTACTTATAAAAATTCTATTAACAAAAACTCCACTTAGATGTTATTTAAAAAATTATACCAACCAGAACCTAAATATATATCAAGCAGAAAAGCTATAACTCCGCTTAAATAGATTTTATTTAAAAGATTATACCAATCAGAACCTAAATATATATCAAGTAGGAAAGCTATAACTCTCCTCAAGCACTCTCAGTACAACAAAATGCATTACTAACTGAAAACAATATGGATCAAAAATACACCTCCGTCAACATGAAGCATCTTCGACCGCCCATAAATCAAGACAATTTCCGAACATCTATATCTAAAGATCTCTCCTCCCAAATGTATTAGGCTATTAGGTACAGCACCTGTAGGGCAAAACGAAAAAGGGTTGGTTAAAACTGCACGAAAGAAATTGGCTTTTGTTTCACATAGTGTAGCTAAACCAATTCTACCTTGGAAGAACACACGAATTGATAATTTAAAGAGATACCTGAAAAATCTCATCGCAAAGTTTATCAATTTCCCATCCCAGCAGCATCATATGTTTAACCCAACAATTAATTCCCACTTTTCTTGCTTCTGAAGTCCTCCTTTAACGATGCAAATTTTTTCTTGCACTGAATTACCGTCTTCCCAGGAACAGCAGTTGCAACTCGCTCCCATCGCTGACTGGTTTCTTTTGGGAAGGTTTTTAGAGCCTGAACCAGTGCTCTTTCTTGTACAGCAGACCAAACATCTTGATCTGAACTAGAAGAAACTCCATTTGCAGCAGCCACATCAGCAGGTTTTTGACTAGTTGAACTTGAAGACTCTTTTGAGGCATCCGCCTTTGCACCACTGTTTTGAACTACTTGAGGGGTTGATGCCCCTACCACTTCCTCCCTAGTTGTAAGGGGAGATGCAATGGACTGTGCAGGTTTCCTCTTCTCAAGAAATGAATCAAAAGCTTTGGCACCATCGGGCTTCTGCAGGAGAACTGTTTTGGTTGCCTTCAGAATTTCTTCCACAGATCTTCCTGTACCAACGTACTCTGAAAGAACCTCCCACCTACGCAATGTTCCTTTGGGGTATTTCTGCATTCCTTTTCTCAAGAGCTCAATCTCTTCCTTGCTCCAAGGTTTCTCCTTTTTCTCAAAGTTTTTTAATAGTGTACTTCCATTAGCCTCCACTGAACCATTCTGCTGGACATTCTTCTTTTCATCTTGTTTCTTGGCCTCAGATTCATCAGCATGCCCAACTGCATTCCTGATGAGTTTTGCTTGTTCTAGCCCTTCACTTTTTTCCATCCTATCACACAAATTTCTCAGCTGCTCCAAATCAAATGACATGCATAAACTTTCCACATCCTCCGAAGAGACATCAAGCAAATGCTGGGATGTAACAGATGCTGAAAGTGTTCGCAGACGAGTCCTCTCTTTTCGCAAGAGCTTTTTCTCTTTTTCCTTTACCTTCCTCTGTTGTAAAACAACTTCAGCAGCTCGTTTCTCCTCCTCTACTTTCCGACGTATCTCCTCTTCAGCAGCCCTGGCAGCTTCTTCCTCCTGCAACTTCTTTGCCAGATACTTAGCCTCCTTTTTCTTCTGCTTCTCAGCTTTCTCTGCTTCTTTTCTCCTCAGTATTCTTGGGTCTCTCTTATAGGCATTATCAACAAGTGTGCGTATTCGTGCATATTCTTCCTTCCTAGCCTTTTCTGAAAGTTTTGCATTCTGCCGCTCCATCCATCTCTTATGATCTCGAGACTCAGCTTGTTCAAGATCAAACTCATCTGCATGCGGAAACTCCCGCCAGCTTTTAAAGCTGTACCAAAAATTGTAAAAATTATCTACTTCCTTTAAAGGAGTATTCTCATCGCCTAATGATGGTATCGGTTGGGTAACAGACCACCTTCCATTCCTCATAAACGCTGGACCAAACACCTTGTAAAAGTCTTGTGGGGCACAATCTGCTGGGATTTCATCATCAAACTCATCGGTGGAGTCATAAATTCTTCTCTTCACAGGGTCGATTAAAACTTCATAAGCTTCTTGGACAGCCTTAAAGTGGCTTTCTATCTCATCCTTCTTTGCTTGTTTAGCAGCTTCAGTTTCCTCAGCAAGAAGAAGTGCAGCCTGCTTGTCAGGATGATACTTCAAAGCTGTCTCGCGGTAAGATTTTCTAATCTGATCCTCGGTGGCAAGATATCTTAAATGGCTCAATCCCAATAATGCATAGTGATCTTGTTGATTGCTTCCTTCACCAGACTTCTTTTTACCTTTGCTGCTATATGACTCATATGATGGCAAAGATGTTTGTTCCTTATCATTTGACACTTTCAGCTCATCAACTTCAGCATCTTCCTCACAACCAAGGAGTTTAAGAGCAGCAGCATGAAAAGAATGACCAGCAGGTTCATATTTAGAAGCCTTTGAAGGAAGGCAATTAGAAGAAACAAAAATTGGCTGTCTGTCTATGAGCTCTTCTGAATAGGAAATTAGTCGAAAGCTTGCATGGACTACCATGATGCTTAGATACAACAAGCTACTATCAATTATCCTCTATATGTATGAACCCTTCGGGCTTCCAATCTGCAATTATTACCACACTTTCATCAGCAAGCCGCGTCAAAATAATACAAAAGGTGCCAAAAATTAATACGGTTTTAAAGTCAATAAGGAATTTTCTATAAGAAGAGAATCAATTTACACTCAAACAAACACATCAAAGACAAGAAGATCTAATCTCAATAAATGTTCATAATTAGACCACAAATTCAAGACAAAATACATTAGAACTTTATTTTCTGAAAACAAGCCTATATATACATTTGTAAACTACTATATTGCCACAAAATGATGAATTGAACCAGTAAAACTTGCTCGTGTCAAACACACACTGAAAAGAATTTGGAATGGAAAGAAAATTAAAACCCTAGCATTCATTTAAATCAGCTACTACAAACAAATGATCCTCGATTTCATACATCTACAGGCAATTTATCACAATGAAATTAAACTACTAAAAGATTAGAACACAAATTATTGATTAATAATTGCACGTAGCTTAAGAATCAATTGGGATTAAGGTTTTATGTTACTGTAAAAATAAAAATTAAATATATAACTATTAACCAAATCAAAAGATGGAAGCTATTGTACAAGCAGATTATAGAAAAAACAATAATTATGAACAGACTCGAGATTATGTATAAAACCAAAAAAAAAAAAATGTAAAGATTATGCGAGGAGTTGAAACTAAACTTTGATTGTGCGGTGGCAGCAGAAGAGCCGAAGAGAGAAAGCGAGAGCGAGAGCGGCCGAGGCGAAAACTCTCGAGGTAAACAAAACTCAGAGAGGTGGAGCTTATGAATCGATTAGGGTTATAAGGTTGGCTCTTCTCTCAGCTATATATATCTTACCTGCTTTTTTTTTTTTTTTTGAAAGCGTGAGATTATAACATTGACTTAAAATTATAACTTTTATTATATAAAATTATAATTGATATTTATAAATTAAAATATAATTAAGATTAATTTATTTAATTTATATAAATTATTATTTAAATTTAAATTTTAAGTATTATTTAAATTTAATTTTTATTAATATTTAAAAATATATACTTCTCACATTTAAATAAAAAAATAAATTATTTTCATTCAATAAGTAATAAAAAAATTCTCTTATAATATGTTTACAAGAACTCAAATTACTGTCCTCTAATTTAAAAAAAATATTAGAGGACGGCAGCTCTGATGATCAAATTCGATTTTGTTACCGGAGACAAAAAAAAAAAAAAAAGTCAAAAGAATTTGTAATTATTTGTTTTTAAGGTAAATTTCATCACCCTCCCCTAAGGTTTGGGGTATTCTCAATTTTATAAAATTTTATAAAAAAAATATTCATGTATTATCAAATATCTCCACTTTTGTTAGTATTCATTTTCTTATATGCTAGGTAAGCGAGGGTAAGTTCATAATTGAATAAATTAATGATAAAAATTTTGAAAAATTTAAGATTTTTACATTTAATTCTGAATTTCATTCATCTCTTTTATCCACCAAAATCGAAGCATTGTGGCTCAAAAAAATTCGTTTCATTTTCTTTATAACAAATCGATCAAGTACTTTGGCCACAAACTAGAGACCTTGACAACAAAGCCGACAACTCCAATATCAACGATGAGCAATTCACAACTGCAGGGTAAGAGAGTATATGCCAGTGAGTTTTGTCACCAAACAACCAATCATCCAGTTATTTTGGAGCCGTGAATGGCGTATTATTAGTTTCTTTTAAAGCATGTTATTTTCATTAATTGAAATTAAAATTTATGGTGAAAAATAACAAACATGTCTCAAAATTATTTGAGAATGTAGCTTACTCTCCATATTTTTCCATTGATTCATGTTAGTTGTAGTTAAATAATTAATCCAAATCATGTTGAAGATAGATCTAAGTTGAATATCTTTGTGGTCTTGTAATTGATTGAAAATGAGTGTTGAAAATTGTTTGAGATATTTAGCTATTTGCTTCTCATTTTTTTTTTCCATGGATTCATGATAGATGAAAATGTTTGTTAAAGATTAACTTGAAGTGTATATAGACAGTATTTTGTTAAAGGGAATTTTGTTTTAGTTTTTATCTTTTTTTTTTATAGTTTATATTGTGATATTTACATGCCTTAGATTATGGAAACTAAAAATGGCTTGCTACATTCTTTTTTATTAGATCAATGAGTTTAGGCTATAAGAATTGTTTGCTGCATTTAATTGATTGTTTTATTTGCATGGTATATTACGGGAAAAGCAAAATATAATTCAATTGTTTTATATATCAATTTGAATGTGATTTGAAATTATCAACTATAAAAGGATAAAATTTATTTCTTATTATATTTTCAACTGAAAGTTAATAATGCCTTCTTTTTAGTACTTAGTATGCACTTTTTTTTCGTATCTTCTAGTGGTGATGCTACTGCTTATTTTGAATTTTGATTGGTATATTCTATTAGTACATTAATGTGATCAAAATATGTTGTAGGGATTATAAGTTTTGGATTTTAATTTTTGTTTCATATGATGAAGCTATTTTAATTCCTTCTTTTTAATATCAATTGTGTTCATCCACGTTTGCGATTCTGGTCTTTCTCATTTGAAGGCAAACACATTCATGTGATCAAAATATGCTATAGGGATTATAGGTTTGTAAAACTTAGCAGTAGGATGTTTCAATGTCTTTTATTTTATAGTAATATGCAAATTGCTTTTGCAATATGAAATTGAAAATATTTCTCTTATCACGTTAACTTGAGTAGATGATGGATGATGTTTGTGTAAATTTAAGTTATTTGTGTTTTCATTTGCAATTTCACCATTAAAATACCTCTGTAACTAATAAAAAGTTGCATGTGTAAAATGAAAGCAATAGTGGCATTTCTAAGTGGAGTATAATGAGCTGCTAAGATGAGGATTCATGACTTGTAATATTTATTATTGCTATAGTTAGAATAGATTGAATAAACTGAACTCTTCTTATTCTAGATTTTTTTTTTCTTTGTTCTAGATTTTTTTCCCTTTATTTATTCTACTTCTAGTTTCATCTTTAGCATATTCTATAATTTGCATGAGCAAATGGAGAATAAGATGACAAAATATGCTAAAATAAATGAAAAAAAAAAAGAAAAGAAAAGATAGCTCTACTTCACAAATAAGTAGAAGAGAAAAGGGCAACGACTGAAGTTGTGAAGAAGAAATACTTAATGTATATAAGATGACGACAAAGTATTTTACAACTAGAAATAATTCAAAAATGATATTATTGCTTTTGAAATTAAATTATATTTTGTACCTTGTATGTATGTATATATGTGTGTGTGTTTGTAATTTATATTTTACATTTTCTTAAGACATCTATGTATTATTATTATTTTTAAATCTTAATGTAATTAAAATATTAATGTCTGAACTTATTGCACTTTGTCTGATGAATTATTTTTTAGTTGATGAATGTTCGATGTCTTTTTTTTTTTTCTCAGAGTGTTTTAAGTGTTGTATGTCTAATGTGATATTGGTGCTAAGGCAAAAGGGTTTTTTCTAAGTCTTTTTGGGTGCCAAGGGTAATTTTGTCGTTAAGTCAATCAACAAACAGTCAATGCATGGAAATACAAACAGAAAGGAAGGTGTCTAATAATAGGATATTTTCTATCAAACTGAGAATACTCCAAACCTCAAGGGAGGTTTCTAAAAATTATCTCAATCCCAATAATGCGTAGTGATCTTGTTGATTGCTTCCTTCACCGGACTTCTTTTTACCTTTGCTGCTATACAGCTCATATGATGGCAAAGATGTTTGTTCCTTATCATTTGACACTTTCAGCTCATCAACTTCAGCATCTTCCTCACAACCAGGGAGTTTAAGAGCAGCAGCATGAAAAGAATGACCAGCAGGTTCATATTTAGAAGCCTTTAAAGGAAGGCAATTAGAAGAAACATAAACCGGCTGTCTGTCTACAAGCTCTTCTGAATGCATGATGCTTAGCAACGACAAACTTCTATCAATTACCCTCTATGTGTATGAACCCTTCGAGCTTCCAATCTGCAATTATTACAGAACTTTAATCAGCAAGCCACTTCAAAATAATACAAAAGATGCCAAAATTTAACGGTTTTCAAGTCAAAAAGGAAATTTCTATAACAAGAGAATCAATTTACACTCAAACAAACACATCAAAGACAAGAAGATATAATCTCAATAAAAGTTCATAATTAGATCCCAAATTCATGATGAAATACATTAGAACTTTATTTTCCGAAAATAATCATGAACAGATTATACAAAATATCGTACGAGCAGATTATACAAAAAAAAAAAATAATCATGAACAGACTCGAAATTATGTATAAAAACCAACAAAAAAAAATGTAAAGATTATGTGAGGAGATGAAGCGAACCTTTGATTGTGCGGTGGCAGCAGAAGAGCCGAAGAGAGAAAGCGAGAGTGATAGGCTGCTACTGACAATTAGCAATTTGGGAGCAAGAATTGAAAAAGAGAAATAACAGAAAGATGAAGCCAGAGGGGGAACAAACGACAGTTTTGGGCAATGATACTCTTATTATCCTTAAACTAAGTAAAACACTCTTTATGTGGAGTATAACTCAATTCTATTAAAATATCCATTTCTTTCTACCTAAGTAACCGAAACTTTTTTTTTTTTTCCGATAAGTCTTGTGAGAAGCACTGCTTAAAACATTAATATTATAGAGAGTTAACTCCTCGTATTTAGGTTTAAAAAACTATATTTTTAATAGTTAAAAAATTTATATTTTATAAGTGGTCTGTCAAAGGTCTAGTGACTAAGTAACAGAAACTTAATAAAAACAGAAAATATAATAAGATTAGAGTTATAAGGATAGCTCTTTCTAAGCTATATATATATCTTACCTGGTTCGATTTTGATACTAGAGAGAAAAATATATATATAGTTATAAGATTATGTAATTATTTATGTTTATTATTTATACAAAAAATAAAAACTATTTATATATTATTATTGCAACAATTAGTGAATTATTTCTGTTTACTTATTTGAAAAACAAATTGGAATTTTTTTATTTCAAAATTTTCTAACCTGCTGGTAATTTGTTTTGTTTTTTTATTAATTAGTACTTTAGTAAACAAAAAAGTGATTTGTTTGTTAAATGCGTGAAGTCTAAAATTTTATTAAATTTATATATTTTTAAAATTTTATTTTTTAAACTTATGTATGAATTTTAGACATTTACATTTTAATAGAAAAAAATTTTGAGACTTTTATTTGAATAAGAAAATGTTTGAATAAGAAATAAATATTATATTTCAAAAATATCTATATACAAGAACTTATTTCTTAAACTATAAAATCTAATCCTTTTTAATTTTGATTTATAAGGAAATAAATCTTAAATAACTATATTTGTGATTTTTTATTATAAATATAAATAAGATGATACTTATATTCAAATATTAATAAAATAAAAATAAACATATCATTTAGATATTTGTATTGAGACTCATTCATATTTCAAATAAAAAAAAAACACTACCATTTTTCAACTTATATTGGATTCCATTCTAAATAATATATAATTTATCTATTACATTAGATTTTTTATAATTAAAAAGTTTACTTATTCATCCACTATACATTTAATGAACAAATGTCACATATTTATGATAAAATATCTTGTGTTAAGATAATAAGATAAATAAGATTTAAACTTTAAAATATTTTGTTACGTAGATAAATTAAGCTGCTAATTAAATAATTATTATGGTATTTAATAAGATGTGTTGTTGCAAAGTACATACTTATGGTAATTTTGATTACAAAAATTATTATTTTATTATTTAATAATCAAAATTAGATATAAATTTAAATTATCTTTTGTTTATATATTAGATTTATAGAAAAATAAGATATAATTATATTTTATTTAAAAATATTAAAATTAATAGAATTAAAAAAAGATGTAGTGACTTAATTAATAGAATGTTGATAAAAATAATTTTATTAATACTTTTAAAAATTATTGTCAGAATAAAAAAATTATGAATTAAATAATTTTTTAAAATTTTATTAAATATTATTTTTATTAAAAATTATAAAATAAATAGCTTATAGTATTTCAAATTGATTCTAAATGGGACCTCTATATATATATATAAAAGAAGAGACTGAAAAGCAAATCTAGGATTACGGTCCAGCATAAAGGTTTGTGCAAGAGCTACGTGACAAATATATAATTGGCGTAAATTACGATAATCATGACACGTTAAGATTATAATCAATAAAGAGTGGTTAATGGATAAAAATGAGTTATTTTTGTCTTTAATTGAAATAATAAAGCTATAATATTTTTATATTTATTTTTGAAGTGGAGAAGGTTGGAAAAAGTCAAAATCAAATTTTAACATTGACCTTTACATAATTCGAATTCTGCAGTAAAAGAAAATTAATTGAAAATTATTTAGTTTAACCCAAAGTTAGGATATGAATTTTAAAAAAATTATATTAATAATACTTTTAAAGTTATAAATACATTTATGTCAAAATAAAAGTTTTATATTTTTCTTGTGTGATATCATAGTTTGACCAAATAATTTTTAAGTAATTTTTTTTTTTAGTTTGAAAGAAGAGAGGGTGTTAAAAAGTTAATTTAAATTTTATTAGTCCCTTATGCTTTTATAAAAAAATAATAATAAAAATAATTCAAGATTTTTTTATTGAATCAAATAGAACAATACATCACTTAAAATCCAGACATAAAATATGTTTAGTTAGGTATATTTAAACATATTCCGATTTCAAATAAACAATATTTAAATATAAGTTTCAAATTTGATTTTAATATTATACTACAAACAGGTGTATAAATTCATGAAAAATAACTATTAAAACCAACGGAGGTACAGAGTTCTGTATACAAAGCGCAATAAAAACCCAGCAAATGTAAATATATATATAAAACTTACATTAAGAAGACTTTAACCTTTCACTGATAAATGCAAATATAAGTTCATCTTTCAAGAAAGGGAAAAACTTTTATTTATTTTTTCATGTCAATTATTTATTTATTTATTTTTTTTGGTGAAGGGATAATTTCGTGTCAAATGAATATGAAAAAGCTTTAAGCAATGGAAAAGCACTTTTGTATCTGCTGAAAATGCTTCGCGCGTAAGCCAAACACTGTTTCTGCAATCTGTTACTGTGCGCACTCTCGCATTCACCTTGCCCACGGAGAACCAAGTAGAAGCAGAAAAAATAACTACCAATTATAATAATAAAGGGAAAAGAAAAAAAATAAAAATAAAAAAAAATAAGGAAACACAAAAACCCTAGCCCGAGTATATATGTGCACATGTCCTATATAAGCCGACGCTGCCATAACAACCAAACCCTAGCTCTTTCTATCGAGCCACCTCTTCAGTCTTCACTCTCTCTCTCTCTCTCTATATCTATCTCGTATTCTATTTTTTTTTATATCTGCCGTACCCTAGCTTCACCGCCGTCAAGTGAGTTCCCTGCGTTAACGTATCAATTTGCTTAATCTTAATATGTATTAAACTTTAAACAGAACTCTCATTTCCCGTGTTTCTTGCAGATTGTTTGGTAGATTTTTTCTACAGAAATCAAAACGATGTCGGACGATGAAAGGGAGGAGAAGGAGTTGGATCTCACTTCTCCTGAAGTCGTCACCAAATACAAAAGCGCTGCTGAGATCGTCAATAGTTAATACCTTCTCACTCAGCAATTATTTATTGTGATTGTTTCTTTTTTTTTGGGTAAAAAATTGCAAATAGATTGTAAATTTACCCAGTGCTTGTAATGCTATATATTTATATATATAAAGATTGATTTTTGTTACATGTTTTATTGAAGCTGAAACTTTGCTGAGGCTTTGCAGTATTTTAATAAACGTATATAAAATCTTTAAAAATTTCAGAGGCGTTGCAGTTGGTAGTATCAGAATGTAAACCTGGTGTTAAGATTGTTGACCTTTGTGAGAAGGGAGATTCATTTATTAGAGAGTAAGTTATTGTTATTCTGGCCAACGGCAATTTGTTTGGAAATATCTATTCGTACATAGAATGGTTCTGTTAATTGGTTTTTGTTGTTTGTGTTTAAGACAAACCGGCAACATGTACAAGAATGTAAAGAAGAAGATCGAAAGGGGTGTTGCATTCCCAACTTGTGTTTCTGTTAACAACACTGTCTGTCATTTTTCACCACTTGCAAGTGACGAGTCCGTCTTGCAAGAAGGTGACATGATCAAGATGTAAGCATTTTCTATACTTGGTTATTTATGTCCTTGAGTTACACGTGCATTGTTTACACAGCGGGAAAAATTTATGTCTGGAGGGAGGATTAATTGTGGCTTTTTAATTGATGCAGTGATTTGGGATGTCACATAGATGGGTTTATTGCTGTAGTTGCACATACTCATGCCCTCCAGGATGGGCCTGTAACAGGCAGGGCAGCTGATGTTATTGCTGCGGCAAATACTGCTGCTGAGGTTGCCTTGAGGCTTGTGAGGCCAGGAAAGAAGGTAATCTCTTTGTGATAATGCAGTCTTTCTTTTGTTCCTCAAATCCGTTATCTGTTTTAGTTGGGTTGTTAAATGTTTGAAACATGAGCAGATTTTATATAATTTTGTTCTCATAATGTTTGTAATAGTGATTTAAGGATTTTACATGCTTGTTGTCAAAAGTTCAAGCTGTTCTTCAAATACTGAAGCTTCTGTTCTGTGGTTGCATTTGTATACTAGCTGCACCGTTAAATTGACTTGTTTTGGCGCTTTAGATTTGAGAAGTTGTGATTGGAAATAACGATTGCCATTCCTTTTATTCCAGTAAATACAAAACATTTGATTTAATTTTGAATTTTTGTAATGTGTGTTTTCGTTATTTTGTATCCCCTAAATGATGAATCTTTGTTATGAGCTATGGGCAAATATCCAAATGAAGCTCTTTTTGTCATAGTTACTCTGATAGGGGAATTTTGTGACTACACTAAACCGAGGAAGATGTCGACAAACTTTTTATTAATAGTTATATGTTGTTTGACAGTTTGAAAAGAAGGCAACTTTGCCGAGGTGATTAATTGCATGTTGATTTCCTCTTTTCCCTGTTGCCGATATTATCTGTGGCTTTAATAGGGCTGCTTATGGTTGATACCTCCACTTCAGTTGATACCTGTTGCCATGTGAGCCAACATCTTTTCAAATTTCTTTTAAATTGTCTAGGTTTTGAAATGATCTCTACATGACGAGAACTGTGAAGATGATGGTTGAAGCTCCAATGAAGCCTTTTCTAGTCATAGTTACACTGATAGAGTAACATTTTCTCCTTTTTTTTTTCAATAAACCCATTCACAGTTGTTTCTATTCTCTTATCGCTAAAGATTTTTTTTCCCAAGCATGTGCTGTCTCATCGTGTCTCCTTCATCTAATATTCCATATGATGAAGCTTATTTAAAGCTATGGGCTAACACTTAAATGTAGCTCATCATAATTACTCTGATAGGGTACTTTGTGTTTACTTCTCTTAGGGTGGAATTTAAGGAATTCTTGTGTTGGTGTAAGTAGTCTGTTTCAAAGGCAACCACGTCAAGGCTATCATTTTGTTATTGGTTTCCTCATGTCCTTGTTGCCTATACTAAAATTGGTTGCATTTTGTTGGATGGGAGCTGATGTTGATATTGTTGGCTCACATTCATTGAATTACAGCCTAACGATTTTTTTTCCTTGGATGCATAAGGGTACAAGAGACAAGTTTTTGCCTATGTTTGATATTATTTGATATCTCTATATGCATGGATGCTATGTTTGATTCATTTTTATTAGAAAATATACCTTTGTATAAGTTTTGTTATTCTGTTCTTTCTATCACTGTGTTTATTATCTATTCTCTTATGCGGCAGAACAAAGATGTAACAGAAGCCATTCAGAAGGTAGCTGCTGCATATGATTGCAAGATTGTTGAAGGTGTTCTGAGCCACCAGCTGAAGCAATTTGTGATTGATGGAAACAAAGTTGTACTGAGTGTCTCTAATCCAGATACCAGAGTTGATGATGCAGAATTTGAGGAGAATGAAGTTTATGCTGTAGATATAGTCACGAGCACAGGTGATGGAAAGGTAATCGTGGTGTCAGTATGAAGTCATACCTTGTTGTTGTGCGTTGTTTATGTAATCCAGATGTTGTCAGGAGAAAGATTTGAATTTGTGTCCTCAAGTTTCTTTATGTTGTACTTTGCAGCCTAAACTGTTGGATGAGAAGCAGACAACTATTTACAAGAGAGCCGTGGACAAAAACTATCACTTAAAAATGAAAGCTTCTAGATTTATCTTTAGTGAAATTAATCAGAAATTTCCAATCATGCCTTTCACTGCAAGGTTTGTTGTGTTTGCTCTTTCTTTTGCTTTTAATTTTGTGGTGCAGTGGTACATTTAATTATTCTTCACTGTACAGGGCTTTGGAAGAAAAAAGGGCTAGGCTAGGATTAGTGGAATGTGTGAATCATGATCTTCTGCAACCATATCCTGTTCTTCATGAGAAGCCTGGTAATAATTTGCTTAAATAAGTTATCTCTGCTACCACCATGATTTTTGTTGAGCACTACTAACTTTGTTTATGGTCTTACAGGTGATTATGTCGCTCATTTAAAATTCACAGTTTTACTGATGCCGAATGGGTCAGATCGGATCACATCTCATGGTCTGCAGGAGATTCAGTCCACCAAAACAATAGATGATCCTGAAATTAAGGCCTGGTTAGCCTTGGCCACCAAGACTAAGAAGAAAGGCGGCGGAAAGAAGAAGAAAGGTAGTATCTAGAAAGTGGATGGGCAAATTGTTAGTACTTTAATAGTTGTTATTGTTCCCAAAATAATATCTGTATTTGTCATTTGCAGGTAAGAAGGGCGACAAAGCTGAGGAATCAGCGGAAGCCGAGCCAATGGATGCAACAAATGGAGCTGCAACTCAAGAATGAGTGTTTATTTATTTGTTTATTTTCTTTCCTTTCCCCCAATTTTGATGCTTTGTTCACTTGTATCTGGTTGGTTATACAGTTTAATATAGTGTTTAGACAATGATTCTAACTGTATTATTCAGCAATCATATCTGCATCCATCTGCCCACTTAGCTGTATCTTTTTTGTTTTAATTGCCGTTGTTGAATATTTATTGAGACCTAGCTGAAAAAACCCCGCAGCATGATATGATAGATATAATTTTGCACAACCTTCAAATCAAGGCTTTAAATGTCCAATGATTTGTGTATTGGGGGTAGATTTCTCGACGATAAAATAGAATTGTTAAAGGGTGCTCCTTGGTGAGGCAAGTTCTGAGCCCTTAGTAATGTTTTCGAATGGCAGCGCAGCTGTCTCAAGCATACTCTAAATCATATAAGAACTCATCGATGTTGGTCTTGTTAGTATGGTTATAGCCAGTTTCGATTGTTAGTGAATTTCAAAGGAAAATATAAGTTTGTTAATCATGTTCAGAAAGCAACGGAAATTGATAGGGAAGATTAATTAAGAGAACATCATCTTTAAATAAGATGAAGATCATCACCTATTTTGTGGGTTGGAAACTAGGGACTTATGCGTTTCACAGGATTAATTTTGTTATGCATTTCTATACGTTTAGTTTAAACAAAATGTTTTGAGAATAATGAAGAATTCTTTATGGGGATACGGAGAATTTTTAGTTGTAATTTCCTGTGCCATGTCAATATATTATAGATAAAGTTTGGTTTGGAAACACATGCGTTAGGATTTTCTTGATCGTCCTATTTATACCATTGTACTTGAGTCTCTCAACGGAGCTACTTTATCGAGTACGTCATTTGTACATTGGATCTCAAAATTTGAAAGATTCGACTCTATTGCTATACTGTCGAGGGACAACTACTCTCAAGTTCTCAAGTCCTATCTGTAGCGATGCAGAGGTTGAGAAATTTTAAAGTACTTCAGGGACAAATAAAATTGATGAAATAGTCTATCTATATAATAAATATATAGATAGAGTGAGTGGAAATAAATGGGAAGAATTCTCGAGTGTTACACTCAGTTAATATTTAGTTCAAGTAAATAAACTATCAATCATATGATAATTTTTTTAAAATAAATATACACATAACATACATATATATATTAATTAAAAGTAATATTTTTCATATACTCTAAAATCTCACGAAAGGTTTGGAACATATCGGAGAATAGGAGGATTCCATCATTGATATGTACCGTCCGGGCTCTCCTCTGTGTAATTTAACGTGCAAGTTCATGCTGTAAATGATAAACGATGCATATGGCACAGCACTCTCCTTGCGGATGAGATTGAGTTGTTATGTATTAGATTTGTTTAGGTTGAGACTTGAGAGTTCTCATAATTTCCTACTATCATCATTTTCGTTTACATGTGCAGTTCTATTAAAAGCTTAAATTATTGCTGGAAAATTTTACATCGTTTGCAACAAGTACCTTGGAAAAATGTAAAGCTACAGAAAATCAGTTACCAACAGACGGCACTAAATAATTTGTAGCCCAATAATTCCAAGTTCCTAGCCCCAGCAAAATGGTCATTCACAACATAGTCTACATTCTTTTAACTCACCCTTACCTCACCAGCAAGCCTCGTAAAATTCTGCTAGAAATCTAAACCCCAACCTGTCAGCTAGAAACACTAGTAAAAGTAAGCTTACGAAATTCTTAATCTACATTACTAAACAGGTCAGCTTTTGAAGAACAGCTGAAGCAATACATCTCTTTCTTTTTCTCCCCCCTTCTATAAAGTTTTCATTTCATTTTCATGAGTATTAATAAATCTATAAAAACTCGATGCTGTCATCCTTGTTTGCCTTGGAAATGCAGACAAGAAAAGACCAGCAAACTATTTACAAGGTTTTATGTGCCAGAAAGTCATATACAAATGAAAATTTCAAATATGAATGAACTCACACTCAGCTCAATCAGCTAGAGAAAATTACAAAAAAAAAAAAAAAAAAGAAATGTTGAAACCGCCAATTCAAGTCAAAATCACCTGTGAAAGCAAATATAGCTGTCCATTAGATGGGCAATCCAATAAAGAGGCATTGAATAATAATCAGAAACTCATGTTTGAGACTGCTTCACATAGAAAAGTTTAATGAAAGACAAAATAATTCTGTTTCAAACGGCATCCCATTGCATAGAACAGCTTATCAAAGTCTGGAAGAGAATAGAAATGAAGCGCTAAATGGAAACATTGTAATCAAAGAGGATAGAAAGAACTTACAGCAAACTCTCCATGAGTGGGAATAATGAAAAATTTAAATGCTCTGGACATGAGACACAAAATAATAAGATGGACATTATCACCAAGCCTACTGCATCTTCAACGCCTGCTTCAATTGCATTAGTGCAGAAGAATGTATTCTACTCATGGTCGAATTAAATGATTCCCCATGAAGGGTCGCACATGTTTGAAGATTCTCCCTCACTGAGTTTTCCAATGACAACTGATGGACTGGATCTGAAAACTTGATCTGGAAAAGCAACGAACAATATCATCATAATGAAGTTATTGCAGTCTATTTAGTCAGTGTTTGACATTTAGAATCTTCAGGTATATTCCAAGAATGTTCACCTGTCTCCTCCTTAACTCTTTACTTGGAATAGTGCCTTCACTGTGATATTTGCTGGAACTCATATTGTCACCACTGCCATTCATCAGAACAATAACGGATAAAGATAATTGCCACTTCTAAAATAATCCTTACTAAATAAGTAAAATATGTGAACATAGAACCACGGGGCATGTAACCTTGACTCTTCCTCAGCCAAGTCATCATTTCCACCCAAAATTACACTTGTACATACACTGCATAGTAATATAAAATAATCATCAATACAGGTATGAAAGGTGATCCAATACTCTGATTGCAACTCGTGCATAAATATTAAATATTGAACTCACACCTAAGGATCTGATCAAGTTTGTCAAGAACTTGAGGTAGTCTCATTGTCAAAATTATAGAAAGGGCTAAGGCAAATATCTTCTTCTGGACTGAAGATACATTGTCTACCTGTTTACAGACATCAATAACAATAATTATTAGTCACACTATAATAATAAGTTAGCTCAATTCAAAGGCAATCAGACCAAAACTTAAATAGATAACTGTCAAGTTCCAGTTAAAACATTTTGAAAACCAAATGCTGAGTCAATTTGTAACCGGGAGGAGAGGAATGCTCAATGCCAGCTGTGAGTCCCAATTTTTCCCTTTTATGACTATTAAATCACACAAATTAACAACAATGCATAAAGCACTAAAAAATAATAACGCTAGGACCATATATATGTGTGCAAAAATTAACTTTTTTCCGAAATCTCAGAAACTCGTGGAGACTAATAAAAATTGATTTTTGAATAAGTCCACCAGTAGAGAGATCTACATTTAAACACTTAAATTTTAAATCAACCCAACTGCAAGTAACATAATTCAGCTTTTGATATTTCAAAATATATGCAAACTAGTCAAATTAGATAAAACATAAAATTAACAGTAGCTTCAATAATCTCCAAACAATCCTTCATGATGTATGCTCCACTAGTCCACTGACCTTGTCAAGCCATATGTCAACCAGACAAAGAAGTATATTTTCTTCAATTGGAATACCCGCTTGCTGGAGTAGTAATGATAGTGATGGTTCAGATGTTAATTGTGCAAGGTAATTGGTATTCATCACCAAAATCCTCGCCAGAATAGCAGCTGAAGACGCTTTAACAGCTGTCTTAGAAGGATCATGGTCGTCTCCTCCACTCAAACATATTACAATCAGTTTCTAGCAACAATGAAGCAGCAAATTATTGTTAAAAAGTGCCAAAAGAAAAACTGATCACAAATTGGGAAACTAAAATCACCAAAGATTTGCCCTCTAAATACAAGGAGGATCAACCAATCAGGCTTCTTTGTGTTATGCAACAGGTCTTGGGATCAAATCCCATTCACACTTGAACCTTGTATGGGCCTGCAGCGCTGCCTAAACCTATAATTTAGTGGAGTTTCTCTCCTTAATTATAGGTTTGGGGCAGCTGTGCTGTTCCCAAGCGGGCTCTTAGTTTGCATGGAGTTTGGTTAATATTATATGAAAAGAATATTATGGATTTGCACAAGCAAAGAACTCCACTTACTTGTAAACTACAGCTTATCAATGGGGGCACTTCAATAGGAAAACACTGCAAAACAGCAGAAACAAATAGTTATGAGATATAGTTGATTCATACAACAAATCTAAACCCCAGTGATCATGAACACATTCTGAAGGCAAATGGAGATCAAATGACTTGGAATTTTTTTCCTCTTAGCAACCGAAAGCATAAATTGATGATATGTATATTATCATAAAACATGCAAATTTTAGACGGCTATGCACAGGTATAAATTAAAAGATTATAAACTGGTGAGATATCAATGATCGTTTTATGGGGCAACGGTAATACATATAGTATCCCATTAATTATATATCAACATTCAAACAAAAATACTTGTATGCATCAAAATATCAACAGATGTGGACAGTAGAACATAAAATTATAACTTTGCACCCATAAACATACAAAATCTCCACTCATGGGTCAATCATTCCCAGTAAAACATTGGGAGCTTGAATGCTCAAATCTCAATCATTTTTGAATCTATCTATAACTGTGGTATTTGAAATAAAATCTTATAATTAAACAAACTGTACTAGCTTCAAGAAATTCAAATATCTGAAGAAAGCTGATTCGCATACAAGTTGTATGTACCTGTATTAGCATATCAATGACCGGAAGAATTATAAGTAGCCCTTTGTCGTTAACATTTCCAACAACCAGATCAAGAAGTTTAGCAACACAGGAGGCTTGCATGTTTAAAAAATCAGTTCCACCCAAAATAATGTAACCCTCAATAATATTGACAGCAACCTGGTAACAACAAATGGTAGTCATATATGAAAAAAGGCAAGCGAACACTCTTGGAGCAAACAAGCGTTGAAAGAAGAAAAGCCGGTATAAATTCATAAAATTGTTCGATGGTTTTATAAAACCTTTTCTTATTCTCTCTCCAGCAAACCCACTCCCACCAACAACCCTCCACACCCATTCCTTCACAAGCACACGCACAAATTAAATATAACCTCCTTTTGAGGTTAAGTGCGAGAGGGATTCAATCCCTCAGACCCCTTGCTTCACTGCAAGAAATCTAACCTACAAGGCTATCCCTTAACGGACAAGGAAGAAAACTGAAACCAAGTACATATTATAGAGAGTTGCAAAAAAGGATAAGCCATTCAAACATGAGCTCCCAAAGATATCAGATGAAGGAGAACCCTTTCTAATTTCTTTTCCAATTAACAAGTTCTAGCAATAAGACTTTCGTTTAAATGTAATTTTTTTTTCCTAGTTCAGCATTTAGTAACAGTTCGTTGGGAGACAGACAGTTCAAAATGTTATATGGTCACTAATGAAGTCTAACCTGCAAGTGATCAAAACTTCTTTCCATGATTTCCTCTAGACACGGAAAGTATGCTAATAGTTGAGGCACCAACACAGGAGCATGAGAAATAGTGGCTTCCCACAACTGCAAGATTATGGCAATAGCATTTAGCAAACATGGAAGAATAAAGCGGCCAACTAAAATATTTAAAAAAAAGGGTAATCTAACCAGCATGCTATCCTCAAGAAGATTTAGCTCATCTGGACTATTTATATCAATTCCCCTTTGCAGAATGGGCAGCAGCATGCTGTAGCAATTAGGGGACTGATAGCCAAGAGCAACAACAAAGTTCCGCAGAGCGATAAGAAGCTGAATCTGAAGAAGGCTTTCACCAGAAGATTCCTCCCAGACCTTTCCAAGACAAAGGAAAACATCAAAAAGGAGAATTTATTTTCGCGCAGAGGTGTGGCCGAGTGGCTTTCAGCCTCTTTGCTTAGCTAGCCACCCAAGTACAACTCCTGGGGGTAGGGGGTTAGAAAATCATATTTCACCTCTGCCCAACCTACCTTTTAAGAGAACAGAAGAAAAATGAACAAGGCAGGTAAGATACTTGTAACAAGTGTAGTGCATGACCAATATTAAACAACCCCTCTACCACCAGCCGATTAAGTTTAGCTAATATAGTTCACATCACAAAAAATCATAAATGATTTATGGAGGTAGACTTAGTATTGGTGAAGACAGTATCCTTTAGTTTCTCCAGCGTGTTCTTGTTTCATGGAAATCTTTTCTTTTTCTACCAAAAAAGAGCCCCTATTAACAAAAGGATAGGAAGAGGATAAAGATAAAAGATAAAGACAAAACTACTACACACCTTCTGAAAAAACTGCACCAACTTATTTGCATAAGGAAGGACTTCACTAACATGTCCGATAAGAATAGAGATCAAATATAAAACCTGAACCTGAAAGAAATTAAAGAAAAATACGAAATTCAGTAACATTCTCAAGGAAAAAAGTATTAGAGAGAAGTTAGATTCAAGTACAAGTTTAAAATTACCCAAAAGTAGAATTTTCTATTGTAAAATAGAAAAGGAAGAAACATATAAAACAAGAAATTCATTCTCTCCACAATGAATAAAATTCAATTACTATTTTACTACACTATAATATATCTATGTACCTTTGAGTCAAACTCTTGAACTTCTTCAACTAATTTAAAACATGAATCCCAACAAATAGGAAGCAGATCAGTAAAATCTCTTTCGGAAAAGTTAGCATCTTCAATATGAGAGCACAAAGACCGACAGGCTGCCAGCTAAAACAAAAAATGCAAAAATTATGAGCACGGAACTTACATGTAATAATGCTCTTAGAGGGACAGAATTTTTTTTTTTTTTGGACAAAAAAAGGGGCAAAATAGTGGACCATTCATACCCTGACAGATAGATCTTTATCCATTAGTAATTTAATCAAAGCACAGTATACTGCTCGTTTTGTGTCATCTTTAATCTGCCAAAATGAAAATATTAGAAATAAAGAAGTTATTTTGTGATTACAATGGAAAAAACTTGAAAATCAGGAGCATAGTTTAAAGGTCACGAAATAAGTTTTCAATAGATCTCAATTCGTGATCCCTTGACAAAGATGTGAGAAAGTACAACAGTTTCTTGATTCTTACGAGGCACCAATTCTATAAAAAGGACTGACAGTTCAAACACCCATCAAAGAACTTTAGCACACTTTTTAAACAATGATCGTAACATGTTGCTCTGAAAACCTGTGTTGCTTTTTTATTCTATTTTAATTTTTTGAGGATAACTTAGCAATAAATTAGTATACACACCCAATAAACCACAAAAATGTAAAATAAAACAAAATAAATGTAGACAGCACAACGTTCACAGTAACTATGGTATAGATACAATAATCTGGCATAGATATTGTTGTGGACTGGTCATAAGGCCATTATTGCAAGCACTGGATATTTACTTCAAAAAGTGAGAGAAAAAAACACTAATAATCATAAAAGTTCACACAATGTGCAGCTCATAAAACTATTACCTCAGAAACCCATTGTCCCAATATTATTGCAACTTTTCGATGGATGATATGCATATTTGGATGATCATTTGAAAGATCGAGGGATAAAGCACCACTAAACCTGTAATCAGTAGTACAGAAGCATTATTGAAAAAAAAAAAAAAATCAAAAGAGCACACATTTGTTCATTATCAAAAGTATTTGCAACTTATTGTTATTATTATTTTAAAATGTATTTTGCAACTAGTGATAGTATAATATATGCACTTATGAGGGCTTAAAAATGAACACACTTATGCCAGTTCCAAATCATAAGTTATTCTTGCAAACATTGCCATTTTTATTGCATAAGGAAAATACCATAGGTAGAACAGCCGAAATAACAAACCAGTCTTTAAAGCTCAAGTAGTTTGAGAGCTCATAATACACATATGCTGCAGCACCATAAGCAGCATCTTTTAGCAGCAAGCCTGGTGTGATCTCAGTCACTGAAGTTGAGCAACCATTCATCGCCTCTTGAAGGATGGATACCACAACAGGACCTAGCAGCTATAAATAGAAATCAATGTAAAATAGGCCACATTGAATCCTAAAATCGGTGGAAATTGAGATAAAAAGGACAAAAGAATACTAAAAATTATATAAAACTTGAAGGTGACCTACTTGGCTACGATTTTCAAACAATACAATGTATAAAGCTTCAGCACAAGGTCTAAGTTTTTCTGTCCACTGAACCATATCCTGCTCGTGATGAAAAGCCTCAGGGTTCTGGTACCATTCCTCTAAGTCCTTTGCCGTTAGAACAAAATACCTTTTGAAATAAGCAAAACACTTTTTAATTGGAAATACAACAGCAAAAAACAGAATCATTAATAGTGTGACAAATTTTAATTGAACACTGAATTTTTTTTTTTGTCAGAATGCAAACACAAGTCAGAGTTACTACAGATTAGTTAGTGCCACATTTGACAAATAGTTGTTTTCAGCAAAGTTTGGCCAAGTATGGAAGAGAGGTCAAGTTTATCTCCTATAAGCTCACTTAAACGAATTACAGAATATACTTGAAAATGAAAAATCGAGTGATTTTTTGACAGATATGCAACAGTAAAACAGTTCTATATATGAATACTCTATGATTTCAATGATAAACAAACTTAAAGATACACAATTTTAACACTTCACTAATTTTACATAACCAAAAATGGAACAGATTAATCATGCACACTTCAAAGCAAATATGTATATATATATATAACACATTCAAATAAACACACACACACAACATTCAAATAAACCCATCCAAGCATTTGCACCTCAAAATTTTGTACTATAAACACCAATTTGGCAGGCGATGAGCAGAAGTAAGAGTCTCAATACCTTCTTATCAATACATTACATAAAAGAATTATCCGTTCTTTAGGCAGAAGGGAACTCATGACACCACCAACAACATTGGAAATGTTTTTCTTCATCTGCTCGAGTGTCACCCCATTATCATCCATCACTCGCCCAGTAAGACTTGGCTTGTATTCTTTACATTCCAGAACAGATTTCACCAGTACCATACACTGAATCAAGAATTGCTCAAATGAAAATATATCCGGCTCAGGGGCCGTTATCTTATTTAAACAGAAATCCACGACTGGTGGAAGGACACATTTATCACCAAATGTATAAGGATGCCTGCCCTGAATTGCAACCAAAACTTTCATCAACTTAGTACATGTCCTCTTCGTAAACTCCCAAAATTTAGGATGTCCCTTCTGAAAAGACGAATCTGCAAAAGACAGTAACACATGTGAATTGAGTTATTTACAACTGAAGTGTAGCCAAAACACAAGCATACATGTATAATGGATTTAGCTTTGTATCCCTTAAGATAACATATATGAATTATGAATATCAGATTGTTTAGAATGAAATGGTCACTACATGTTACCAAAGGAGGAAATATGAGGTTCATTTTCTGTAATCTTTTTAAAGCCAATAAATTGAACAAATATGAAATGGACATTGTATTTATATATTATTTAGCTGCTTAACCGGGATCTGGGAATGCATCTCGTGCATTGTACATACATATATTTATCTACAAGCAACTGGTATCAGAAGAACAAATGAGAAATCTCACAGTAGGGAAGAAATTTTTGGATGGCATTCAGGAGCAAAGGAGAGACCTCCTTGACTGGTCGCACTTCCTAAAGGATAAAAATAATCAAGTTAAAACAATTGTATGATATCAAATTAAGAGGGAAAATGGGGAAGTAAAAAAAAATAGAACTAGATAGCACCTGTATGCATTTTGCATCACTTGGAAAACCTGAGATTATCAATTGCCGTATTATCTTTAAACACAATAACCATCTCTCACATATTAGATAAAGTTCATCATGATGCTGCTCCAAAGAATTTGAATTATAGCTTGAGGCAACTGTAGAGAGACCATGTAATATGGTCTGCACATCACTCTGCCAAAGGTGCCAGCTATAATCAAAGAGATGAGACGATATCTGCCAAAGAGAACGTGTGAATAGAAGGGTATTGTCATTCCACAGAGAATAGAACTACTAGCTGCAAATCGAAGACTCCAAACTCAAAATACATTATATAATGTTGTAAAAGGTAGTTTATAAAAGCAAATATTGAACATTAAAAACACAATTCTCCTGCCAATCGAAGGTGCCGTCTGTCTAATAGGCAGTAATGACAATGTGTTTGGTTAATGTCATGAAGTAATATCTTGTCCAGGCATCTAGACCTGAGAGCACGCACTATACTCATCTTTCTATAACATGCAAAAGCTGCATGTTATTAAACCATTAAAAACAGAATGAAGTTTGACAACTTAAAAACCTGTAGCAAATCCTCAACCCTAGACCAAAACACCAGAAAACCTAAAAAACAAACAGCATGCATGCACACCCAGCCATTCAAAATGTGGTGTTCCCCCAAAATATTTGGACAGCAGAAACCACCGACTGCCTAGAATCTGCCGCCTTATCACATCTACACTTCCCAAGTAAAGGAGGGAGATGCATTACAAATTTTACCCTAGTTAAAAAACCCATTGAGGGGCAGCCTGATCACCTCGACCAATCACTAATGACCATGATACCCTCTTTTAGATAGACAGCTCTACTGCTATCTATGCAGGCTTTTGAAAAAACCTTCCTCAAGAGCACACAATAATCACTCAGAATAATCTTCAAGTAAACTACCTTGAAACTTATTGACATAACAAAAATAATAACAAAAATAAGGTTTCAATCGCTGTCAACTTCCATTAATGGGCCAAATCTTATGTGTCTTAAATTGACAAAATTATTTGTGAACCATTTCCTGCCATAGAAACTGCGTACACTATATACAACACACAGCTCCTCACATCCAGTAAGCTAATTTGAGAAAATAAAAACTTAGAAAAGTTCTCTATACTCCAGTCATGCAGGATGATACAACCTTGAGCAAACTGACCAGATTTAGACAGAACTGTAATACTCATGCAAAAGATCTCCAGATTTTAAAGAACACGCTTGAGTCCACATGAACAACATTAAGGAAGTGTAAAAGTGTAGAGACATACACTGAGAAAAAAAAAATAGTGTAACACAATTGTCACATTAAAAATATTTAGGCTATTTGCTCTTATAAAGTAGCCACAGAAAGCTAGCGTGTTTAAAACATATAGGTGGGATTATGATAAGATATCAATGGCAGTACAGTAGGAATCTCATGAAGCTATATTACATCTATTACTCATGTCATCAATTACTCTTGAATATAGGAATCTCATGTTTGTGGGTAAAGAAACTAATAAATAATTACAATTGATGATACAGCAGCCTATACCTCTGCAAAGTTCCGCTGGTCTGCGGTAAGACGTTTAGTGGATAATTCCTTTAAGGTTCGGAATAGAATCATAAAAATCCTGTGGGAAGCAAGAACGTCTGCTGCTTGAAGCTGTTGTGCTAAAATAGAAAAGAGCTGTGGCCTAAACAAATCATTACGTATTGGTATCAATACAAAAAATTACCTCAATGAAATACCTAAAAGAAGGGACTCTATGTATGGCAATCAATTAAAACAACATGATTCACTGCTTATTAGGAAAAAATTTTCAAATTTTAATGCACAGTTCATTTTCCAGTTCATGTTCTTTTTTTGGTAACATAAACATAAGCCATTATAAATCATCACTAACGCAGATAAGAGCAAAACGTACCATTCTCTCGGATAATCAAAGCGAGCAATTTTGGAAATCAGCACAGCGAGCATTTGAGCTACCTGATAAGAAATATATTCATAATAACAAAATTAGCTAACACAGTATGCAAACTCAAATAATCCAACCAAATCATATGACGTGGAGTCCTACTATAATTGAAAAACAAAAGCTGGTGAAAAGCCAACAAATGATCAAGAAATATAAGATTTAGACGACACCTGATTGTTTTCTTCTCTCAAGTGAGACAACAACTTTTGTCTTAAATGCATTTTCTCCTCATTGCTTATTCCCCTGAAAAGAAATTCTTACATTACATTTCACACTATAATCATTAAAAATACATCTCCTGTGCCAGCAGAGTCGCATAAACTCTTACAAATGAACCTTATAGAAAGTATAAATGATCGACTGCTTACGTAGAATCGCGCCTATTCCTCCAATAACGGTTGATACTATTTTTGAAGTACACTGAAGCCATCAATCGTACATCCACTTGAGAAGCTAAATCCTTGGCAGCAATCACTTCCTGCATTTTAGTTTAATTCATTTCAAAAGTCACTAAGCTTCACAATAAACTAGAATAAAATAACTAAACTAAACTAAAACCCTAAAATGGAAGAATCGGAGGCACATACCATGAGACAAGAGCAGAAACCAGGTCTACTTTCCAACTGAGAAAGCGCCGCCTCAGCCGGTTTGCGAATGCTCTCATCGCGGCTCATTGAATTAGCAAGCAGCGTGTATATCGCAGTCAAATCAGAAGCTGAGAGCGCCATAGCTGTTGTTAATCAAAGGCTCCTTTACACACAGTCAGGGACTAGTAAAGAGAAGTACACTTGGACCGAGTTAGTGAGTTGGATCGGACGAGTCTTTTGACTAATGTGAATGATATTTTTTTTTGCCCTTTGTGTGATGAGAGATTACATGAATCTTGAGGTTTTGTTGTTGTGTGAGAGTTTGTTATGATTGCGATTTACCTGAAGGAATATAAGGAAAAAAAAAATGAAATGGAATAGAAGATGGTCTTTGCTTCAGGTTTTGTCTGCCAATTATTTATACATGGTGGTGTTCCTACACTAGCTTAGGAAGTGTTCGGAGGACTATCTTGCGTGCGGAGATCTGTAGTTTCTTTACCGTGCGCGAACGATCAAATGGTATAAATTTTTTTTCTTTTGAACGACACATGATCTTTCAATGGTATCCGCCTGATGATCATTGTCATTTTCTGATGTTGACATTTCGACATTGAAAGTTGGCCGAGATTACAACCATAATCCTTGCTCTTCTTATCTGTCTCGGCCGCAAGCACTAGCTTACATGCCAAGATATCAGATCAATCAAGGCTTGGGCGAGTGTGGTGTTTTTTATATTTACTTTTATTTTTGAAATTGTGTTTTTGAATTTGTTATTTTAAAATGAACATTAGTTGTTTTGATTTTTATGCTTTGGATTAAAAAAATACATTTATTAGCATGTTTGGAAAACAATAATATGAAAATAAAAATAATAAATTTGTGACAGTTGTTATTAATAGATTCCATTGTATAAGACATATTACACAAGTCTTACGTTTAAATTTAGTTATTAATAAATTTCATTGTATAAGACATATTACACAAGTCTTGCGTTTAAATTTAGTAATTATTTTTAAAAATAAAAAAATATACATGTCATTTAATAAAAAAATTATTTTATCATTTTTAATTTGTAAAAAATAGAAAATAAAAGATAAAAAATGAATAATGTTACGTATTCTAAATTTTTTTATTCTAAATAACTATCTTAAATAATGTGGCATTAATTAATTAATTGATAGTTCTTTACAAAATCAAAATGAATTAATTATATTATCTTACCAACTAATCAATAAATGTCATATTATTTAAAATAACTATTTAAAATAAAAAATTTAGAATATATAACAGTATTATATATAAAAAAAAAAAGGTAGAGGAATCTAAATATAACTTTTAACTCCAAAAGTGAACTCAAGTAAATAACCAAACAAAAATACTAAAAGTCACTTAATGCACCTCTTTGATCAAAATAAAAAATAAGTTAATCACTTTTACATCATTTGAAATAATTATTTATAATAAAAATTTTGTGATGTATAATAATATTGTAAAAAAATGATAGAAGAATCTAAATATAACTTTTAACTACAAAAGTCGAACTCAAGTAAATAACCAAACAAAAATACTAAAAATCACTTAATGCACCTCTTTGAACAAAATAAAAAATAAGTTAATCACCTTTACAAGATGATCCAAGTAACTTCTCGCATTTTTCATTTTCATTTTCAATTAAAGGTGTGATTGAGTGGCTGATATTTTAAATTGAAGGTCGCATTATGTTAAATCAGCGTAAAATAATATACTTGACCAACATGAATTTGACCTACTCATTAGGTGTCACCGTGTCAAGAGTTTGCACACTAACTTACACAAATATGGTTTGTTTAACTAATTTAACTTATAAAATTTTTAAACCTACTTAACATATTATGTATAAACAAATTATTGTTATAAGCGAGTTAACATGATAAGATTACATAAACAGCTATTTGGTATTATTCTATAGAGAAATTGATTTATGTTTGAATGATAATTTCAAGTCACATGTTCATGATTTCTCGTCATATAAATAATAGATTGTTGATATCACTTAAGAGTTTTATCCTTTTTTTTTTCCTGTAATATATTATATAAGAAATTTTAACATTTAAATTCCAACTTGTTTTTCTCTTTTTTCATGTAATAATATTAAGAATTCCAACATTTAATTTTTAACTTGAATTTTAATATCATTTACTATTCAGTAATTAGATGATGTATTATATAATTTATAAAATTAATTAATCATTATTCAATAAATAAATAACATGTCAATTATAACTCAAATTAAAATTTAAATATTAGAATATTTAATATTTCTTTTTTTTTCTTATGAATGTTTACATGCTTAACTAGAGATTTATTATTATAATAAAAAATATACTAAAATATTTATAAAAAAAAACTCCTACAATGAAAAGAATGCCCATCCCAACTTTTATTGAGACTCAAACTTATTAAAAGCATGAGTTGTCAATAGGCTACAACCCATTAGATTTATCAAGATTTTAAATTATAGATTTGTCAAGATTTTAAATTATAGAATTACACATGGGTCTATCAAGCACAACTTGGTAAATCTTATATATACAACAAAAAAAACGACGTCGTTTAACAGGATTGAAATAAAATTGTCAACAGCGGGCGGCTAGCAACTAAAGCACGCCATTGTTACATCTCATCTCCGTCCTTTTGTGATCCACCACCATTGCCTCTTATGCCGTCTGATCCCGGAACAAATAACACACGCTCCGCAGTATCGTCACCGCATGCTCCATAGCCGCACCCAATGCTTTTAGCATCTTCTGTACGATGCCATTTAATAGTGTCGTGTCTTGGCATATCTCCATTCCTCTTTGCTAACTCGAACTCAATATCTCCCCTTCGTTTTCGCGCGTTTCGAAGTTGCCTCTGATGAATCAGCTTTGTTCTTATGCGTTTCAATGATGAAATAGCGATTAGGCAAGAAAAGCTCACCTCGATTTGTCTCTGATCGGAATCTAAGCTCGGGGATTTCATGGTTTCGGCTAATAATTAGTCTTTATCGATGATTTTTACTTTCAATTCTGCAGCGAGTTAAAGCAATCTCGATCCCGTTTCAATATCAGGTTCATCAAGTGTTGTTGATCTTCAATTTTGTTCAAAATCAAATCCAAATTGGGGACTAATAAGTTGTTTAAGGCTGCTGAGATGCAAATGCATCAATGATTGTTGCTAGTAAGGTTGAATGTTGTTTATCCCCCGCCTGTGGTTTATAAAGTTTTAAGTTTTTTGAATATTTGTAGTTACTGAACTGTGGATCTTGATTCCATTAGAAATATTTTCAATCCCTATTGCTTTGTTTACTGTAATACAATTATATTTTTCAGTCTTATTTTTTGGCATTTATTTAGGGTAAAATAATAAGTTTACGTTTAGGGAAAAAAAAATTCATTTGATAAATCTATTAGCAGAATTAAAACGATGTAAATGAGTAAAGGATAATATTAACTTTAAAGGAGAAATTTTGTAAAAAATATATATATTTAAAAAAATTCGAAAAAATTTAATGGATTGAATGGACGGTAGATAATTGTCCTTCATATATTTAAGTCTACTTTTATTAGTTTATTATTTGTTTAACAAATTGCCTCTTAACAGTAGTAAATAAAACCTTATAAAAACTTTGTTCATAGTTTAAATACTTTTCTTTTGAAGCTCTTTTATAAACCATAACTTCAATGTAAGGTGAAATATTTGATTGTTATAGAAAAAAAATGATATAATGAGTAAATTTGTCTATTAGTGAACAATTGCACACTTTATGAGATTATCTACTATACCTCATGAGTGCTATTAAAAATATGGTTTAATAAGAAATTATCACATGATAATATCACGAGCAATGTCTCTAATTCTGTCAACAATATTTGAAATCTCAATACTTGAGTTATAACTTGAGTATTAATGTTATGTGTCATTTATTTATTGAATAATAAATATAAAATTATGTATTACTTAATTTTATTATCTAATTGATAAATAACACATTAGTTAAACTCAAATATTAAAATCTTTAATATTATTCTTATTATATGTACATATCTTGCACTTAAATAAAAGTCAAAATTATTTTTAGTTGTTTATGCTATGCAAGGTTGTGTAGTATTAGTTTAAAGAGAAATTATCATTGTACTATCTATTTTTTAATATAAATATATTTAACTACTATAAAATTTTGATATTTTATTTAGCACCACATTTATTTTTTAATTTGTATTAATCAACCACTTTTATAGTATAAAATGATTATTTTATCCTTAAATAAATTAAAAGATTATTTTATTCCACAATTTTTTAAAAAATTTATAATTACAAGATTACCATAATTTTAATAAAACAAATAAATCTCAAAATCCAAATATGTTAATTTTTGTAATTATAATTTCATTTAATTTGTATAGGCAAGTTTCTTAAGTTTAATTATAAGAAAGTTTATAATAATTATAGGGAATTTTTCTCTTCATGTTAGTTTTTGTAAGTTTCGTTATACTTAATTTAATTATAAGAATTAAATGAAATTATAATTATAAAAAAATAAAAATTAATATGATAATTTTAAATATATTATAATTATAAAATATTAACATCTTATTTTTTGATTTATTTAATTTATTAAATTAAGGGGTAATCTTGTGATTATAATTTTTATTTTTAAAACTTTTTATAATAAAATAACATTTAAATTTATTCAGGGATAAAATGATTATTTTAGTGTTAAAATGATTGATTAATATAAGTATAAAAACAAATGTGGTTTAAAGAATATACCAAAATTTAATAGTAATTAGATATATATATGATAAAAAAAAAATGAGACAAAAATAATTTTCCTGGTTTAAATAAAATAATGGTTAAATACTTATATTGCCATACCTCTAAACTCTAGTTGTCTATATCCATGTTTTTTTTTTTTTTTTTGTTTACAAAGTTTACCCTTAACTAATATTATATATGCACACCCTGTTGATGCAGAATCTGACCTAATTAGTTCGCGACAATATGACCACGCCAACACTTTAGTTTGTAGTGATTAGGGAGACCGATATGGTTAGCAGCTTTTCACCTCAAGCACTTCCTTTAAAATCACCTGCGTTTACAAAGAACGGTTAAAAGAATGTCGAATTTCTGTATTAGCGCTATATATAACAATAATTTACACTTGTTAAAATAAATATATTAATTTTCATTGATCTAAGATTTTTCTTAATTATCTAAATAAATTTCAATAATGTCCTCTTGTTTTGATGCATGGAGGATGGTCCAACTCCATAAAATGGCTTTTCCAAATAAAAAAAAAATGATGAAGACAAAAAATAATAATCTTCAATTTATTTTTATTTTTAAGAATACTGATTAACCTAAGGAGAGACCACAAGGGACTAGAGTCCCCTCTAAACTAAAATTTTCTTTTAAAATTAATTAGTTATTTAGCATATGTAATTAATTTAATGTTAATTATATTCATCATAGCCCCTGCTCATTTGTTTCATATTAAACCCTATTCTATTGAAAGTGAAAAAAAACCTAATTTTTTAAAACAGTTAAAAAGTTGTCAACTTGGAAATAATCAAATTAATTTTTCCTTTTTAATCTAAAAATTAATTTAACTCATTAATTTATTTTCCAATTGAACATCCGACATCTAAAATCCCTAAAGCTTAGAAGAATTTAACAACATTTCACTTGTGCAAATCTTCGAGGCTGAAGACTAACAAATACAAATTGTCTTCCAATTCAGTCCAAATACAAATGTTCTTCAAACTTAGTTCCAACAGGTATTCTTAGTTCTTAATCTTCTAATCATAATTACCATTATTGATGATTATTTTTGTTCACTTACATCAAGCAATATTTAATTAATATATTTTTTTTTTTGTGTTCATACAATAAAAACTAAAAGTATCAATATTCATTCTTAATTCTTCGTTAGTTTTTTTTAATGACTTGTGTATATTGTAGTGTTGTTATGTCTCGTATAAAAATATAATTAAAAAAATAACTAAATTTGTGAATGAGAATTCAAATATTCCTTATTAAACCTTGGATTCTTAACTGTTTCAAAAGCACTTCACCTCTAATTTTATATTTATTAAAAATTATTTCATTGATGCCTTTCAATTTTCCATTATATAATATGTTGATGCTGTTTTCTGGTCACTTTAAAATATTGATACTGTCCTCTAGTCGCTAGTTGCTCGAGCAGGATTCTCAGCTGATTCTTACGTTTCTCTATTCACTGAAGCGGTGGTATCTACTGCCCTGTATCAATAGAAAAAATATCAGAGGTCGCCGAGTGTTTTTATGGTGAAAACTCTCGGATATTCAAGTCAGTAATTTGGTTGATTCTTTTAAATTCTCTCTTAATCAAAGAAAAACCAGAAAATAGAAAGTTGAAAAAGAAAATCCCTTTACCTCACTCTTTGTTCGATATTTATCCCTTCTTTTCTCTGGGACCCTTACTTGGGTGCCGTCCTCTGCATTCATTGTGCTTGTGTCTTTCTAAAAACTATGGGTCACAGTGACACAACTTAAGGGTGTGAGACGTCTGACGATTATGAATCACAGTGATAAAACTTGGGAGTGTGGGATGTGAGACGGTTATGGGTCACCGTGATGAAATGATGATATTGTGGAGGTATGTGACGGTTATCGATAACAGTGACGAAACTCTATGGCGTGGAGGTGCCTATCAGTTATCGATCATCGTGACATGACGTTATGGTGTGGGGGAGGCGTCTGGCAGCTACTCTTTTTTTCTCGGAGAGAACCATTCACTATCCTGAACTATAGAAGAAGCGCTGCCGTACTCGAGTTTAGCTTTGTTCGAGTTATGGTCCCTTCTTATTCTTGGTGCTGCTCATAATGTGATCGGGGCACGCTTGATGGTCGTGGACACTCTTGCTCTTTGTGACTTTGCCCGAACAGGACGCGAGTATTCGAGCCCGACCAACTTTGAACATTTGACCCTGACCAACTTTGACACCGAGCAGAGGTGTCTTTGTGCTAATGATTAGATCTTCTCCTCTGTCTGGTCTGCCTTCGAGCAGGCTTGCTCAGCATTCTCCAAACATAATATATTTTAATTTTTAAACGAGGCACGATAGCTCCTATTAATAAATTGTCTTGGTCGTCATTGTTTAAGAAGTTAACGTTTTTGAGTTTTATAAAGAGAAAGTTTGAATAAAATAGCGATATTGATTACCATAAAAGTTAAGGGAGAGAAAATTATTAAAAATGAAAATATTTATAAATGAAAGAATATTTATTTATGAAAAAGATATCTTGGTATTAAGTGGAGTAAAAAAAAAAAAGAAAAAGAAAAAAAGGTTTTAAGACCATTTGGGAGGGGTGACAATAGTCCAACTATTAGTAAAATGACGTAAAAGGTGGCCCAATGGAAGAGAAAATACAGAAGAGAGATTGGCCCGATGTAGTCGAATTCATAGCTCAAAATGAATTGGATCAACAAGGCAAGAACGTGTAAACAGACAGTTGGGCGGCGATGCCTTCCCAGAATTATACACAGCAATCTGTTTGCTAAAATCCTATTGGTCGGTTCACGTGGGATCTTCTGTTGGTTCCACGTCACCTAACGGGTTATAGGTCCCGAAGCATCTGGACTTTCTTGCCCTGGGAACCTATAAATGCAGCCACTCTTTAATTTCGATTCTCCCTCGTCGCCATTATTATTAATTTTTATTTTTTTCGTAGAAAACGACGCACTTCACTCCGTTTAATAATAAACCTCTAAAAGTCTAAAGTCTGTACTGAAATGCAAGGTTCAAAAATGAAGGCTCGGTTCGCTCTAGCGATTTTTCTATTTTCAACGCTATTGATCTTAAACGCGAAAGCCAAAGACGTCGACCCGTACAAGGTAATTATTTTTATTTTTATTTTTCTGTTTTTATCTGTTTGCTATTTTGCCTTTGGCTGTTTAAGCTTCTTTAATGTGCATAATTGTTGAGTTTGAATGTTTGTATGATATGATTTTTAAAAATTTTGGTAGCGGTTTGTTTTTACAATGCATTACTGTGTATATATATTTTCATAAAAACAGTTTCTCATTTTTGATAGAAAAATTGCAAATTTGATGATTTGGTGAAAGCTGAGTTCAGTGGAATTTGTTATTATTAAATGTTTGCTTTAGAAAAATCACAAATTGTTTTCGTTGGAGCTAATGTCGGTTGTTGATGTTGAATGAGTTGCTGCTGTGAAAATTTGGCTGAAACAACATGAAATTGTAACACATAATTGACAATTAATTGTCATGTTTAGGTCCAAATTAAACTAGAAAGTAGTTGTGTGGAAATTTAATTCAAATTCAAAGAAAAAATAATTTTCTCGGTTGTTTTCTGTTCAAGAAGATGGCATTATTTAGTTTAACTTTCATTTAATTGAATAGCTTACTTATGAATAAGATTCATTATCAGGTTCTTGGTGTTGAGCGGAATGCAAGCCAACGTGAGATTCAGAAAGCTTTCCACAAGTATGTTATTATTTCATCCCTAATTCATGGAAGCCGTTCTTGATTATTTGATGATTTTGCATTCCTTGTGTCTCACTGTCTGACGTGGCATACGCAAAACTTAAAGGATTTTGCTTAATATATAGAGTTTATGATTGATAACTTGATTAGAATTAGCAATGGATGAAACAGAGCTATCAAATTATTGCTTTATTCAAATCTGGGGGACTTGATGAAGAGTAGGCCTCTTGATACTGACCAATTGTGGTACTAGACAGTGGCTTGATTTTCTATTAATAAATCAGGGCACTGCACATGGTGCTGCTATGGTAGTTCGTGAGAAAGTAGACTTCTTGTGCTTGCTTACTGGTGTATATGTGTACTGATATAGTAGTGACATTTGTTATCTTTTTTTCTGTTTAAATTCTTTTGAGAGATAATTGACATGGTTAAACTAATAAATACAGACTTGACAATTTAAATTGTAGTCGGTGACTTTGCCATATTGAATGAAGTGCATTTGACTCATTTTTGTGCAGGTGAATTATTTTAAATTTTCATGTTCGTTCTATATGATTTCAAAATATTTTGTCATTCCAGCAAAGGCCATATAGGTTGATTAAGGGGATTATGTTAGATTCTTAATGTCATTGAATTCCTGGGTAGATAAACATATCTTTAGTTGCAATCATGATATTACATATTATAGTAAAAGCACACGAACACACCTCAGAAAATTGCTTTGCTTTCTTGCTACTCATGGTTTCTTTGAACATCTCTTGTAGGCTCTCTCTTCAATATCACCCGGACAAGAACAAGAATAAGGCTGCTCAGGAGAAATTCGCTGAGATTAATAATGGTAAAGAAAACTTCCATTTTTGTTTTTGTTTTTTCAATCAGGTTTCTTAGTATCCAATCATCAGATGAAGAGAATTAATTATTTATTGTGATTTTTTTTTTTAACTTTGTTGTTGTTTTCAAATTGTTCACTGTAAACAACGTTGATTTATGTCTTCTTGTTTCATCAGCATATGATATTTTATCTGATGAAGAGAAGAGGAAAAATTATGATTTGTATGGGGATGAGAAGGGCAGTCCTGGATTTGATGCTGGGGGTCAAGGTGGGTATACATACTTCACAAGTGGTGGACCGGGACAAAGCCGGTTTACCTCTAGACCTGGTGAATGGCAGAATATGGGAGGGCAGGGAAGTTCCCGAAGCTTTTCGTTTTCCTTTGGCAGCCCTGGTGGTTCAAGTTCATTTGGTTTTGGTCTAGATGATATCTTCTCTGACTTTTTTGGCGGTAATTTTAAAGGAGGACGCCAATTTGGTGGTTTTAGTCGTTCAACTGGTTCTCAGTCTCAATCTAGGAGTTCCTCTGGAAACATCAGAGCCATAAACTCACAGGTCTTCAAGAAAGAGATAGTGGAGAGAGGGGTGACTTGGCTTTTGTTATTTTATTCACCCTCCTTGAACAGGGACAGCTATGAATCTGTGATTGAGGAAGTTGCCAACTCAATGGAAGGAGCTTTAAAGGTACTTGGCTACTGGTCCATTTTGGTGTGGTCTTTCTATTTGATCTTCTATTGATTGTTTCAAATATTACAATCCTTTTGCTGTGACAGGTGGGAAGCATAAACTGTGAAACGGAAGTGTCTTTGTGTAAGGAACTAGGTGTTCATCGCTTTAGATCCCCCAGGATTTTTGTGTATTCATATAAAGCTGGGGACAAGGGTTCTTTGGTCGAGTACAATGAGCATTTGGTTGCAAAGAATTTAAAAAGCTTTTGTCGAGACCACCTTCCTATATTTTCAAAACGGATCAACCTCAATCGTTTTGAGTTTACTTTTGATACTGAGGAAAGCTCTCCAAGGGTGTTGCTTCTTTCCACAAAAAAGGATACGCCTATCATTTGGCGTGTTCTCAGTGGCATGTATCGTGAACGATTGAATTTCTATGACGCAGAGGTATGTTATGGTGCTCACTGACTGGGTTTACACTTTATTTAATAAGAAACTTTCCTGTTTGACAATGTTTTTTGCTTTGTCAGTCTGAAAACGTGGAATTATCAGATTCTTTATATCTTCAAGGAAAATAAATGGGGTTTTTTTCTACTCTTATGAATGATTTCATAATTGCTATTGTTATGTTTATCTAGGTTCATGATGTTTCTGATCCAGCAGTAAAGAAGTTAGGAGTCGATGCCCTTCCAGCTATTGTTGGCTGGTTATCAAATGGGAAGAAAGACATTCTAAAAACAGGGATATCAGTGAAAGATCAGAAATCTTCAATTCATGAGCTCAGTAAATTACTTGATGGTTTTGAAAAAAAGAACGAAAAAGCTTCTACACGGGCTAGCAAATCACATAGTGATTCAGTGGAGGAGCAGATACCTCTGTTGACAGGCTCAAATTTTGATGCTGTATGTGGGGAGGCAACTCCTGTTTGCATTATAGGTGCTTTCAGGTCTTCGAAAGCAAGGGGGAAGCTGGAATCCATAGTATTAGATGTAAGTAATATCATCTCTAGCATGATGAATTTGTGCAGAAGTTGGAAATCAGAAGCAGAATTATCATTATAATTTAATTCAGAGATGAACATGGAAGATAGTCATGTTTCTTAACCATCAGTCAGAATATTACATTTTTATTATTTTATTGTAGCAATTGCATGAGGGGAGATCTTAGGGAGTTAAAAAGAATTCAAGTGTACTAGTTGATGCTTAAGAAAGTAAGTGCTACAGGACTTCTTAATTGGTAAAATGCATGCGATCCAGACATTTGATGGTGCCATTGGTAAGATTTCTTGTGATAGTATAAGAATTTTGAGGATTGGGGGGAGCCGACCAAAAAAAATAAAATAAAATAAAAACACCAATTTTTTGGTGTGTTTGGGTTTAGGTGTTTTTTTTTTTTATTTTTTTATTTTATTTTTATAATTATGTATTTTGTTCTTTAACTACCAAGTCATGCTTTTGTTGAAAAATTAAGCATCTGGTCTGTAAGCATCCTCGCCTACCAAAGTTGCAAATTGATTTATAACTTCAGTTGTTCCTTAAATGCTTATCTTGACTACATGTCTATAGAAGTTTTCTTCAGGATTCAGGAATGTTCTTAAAATTTTCCTACTTGTACATCTTAGAAGTTTGAAATTTGATTTACGATTCTCATTGTTACATACTTTGTACTTTTAGGTCTCTCAGAAGTCACTATCTCGGCAACAGTACTCAACCTCCAGCTCTAGAAAGTCCATATCTTATGCTCTCTTAGATGCCACCAAGCAGTCATCGTTCCTAAGCGCATTTGACAAATCAGGATTCAAATCATTGGATAAGTTCTTGGTAGCCTATAAACCCAAGAGGGGAAAGTTTGCAGTTTTTGCAGGTGAAATGACCACAGAAGAAGTTGAGAGATTCATTGGTTCTGTTCTTAATGGAGATGTCCAATTTTCTAAGACACGGCATAAGCCTTTGATCAAGTGAGAGAATCATAAATGGATTGTGTTAATGGAATGTGGTTGATGAATGTACATAGCAGAGAGACTAGAAAGAAATAGCGATACAAATTTTTGATCTTCTAAACCTTGGCAATGGTGCAAGTATCTGGTGGTTTTGTTGGAGATGGTGGGTGACACAAAGCTTGTGTTTTAGAAATGTGAGTAACCGAAAATTCAGACTGCAGGTGTCGGAGGATCTTTCCTAGGAATGATGGTTTTTTCTCAGATGCACTTGCATGGCTGTAAGGACTGTAATATTATTCATTTTTCCCTAGTTGATGTAAACGCAGTTTCCTTTTTCCCTTTAAAGACTGGTAGTGGGGAAAAAAAAAAAAAAAGAAATGGTGTAAATCACAATTTACAGATATTACCATTTTAGAGTATAGACACCCGTCCAATAAGAGTAATTCCTCCTTTTATATTTCCGTCTAAAGTAAGTTTGTTTGTGTGTGTGTGTGGGTGTATTTTTTAATACTGATATACCATAATCAAAATTTTATTTGTACTTATAATAAAAAATCTATTAAAACTACCTTGATAAGTCTATTATGGTATAATTTAAAATTTTATCCTCACATAATTTTATTTTAATGGGGAGAAATTTTTACTTTTATCTAAATTAATTGGAAAAGAAATTGAAAGGAAAATATGAGATGTAAACATGGCTAGAATTCAAATTCATGCACTCATTGTGCCAATCAACAAAGAGTCTATACCTCACATACACATTCTGAGGGTTTTTCTTTCCTCATTTATTGAGTGAAAGCAATTTACTTCCTTATCTAAATATAAAGAGTAGATATTTTTTGAATATTAGTAAGAGTTTAAATTTAGAATGTGTCTCATACGAATTAATGTAAATTAGTTTAAGTTATAATCTGATTTATAAAAATTAGTTATAATCTTATATAATATAAATTGTAATCTTAAGTAATACTCTCTCTCTCTCTCTCTCTATATATATATATATATATATATATACACAAAGAGTCCATAGGTCGGTGAAATTAAAGCCAATTGTATTTATTCATTTACTTATAATTTCCTTTAAAATAGTCAATTTTGATTTTTAAGAAAAACAAATTTCATCATGATTGAAAGAAAGAAAAATCTTTGGTCTTCAATGTATGATAAATGACACGTATTGGAGTTATTTTAGATTAAGTTTATTATTCTATAATACAGGCTTCTACTCTAACTAATATTAAAGTAATATTTATTTTACATCTCTATCTATATTCTGAAGTGGCAACTTAAATCCATGCCTTATTAAAATAAAAGTATGGGCTCACAGATCACCGCTCAATCTCTACTCATCTTGTTTGTAATAAATATAGAGAAAATTGTTATTTGTCCACTTAAAATTTCTTTAATAATTGATCCACAAAAGTTTGAATTTATTCTACAATTCACTCAAACTTTATAAATTATATAAAATTTTTACCTTTTCATTAGTGGTGTTAGATAATTTAAGCAAAATAGTCATTTTATCCCTGAAGTGTAATTTAACAATGGATGTAAAATTGATATTTTTTGCGATAATTGAGTGAATGTTGCAATCATGTTAAATATTTTAATTATCATTCTGACATTATTTAAAGTTAACATTTGTTAATTTTGTAAGGTAAAACAGTAACAAAATTTGTAAATAATGGCCGAACCATTGGATAAATTAAAAATTTCCGGATAATTTTGAATATTGAGGAAATATCGAGTGAACGAATGATAGTTTTTTTTTTAAATTTTTTTTTCACATGAGATTCGATAAAAATTTGTAAAAATAATCCATCCTTAGTATTCTTAAACCTTTACCAAAACAGAAACCCAAAATTAACTGAACCGAAACCCGGCCCATGATTAGCACAATTTGGTAGTGTTAACGTTTAACGACGGGTTTTAAAAATAGAAGAGACCAAAAACAAAGCACCGCGCCGCCGCCACTCAACGCGTTGCTTTAGCTTCTGGAAAGTGTCGTTTAAGTAGGTTTTGTCAAGTTAGCTTCTTCTATGTCCATTTTTTATCTAAGCTTAGTTGCTGTATGCTGTTTGTATTATACACTTTGTATATTCATGTGGATATTAGATGCTAAGCTGTTTCCATTCAGACAATACATCAAACACATTCAGTTAATTCGTTGCCGTTCAGTTTCAGCCCTCGCTCATTTGAGGCCAATCTCTTCAGATTCTGAATTAGAAGAGTCTAGTGTGAATAACGAGCATAATGATGAAATTAATTGCAGCTTTTCTGATTTAAATACAAGGGAAGTTGTTGAAAAGTTGTATAGTCTTAGAAAAGAACCCAAAATTGCATTATCATTCTTTGAACAGTTAAAAAGAAGTGGGTTTAGTCATAATCCTTGTACTTATGCGGCTATAGTGAGAATATTGTGTTGTTGTGGCTGGCAAAAGAAGTTGGAGTCTATGTTATTGGAACTTGTTAGGAAAGAGACTGATGCAAATTTCGAGGCTACTGATTTGTTTGAAGCTCTTTCTGAAGAAGGGTCGACTTTTTTGACTCGAGTTTCAGATGCAATGATTAAGGCTTATGTTAATGTGGGAATGTTTGATGAGGTTATTGATATATTATTCCAAACTAATCGGCGTGGATTTGTTTCTTCTATATTTTCATGTAATTATTTCATGAACCAGTTAGTTGAGTGTGGGAAAGTAGATATGGCTTTGGCTGTTTACCAGCATTTGAAGTGGCTGGGGTTGAGTTTGAATGAATACACATATGTTATTGTAATTAAGGCCCTTTGTAAGAAGGGTAGTATGCTAGAAGCAGTTGAGGTGTTTCTGGAAATGGATAAAGCAGGGGTAATCCCAAATGCATTTGCTTACTCGACTTGTATTGAAGGGCTTTGTCTGAATGGAATGCTGGATTTGGGTTACGAACTGCTCTTGAAATGGGAAGAGGCAGACATTCCTTTGAGTGCCTTTGCGTACACTGTTGTGATACGTGGGTTTTGTGATAAGAATAAACTTGAAGAAGCTGAATATGTTTTTCTTCACATGGAAAAACAAGGGGTTGTTCCTGATGTGTATGCATACAGTGCTTTGATTTCTGGGTACTGCAAATTTGGGAACATAATTAAAGCTTTGGCTCTTCACCACGAAATGACATCAAACGGTATTAAAACGAATTGTGGGGTATTGAGTGTGATTTTAAAAAGCTTATGTCAAAAGGGCATGGCTTCTGCAGCTATAAAACAATTTTTGGAGTTCAAAAATATGGGGTTTTTCCTTGACAAGGTCTGTTATGATGTAATAGTGGATTCTTTATGCAAAGCTGGGGCAGTAGAGGAGGCCATGAAACTGTTCAGTGAGATGAAGGATAGGCAGATAGTTCCAGATGTTGTCAACTACACAACTATGATTTGTGGTTACTGTCTTCAAGGTAAACTTGGTGATGCTCTGGATTTATTCAAGGAAATGAAGGATATGGGACATAAACCTGATATTATTACTTATAACGTACTTGCTGGTGCGTTTGCTCAATATGGCGCTGTGAAAAAGGTGTTTGATCTTTTGAATTATATGAAGAGACATGGTTTGGAACCTAATTTTGTTACACACAACATGATTATTGAAGGCTTGTGTCTGGGAGGTAGGGTGGAGGAAGCCGAAGCATTTTTAGATGGTTTGAAAGGGAAGTGTTTAGAGAACTATAGTGCGATGGTTAATGGTTACTGTAAAACAGATCATACAAAAGAGGCCTTTCAACTGTTTACGAGGCTGTCTAACCAAGGATTCTTAGTGAGAAAAAGCTCATGTGATAGACTACTCACTAATCTTCTTATCCTGCGTGATAACAACAATGCTTTCAAGTTGTTTAAGACAATGATAACTCTGGATGCTGAACCCAGCAAAAGTATGTATGATAAGCTCATAGGTGCATTATGTCAGGCGGGAGAAATGGAACGGGCACAATTGGTGTTTGATGTTTTATTTGACAAAGGTTTAACTCCTGATCTCATTACCTACACAATGATGATACATGGTTATTGCAAAATAAGTTGTTTGCGGGAAGCTCATGATGTTTTCAATGACATGAAGCAGAGAGGGATCACGCCTGATGTTGTAACTTATACAGTTTTATTTGATGCTTATTCAAAAATAAATCCAAAAGGTTCTTCTTCCTCGCCAGATGCCTTGCAATGTAAAGAAGAGGTAGTGGCTGCTTCAGTTTTTTGGAATGAGATGAAGGAAAGGGAAATAAGACCTGATGTTATAAGTTATACCGTTTTGATTGCTAAGCTATGCAACACACAAAACCTTGAAGATGGTATTACAGTCTTCAATGAAATAAGTGATAGAGGACTGGAACCTGATACTGTCACATACACAGTCCTTTTATGTGGCTACCTGGCAAAGGGAGATCTAGATAGGGCTATGGCCCTTCTTGATGAAATGTCAGTCAAGGGGATACAAGCAGGTGATTATACCAAGTCTTCATTGGAACGTGGCATAGAGAAGGCCAGGATATTGCAATATCAGCGTTAAGCTGTATGTTCAGTGTACATGGGTATTTGGACCAAACACCTCTTCTGAATTAGGTGCTTTAAGGCATAACTGAATCAGAAGGTATCTGCCATAAACTAGAAACACTTACATGGCGACATTAATTATAGTGAGACACTCAAAGTTTTCACCTAAAATGTTTTTTTTTTCAGATTCCTTTGTACACTAGTCTGTTTTCTTATTGGATTCTGCTTTCAACTTAAGGGAATTCAAATTTTAAAAAATCACTATTAGTTTCTTTAAATGGTTAGCATTAAAGCAAAATAGCATACTTATTTGGCTACCAGGATGGTTGTGTTTCCCTTCTGTATGGTAAACATACTGTTGGTGTCCTACGATAGTTAACTTAAAAAAGTACTTTACTGCATGATTATGCTTCAAATATGTCATTGTTTATGCTTAGTGATTCACACTGATAGTAATTGGTATTTTTTTAAAATGCAGACCTTAGATGACAATTGCTACAGAAATACTATTCTGTTGTTGGTTCTTCCTTCTGCAGTCGCTTGTGAGGAATGATGGGTAGGTGAGTTACCTTCTTGAGCTATATTTAAATGTTGTTTTCTTATCAGAGCCCGTTGTTACTAGTGGCATAGCATAATTTAATATGAGTTAATTTATATATGATAGGAAACGAAGAAGGCTTTGGATGTCAAAATCTACCCTGTCCGTGTTTTTGGGCACTCTGGTATTGAGTAGCTTTGCTGAAATTTCTTTTTTCATTATATGCTTGCTTTCTATACCGTTTTCATTATGTAGGTAGAATACTGAAACTGCTGAAATATTGTTATTGCACAAAAAGGGCAAAAAGAATGGCCTATATCTGTATTGTGTTCTTCATGTACCAACAAATAACTATGAAACTGTTTGCAGCATGTTGGGCTTTTTGCAGCGACCACCTCAGAAAAAGTACCAGTGTTAGGTCTGTTTTGGCTGACTGGATGTTTTCATAGATGCTGGGTATGAAGTAGTATTCTAAGTTGAGAGTTCATCACTTTATATTTAAGAGAACTTGAATTATATGATGTTTGTCATTTTATGTCAAGAGCATTGTATTGGTCAGTGATCAGGAGCAAGAGTTGATGTTTAAAGATCAGTTGCACCATTAGAGTTTCATACCTTGGGTTATTAGTATTTATTATTTTGCAATAAATTTAGTGAATCTGTAGAGGTACTTGATTAGTGATTGATTTGTAGGTTTCATACTAAACCTAACTGATCTTGGCAAAAACCAAAGAAAGGGAAAAATAAGACCTATCTTTTTCACTCTCTCTGGTTGTATGAAAGATAATGACAGTTTGGTTGTATGTAAGTGTGGGTTCAGCTTCGTGTTAGTTGATGAGAGCATAGATTGAGAAATTAGTCAATTACTTGTATTGAAGCTTTTATTATCTATAATGAGGAACTACTTAAATAGTTTAATTTGTATTTACGTCTGATATAGGAAGTTAAAGAGTTATAGAATGTCATTATGCCCAAAAGAATTGACTGCTGGCATTAGGAATTATTACAAAAAAAAAAAGGGTACTATGAACTGTTAAGAAAAAGCTTCAATTGGAAATTCGATATCTTTAATCAGTACTGTTACTATTAGTATTTCCTTCATTTCTTGAATATTTTGGATTTCATTGTCCATGCTGGACCTGGACTCTTGCCTCTTGCAGAAGTTCTTCGGCCAGATACTGCAGCATGGAGTTATCAAGGGAGGCTAACAAATGATAAACGCTTCATCTAGCTGTGAAGTTATCCAATGGCAAATAGTTGCGAACGGGAACCTTAAAGCCTGCACTAGCATAGCCAGTTTCTGAACACCCAGTAGCTGACAATTATTTGTGGACTCCAATAATCGCCCAGAGTCAGTGTAATGACTGGGGAAATGCAGTGTTGGAACTGCTACAATAGATGGTAAATGCCAATGGCAAATGATGAGGCCTCTAGTGTGCTTCCCTGAGATTTGTGACTCGATATCTTTGGGCTACCAACCTTGCAAAAAATGAACAGCAAGGAGTTTTCTTTGTCATAACGATTGTAGTTTTTGGGGACATTTCCTTCTGGGATCCCTGTGCCAAGCATGCTTATATTGCTTCTTCATTTGGTGGTATCTCCTTCGCTCTAGGGGCCGGAGGCAAGGTGACTTTTAATTTGGTAGTTCAACTTTTAATTTTCATTCAACTCAACAATGCGGAGAAATATGAGAAAGAAATGAAATGGGCCGTGTTAAGCACCCAAATAAACCGAACTGAATTCTATCGTATCAAAACCGATTCCATAATACTAGAGATATTTTCCCCCTTCTTTTGAATAAATAATACTTGAGAAATTAGAATCACTGAATCTGAACACTTTGAAGAATTAGTTGTAAACCATTAAATCATAAAAAATGACCAATAAAACACACATGTCCAAGAACTTTCGAATCAGCCATAAAATATTCCATTTTGTAATTTACACTTCCTATAAAGTACCACACAGATTGGCCACCCACAAGATTGTGAGGGAATCGAACAAGGATCTCCTTTGGTTTAGGTTTAGCTCGTGATTGACACCATCACCATCACCATCACTGAAACGCCAATCGAATTGACTTTTTCCCCGAGTGGTGTGGACTGTGGACCGTGTTGTGTTCTATTGAAATTCGACCACCTCTTTCTAGTCCATTGTGCTTGTGACTACATCTGTGAAAGCTCTGCCGCCACGCATCACTGAAGATGTTAAAATAAACCCACCCCCACCCCCAACCAACAAAAAAAAAACGGTTAATATTTTAATATTCAGTTAATGTGTTCCGATCCAGCCCATCTAAGATTACAATAGTTTTTTTAGTTCACGATTTACTTTTTTTTTTTTTTCATTTTTGTTACTTATTATTAATTTGTCGTTGAATTTTTAAATTGTTCGTCACATATTCCAAATTTTATATACATACAAAAATTTATAATTTATTTTTTAATAATTTAGACTCTGCACTTTTTTTTTCAAATCATGGGTCCTCCTTGATCAGTCTTGTAAACTAAGGAGTCAATTAAGGTTATAAAAAAAAAAAAAAACTTTTTAAGTTCACCAGAAAGAGGGATACAGCAAAACTCTAGATCCCAAACCTTCAACCAGCTAAATTATTTGTTTTTCGGGAAAAAAAATTATAAATATAATGAAAATCAATTCAAATTTTTTTGTTTTTTAAAAAGAAAATTATGGCAAGTAAGATCAATGAAATGGCATAGTAATTTTTACCCCCATGAGCTTAAATTAAACCAGCAGCATTCAAAACAAAAACAACTATGATAAATTCAGATTTGCTAATCTTTATCAGACCAATGGAATCGTTGGGTTGTTTATCCAGTCGTTAACGTTTTTATTTTTTATTTTTCATTTATTTTGTTTTTCCTTTTACTCTTCAAGAGAAGAGATCGTGAAAAGAGCATGCATGGGGGCATAAACATGTGAATGTCCCGAGAAGTTAATCGAACAAACGAGAGCATTGATCTGTTTGCTTTGGGCGTGAGAAAAAGCGGCCCTAAATTTTGACCCGTCCTAATTAGTGATTACGGCAGCCGCAGTATGCCGCAGTGACCCCCACCACAAGTTACGGGCTACGTGTGCATGCAAACCACATGGCACATGGTTCAGCATGTCTCCTTCATATCAGTAAATTATAATTTCTGGGATTGAGATTTGAACTTACCATCTGCATTCTGCAAAACCAAAACTAATATCAGAATCAGTGGACTTATTTTAAAATTTTACAACTTGCATCTGACTTTGAACAGTGACGTTAAGAGCTTTATTGGGGGAAATGGCCAAATGGGATTGTTATTTATTTTCTCAAACCTTAAAACAAGGTTCAAAAACCATGGACCATGTTACAGCTCGACCGCTGAGTGTTGACGCGTTGGACTTGGACCTTTTTCTTAATTTATTTTTTGCTTCACTAATTGATGGATTCTATTTGCTGTTTACTAGTTGATGTATTCCATTTGTATTTGGTTTTGGCAAGAATCTTTACAATTTTGAACCGCAAGAATAGCTTCTAATCATTGATGAAGTTGTAATCAATCAATGCACCGATTATCTTCCAGAACCCGGAGGCCCCGAACTTGAGACCCAAGACAAAAATTGTGCCAAAAATGGAATGACGTGCAGGCTGCAAGAACCTCAGATATAAAATCGAATTTTACGGTAGTAACTCGATTCGATTTAATTTTTATTAATTAAAAATTTGCTTACGGGCCCTCAAACATAAATTTAAATAGTTTTTTTTTTTTTTAACTTTTAATAGTTTTATAGTACTTCCCATTCGAATCCAACCATCTCTGTTTCTAGTAGTCCCCATAAAAACTAATCAAACTTTTTTTTTTCTTTCAACTTTCCTCGTACAAAAAAAAAAACAAAAACAATTGTCGGGGATAAAATAGCACTGACACGCTTAAGTTTTTGTTTCCCAACTTACCTTTTACAAAATTGCATTAGTCGGGCCCAATATATATAAAGGGACCTATGATACAAAAATGAACAATTTAAAACAAAAAGGTTTGAAAATCTAGGGCCTCAATTAATAATTATTAAATTATCAAATTTCTTATTCCCCAAACAAAATCTTTCCCTCAAAACCGCCCATGGTTTGATGATCACAGATTCAGTGTAGTAACAAACTCACTATAAAATCTCTCTCTCAAACGCTAATTTCATTCATTGAACACTTGTCACCCTCTAAAACAAAAAAAAAAAAAAAAACTTTTAAGTTGTTAACAAACAATTCTTCTTCTTTGGCGCTTCAATCAATCATGGACACTAAAATTGGATCACTAGACACTTGCAAGCCCCCATGCAGCGACTTAGCCTGCCCAGCAAACGGTGCCGTTGCAACAATCCAAGGCTCCATTCCCGCTACTCCACTCGTCAACCCCTCCGAGTCGACCCTCGGCCGCCACCTCGCTCGCCGGCTCGTCCAAGTAGGCGTCGCCGACGTCTTCTCGGTGCCCGGCGACTTCAACTTGACGCTTCTCGACCACCTGATAGCCGAGCCCGGGCTCAACTTGATCGGTTGCTGTAACGAGCTGAATGCCGGATACGCTGCCGATGGGTACGCTCGCTCGCGTGGTGTCGGCGCGTGTGTCGTGACCTTCACCGTTGGTGGGCTTAGCGTGCTTAACGCCATCGCCGGTGCTTACAGTGAAAATCTGCCGTTGATTTGCATCGTTGGTGGGCCAAACTCCAATGATTATGGAACCAACAGGATCCTTCATCATACCATTGGCTTGCCTGATTTTAGCCAAGAACTCAGATGCTTTCAGACTGTTACCTGTTATCAGGTAATGATAATAATAATGATTAATAAAAAAAAGCTTTCTTTTTTGAATTTTATAACCTAATAACTAAAAGTTTCCATTTTTTTTTTCAAAGATGAAGAATTGATATTATTAATATATAAGCTTGACTGATTTTTGATGATGGGTATGATATTTTTGATAGGCTGTGGTGAATAACTTGGAGGATGCACACGAGTTGATTGATACGGCAGTATCAACTGCTTTGAAAGAAAGCAAGCCTGTTTATATCAGCGTTGCTTGTAACTTGCCTGCGATTCCTCATCCTACTTTCAGCCGAGAGCCTGTTCCATTTTCTCTTTCTCCAAAGTAAGATTTCCAGCTAATTCTCTTTATCATCATGGATTTTTTTGAGTTAAGTTCAGGTTTTGTGACTGATTAGTGGCAATTTTTGTTTTGGTGGTGCAGGTTGAGTAATGAGATGGGCTTGGAGGCTGCAGTTGAGGCAGCAGCGGAGTTCTTGAACAAGGCAGTGAAACCAGTGTTGGTTGCTGGGCCTAAACTGAGAGTTGCCAAGGCTTGCAATGCTTTCGTTGAGCTTGCTGACGCTTGTGGCTACGCTGTTGCGGTGATGCCATCAGCCAAAGGGCTGGTACCAGAGCACCATCCCCATTTCATTGGAACTTATTGGGGTGCCGTGAGCACTGCATTTTGTGCAGAAATTGTGGAATCTGCTGATGCTTATTTGTTCGCTGGACCTATATTTAATGACTATAGCTCTGTTGGGTACTCTCTGCTTCTCAAGAAGGAGAAGGCAATCATTCTGCAGCCTGATCGTGTGGTGATTGCTAATGGACCTGCATTTGGTTGTGTCTTGATGAAGGATTTCCTCAAAGCACTTTCAAAGCGGCTCAAGAGCAACACTACTGCTTATGAGAATTACCACAGGATTTATGTTCCCGAGGGGCAACCTCCCAAGTGTGAACCCAAAGAGCCCTTGAGGGTGAATGTTCTGTTCCAACACATACAGAAGATGCTGTCTAGTGAAACTGCTGTGATTGCTGAGACAGGAGACTCTTGGTTTAACTGCCAGAAACTGAAATTGCCTAAGGGATGTGGGTGAGCATACGTAAATCTGATTCTTCTTGTTTGTCTGGTTCTTAATCTTCTATAAAATTTAAAAAATAATAAGAAATTGGTTTTGCAGGTATGAGTTCCAAATGCAATATGGATCAATTGGTTGGTCTGTTGGTGCCACTCTTGGATATGCACAGGCTGTGCCGGAGAAGCGTGTCATTGCTTGCATTGGTGATGGTAGCTTCCAGGTATGAGCCGTCGATTTTCATCTATGGTAATTATCTTCTATTTGGAAAACCAACCATGAAAGACACTGTGAATAATAATAATACGACACAAACAATCTGAATCCAATATGTTTGTTTCACCTAAATGCCTCACATTTCTTGCATGGTCAACTTCATCCTGTAAAGCATTTGTATTTCAGTTCATCAGTGTTTATATCTTTCTTGGTGACTGCATCAGGTAACTGCACAAGATGTGTCAACAATGCTGCGATGTGGGCAGAAGACTATCATCTTCCTGATTAACAATGGTGGTTACACTATTGAAGTTGAGATCCATGATGGGCCTTACAATGTGATCAAGAACTGGAACTACACTGGGTTAGTTGATGCAATCCACAATGGCGAAGGCAAATGCTGGACAGCCAAGGTCAGTTTTGCTTATTATTTATCTCACTTTTCTTTAATCCATCCTTTGGAGCATTGAGAAATGCTTACCCTGAAGCTGTCTTTCGAATCTGTTGTTGCAGGTATTCTGTGAGGAGGAGCTCATCGAAGCCATTGAGAATGCAACTGGACCCAAGAAGGATTGCTTTTGCTTCATTGAAGTAATTGTTCACAAGGATGATACCAGCAAAGAGCTTTTGGAATGGGGCTCCAGGGTCTCCGCTGCCAATAGCCGCCCACCAAATCCTCAGTAGATGTCAGGCGGCTCATCCCGCAAATTGAACTCTACTACCATTTAGTCAAATTAAATGAGCGCCTGTCTTTTCTGTGGTTTCTTTGCGTTTTGGGCATTTGAACTATTTGCTGTTTTCTAATGTAAATTCCTTTCAAAATTTTTTAATATCTACTAAATCCTTTTGCTTGCTTCAATTCTCTATTCATATTGATACAATAATTGACACGTGCGATAGCCACAAGAGTCACATAATGAAAATTCCAAATGTGTTTTGTGCAGTTACATCAACTTACCCGTCGAAATTTGAAGATAATGGCCATCTACGTGCATTGTCGGAGGGAGAAATTCTACCATGAAAATGTTGTGTTCATTATATTTTAAAAAATTAACATATAAATGATAATTATACCAAACTTAATTATATATGTCATATATTAATATTATTGATTGTGTTATTTTTTATGTAATTTTTTCGTCGGCAAGTAGTACCAAAAAAATCAGTATGCTTCATGGAAGTTCCGGAGACCCTGATGATGTTTAAGCTATACCACTCTTGCAAATGTGGTGGGACTTTATAAAATTATAGATATTGTCAGCCTCCAAATAATGAAATTAGGAGGCATTTGATTCGAGAAACATGCTTTGTCATCCAGCCTTCTCCAGGATTACGACACTTGTTACTCAATCTGAATGTATGGGGTATACCTCCTTTTCAATTTTATTGTGTGGAATTCGAGGTTTCAAAATTTTTGCACAATTTTCATATTGTACTAGTCCAACCAATATTTGTTTAAAATTCTTCTTCCAGACGCGCAGAGCCAACACAAGTTGCGTTATGTATGGTTCGTTGACTCAGGCGTTAGGAGCCAGCGCAGGTCGTTGATTCAAGAGTTACGACATGTCGTCCAACGAAAACTACAAGTCGGTTGGCAGTACCAGACATGTCGTGGACGTACATTAAAAGTGATCCACAGATTATAATACACTACACTACACTGTTGCTTGGACTCTACTAATATTTTCGGCAAGCATCTTAATCATCCTTAGACAAAGACCGAGGCCAAGAGATACGTCACATCATTTATGAAGGACCCAATGACTGGATGAGGTCATACGAAGATGTGACCTGCATTTTAACTATTATGTTTGGAAGCTTGGAAATCTTAGGGTTATTTCTAAAGTTCGAAAGATTGGAATATCATGTTTCATGATATCTTGGATTGTGTCCATCGAAATTTTGTTTGCTTTCACGTGCTGTGTCCACACAATTCACCTCACCATAAATTTGCTACGCATAAACTATATGCAAGAAAAGGCAAAATCTGAAAGTAATTTCTGAAGATTATACACACACATATGATTCAGTGCCTGAGTGCCAGACGCAAGCAAAAATCTGCATCAACAAAAAACTATGTACAATAGATACTTGACAAAACATGATCTAGGTTTTGGCAGTGTTACTTGGAGCAAGCACGAGACGGCCATTTTGAAGTAGAGTGCTAGGAAAGGGAGCTCGACAGCTGCTAATATGTGATTTCAACCTGGGTATGTTAGGATGTGCACTTCTACATCGGTGGCATCGCAACTCCATCGATAACAAACTATCATCATCTTTTAATGTTGCTTTGCTTTGATTACTGATTTCTTCAAGTACGTCAACTGAATCGCGAAAAAATGCAGTATTGAAAGAGTTCCAGTGCTTCTTATTCTTAAGATGCTTGGAGCTAAAATCTTGGCTAATAACATGTAGGTGTAGTTGGCGCATAGATGGAGCCTGCAAAAAAAAGAATCCCAAATGATTTGAAGAAACAGATTTTTCAAATTTCATCAAATCTGTCTATATCAATCGCTGAGCAGTTTTGCAGTAATTCCAGATCACAATATCAACCTAAACCAAAATAAAGAAAAACAGAGAAGTAAAGGAAAATAAGAAAACGGCTGCAGCAATGGAAAGGTACAACTAAACAGTACACAGAATTTTGGATCATCCAATACACTCATTATACCACATGTTTTTCCTTAAAATCATTATTCTTACTTAAATACTGCAACCTATGGTATTCTGAGCGTTTAAACATAGCCAAGTTTCTAATGATGCTATCAAAACTTTCTTCTTCACATCTCAAGTTCTGTTGGCAGCATATCTAGTCTCTTATTTTTGGATTCTTCCAATTCTAAATGCATTTGACTCTAGTAGTTTGGCCTCAGACCATAAACAGGGCCTTATGATATGAGAATTCCTCAGCTGATAGAAAAAAGAAAACAACAAAATAAAAATAAAAATGAGTAGTATTCTATACCGAGTGATATCCAAGACGGAAGGCCAATGATGCATCTTCATGCAAGAACTTCTCAGCCCACTTCATGCCCACAGCATGCATCGTTTGTAAAATTTGCAGATGTTCATTACGTACATCTGCCAAGCGATCAAGACTATCATATCGTGCCACCACCACAAGGTGTTTCTGAGCCTGTAATAAGGAAAGAAAACTCCACATATTAATTGAGCTCAAGCAAAATGCAAAGTAGGGCTCCTAGGGGAAGGTTGTCTGATGGATGTACCTTCGGATAAAGATCATTTAGTACAACAACATCATCTGATATCTCAAGCAGATCATCTTTATGCCTTTCAGGATGCATGGCCATGTGATAAAGAGCTTGAGCCCAAGAGCCCCATGCCTTAGAAGTGCTTACACCAATCTTCTCATTGTCTGCATTTAGGTTTGCAGCCCTAGAAAGATTAATATCAGCTCCATCTTCCTTTTGAGCTCCCTTACATTTCTTGCTTTGTTCATATCCATGGCGGCCATCTCTTTTAACTTTATCACCAGTTGAAATATAATTTCCCTGGACATCCTCAGAGTGATCTTGTGAAACTGAAGGCTCTAAACTCATGGCTTCATTGCATCCCTTGGGTAACTTCTCTTGGGACCTCACTATGGATAAAAAACCTTCAAAGAGTGATGTGTAAGCCTTTCGAAGAATTTCACAGCCTTTAACATAGTCACCATCAAGACAGTTTGGTCTATGAGGGTTCATATTTGGTCCAAGAACATGTATAACATGGGTCACACCTTCCCTACTACACAAGGGAGAAGTTGAAGGGAGAGGAACAACCACAGAATTCCCAGGGTAAAGAGATTTAGCCCGTTCCATGGTTGCAACCTCTAGGGCACGTCCCGCAGCACTGAAAATTGCAGCATTCACACCTCCACCTCCAGGTTTTAGTCGCCTGCAAAGGGTGATCTGTCGGTTAAACTTCTTAATATGAGAATAAAATTGCAATGACAGATTTAAACCATTATCATCATTTTCCCAGATATAATGATGGTTCAACAGAACAGTTTCAACATGTTGTTTCAATATCTAAAGAAATGAAGCAACCAGCTGGTCTCTGATTATATCAAGACCACCAGCAAATATCTGCCATTCCAGAGGCCAAACGATGCAAGTAAAAAGAGGTCCCATGCAGGGTTTCAATGGCAAGAGCTCCTCAAGAGCTTCCCTAATAAAACATTTTGAGTAACTCATTTAACCCCTAACAGAACTCTCCGCATATTATAAATCATGCAAGCTTACCAATTGGCAGCATTAGCTATTACATTGCAGCGTAAACCTCCTCCTGTATAAAGTTGAGTAATATCTCCAACAAACGTGAAGAACTTTTTGGGGTTGATGTGTTTCCGTGCAGCTTTGGCCCTAACCAAAGACAAAATCTTTGATCCATGAGTCAAATCCACTAATACCAGCCTGGCATTTCCAAGCTTGTTCATGAATTCCTCAACTTTTTCAATGATTACATCAGATGCCTTCTCATTATTGAATTGGAAATCTGATGTTGAAAGAGATGGAAATGCCAGAGTAGAAACATCACTTGAAGAACTATTCTGGTTGACAAAGGCCACCACTGGGGCTTCAGTACCCTTTACCTCTTCACCAGTAGTATCTGATAAGGAAGAAGTAATTTCTTGTCCTTCAAGGCAGCAATTCTTTTCCTCAGCAATTTGAGGAAGCACAGGATCCTGAGTGCTGCTTACATTAGACCCTCCATTTGAAGGAGCCTCTACTTTCTTCAAGAATTTCATTATACCCAGTTGAATTTTGGCATCTGGATTCTTCTGGCCAAAAGAGCCATGTGGAAGGGTATCTGATGGACCAAGTCCACTGTAAGTATCAAGTGCAGCTTGAACATCATTCTCATTCTGGCATAACATAATTCGAGAGAATCCTTCACTAAGCTTAGGCAATTCTTTCTTTTGAAGCATTCTGTTCACCACTGCTGCAGCTTTTCCACCTTGCAAATTCCCTTCATGCCCCATACGTTTAACAGATCGAGATATACAAAGCTTGGCTGGAAGATCAAGCACCACGGCATGCACATCTACTTCCGGGCCTCCCAGCTTAACAAAATCTGTGCGCTGTTCTCTCTCTAGGTTGCATCTGTCTATAAATACACTTTTTCCCTCCTTCAATGCACTGGTTGCACTTGTCAGGCACTGAACTTTTGTTCCGGATTTTCCTTTATTAATAGTGTCCTACAGTAACAAACGAAATAGAATATGCCAAACCATTAAGAAAATTTTTTGATACTGAAAGGCTCAATGTTTATACAGTAAAATGATCAAGGTTAGCATTAAGTTTACACCACTTTTTTCCGAAATCATTAAATGAAAAGAAAGAAATTCTATTACTAATAAAACTACTTCCATAGGAATACGTTCGGAATTAAGGTGCTGTTTCTTTTAATCCACAGTTGCAATGAAATGAAATACAAGCTACCCAAGGTCAGGGGTGGATAATTAGTAAACATAAGCTGCAGAGTAAGAGTGTAAGCAGAAGCACCATAGCTACTAACACGCCATAAAACAATGTGACCTTCGAAAATGCAAAGAGAACAACATCCAAATCTCATTATTTTGAAATAAAGTAACACTCAAAACACAAAACAATTCCACCACTTACTAAGATTAAATTCAGCAAAGCATTTCATCAAACCTGAGCGACGCAAATCATTTAAGAAAAAAAACGAGAGGTAAAAGCGGAAAAAACCTGGCAAATGCGTGCCCAGGGTCGGGCAGGAGAACGCATGACGTGCTCACAGAACGTTGACTTGCCGCTGCCCGGCGCACCCACCAATATCACCAGGATTTGCTTCGCCTTCTTTTCTTCATCTTTTATAATCAAGCAGACAGCGTTAGACATTTGAAACGTTATCAAACAGGAATTATCAAATTAATTACACACGATAATCATCAAAAGGGTCCATTTATATATATATACCTTTGGCTTTACAAGTACCGTCAATATCCATATCCATTTTTTGTCTGAGATTCGGAGCTCTTACGAGGCTCTCTGACTTGGGAAATATGTCGCAAAGTTTTTTCTTTTCTCTGCCAGTATCCCGGCTTGCCAACTTCTGGGTGTTGTCTAAAAGTGGACTTGGGCCGAAAGATTCCAATTGATTGCTCGTGGGTTTTGTAGAACAGTTGTAGTAAACTAAACTCCCCCATTCTGCGAAAATACAAATAACAAGAAAAATAGTGTACTTGTACATTATGATACAACCGCTTCTATTCTGTCCCCCAAAAATTTCAAGGTAACAAAGTGTTGAACCCTTTTTCTTCTTTTTGTGGAAATAACGTTCATTCTATGGATATTATAAGAGACGATGAATTTATTAAAATTGATCTCCGAGAATTAATTTGATTCATAATAGAGTGCATTTCCAGTTCAAATTTTATTGTAATCCCTCGTCAATTCACGGATGCACTTGCCATGGCTTTACAATCGGTTATCGCATCCATAATGGTAAAGCATCACGATCTTTTCCTCAGTTTTGTTAATCAAAGAGATGAAATCTGCTGATAATCTTCTGAGTTGTGATAACAATGAGACCATTAAGTATTAGCGTCTAGCTTGTTTATCTCCCCACAGTTTGCAAAACCCAATATTTCAGGTAGAAATTTGTCTGTTACAGTAATTTATCTTTAGCTGAAACGCTGAAATGATATTTCCTTTGATTTGATTGTTAATAGACAGATTCAGGTCAAGTGTACTGTATACAGAGAAATCAAGCTCCTCCATTGCAGACTTTTGCAGATTAGCAGCATCAACACCTACTCCCAGCTTGCAACATTGAATGCTTATCTACTGGTTCCAGAGCTCATTCAGTAATGAATATGGAAAATACAAATTCTACAGGACAAAAACAAAGTTCAAAGGAAGAAATGGCCCTGGACAATTTCTTCACAGGGAGAATCGCCTGGAATTTCATTATGATACAACTGCCCGGTTTACTTTAGTTTCAAACAAATATCAGAATCAATCATTTCGACAGGGTAGAATCAATTTTTATAATGGCAAGCACAAGTTGACACGAATCAATGGACTCAAATGACAGGAAAACCTACCAATCATGGTTGGTTTCTCATCTTCAGATCCAGAGTAGGTCCTTGGGAATTCATTAGTGCGGACAACAAATCCAAATTGGCCAGAGGCTCACTCATTATTCCAGCTAAATGCACTAAGCATGGCTGCACAAAGGAAGATCACACATCATCTCACACGGTTGGCTGAATCTTCACACAGCAGAGCGTATGATATAGATCCAACATCATAACTTGCTGGAAATAACTCGGGTTCTATCGGCACATTGAAAAACAAGGTCTACAAGGGGGGTAGGATATGGAAACCACAAGCATAATAGCTTTCAACAGGGCAATTGTACAACCATCATTCCAGAAAATTAGGCCAAAGAATATGACCAGCAAGATAATATAACAACTCCTGATCCACTGGTTAACAAAACAGAACCTTGAAATCCAGCAATGCAACAAAGTAGTTGCACAATCAAACCAAAATGTACACAATACAGACAACGAGGGAGCCAAGTACCAGGGTCCCTCATCTCTACATGAAATTTGAAATATTTGACGAAGCCAAATTTATTCACATTATTGCATGATCCTTTACAAAGAAGATTTGGGAGTTCATATATCTATCTTTTAAGTTTTAACCCTCTTGTGAACTTACTATTTGGTCAATTTCCTGATTCACTTCAAATTCAAAGACAAATAACACTACATAATGGTAACATACAATCAAACATAGGAATCATATCTCACATAAAAGTGAAACCAGATGATTCCGAGCACAAGCAAATAAAGAGATGTATCTAGAAACTATCCGAGCATTTCAAATTTTTAATTAGCTCCCAAAATACATACAAGATGGATAAATTAACATATTCAGCTTCCATGAGAAGTAAACAAAACACAATAATATCCACAGTAAATCATAAAGAGTTGCTCATTATAAAAAGCAATCACAGGGAAAAAAAATTAGATCCAAAACTAATAATTTTCATTAGATTAAATCTATGAAAGTCATCAAAACATTTCAGAATCCACCGTCCGATTCAACTGACTCAACACACGAAAACGAAGGAAAATTAGACTTCAACAAAATCGACAAAATGTGAAATCCTCAAAGTAAGGAAATTGAAATAATAATTATTCTTATTCTTCTTCTACTTAGATCTCTGTCTCATCTTTCGGCGCTTTCTCTTCAATCTCCTCATGCGCTTCTTCTTCCACTGAAATAATGATTATTCACCAATACAATTAAATTAAGAATAATAATAAAAAAAGAAATTGAAACTAACGTAGAAACTAAAATGAATGGCTTCCCTAAGATAACAATAATTGAAGAGGTTACCTTGGCTCTCATGGTGACTGGGCTGCAAAGACTCGGATTCTCTCGCGATGGCCTTCGAAACCCTAGGTGAAACGGAATTGATCGTGTGGGTTTGCATCCATTTATACTTAAACCCTAGCAAGAAGGCGGAATGAACCGGGTTGGGAAGTTCCGGTTGGTCTTTTTTTTAATTTTTCATAATTTTTATGGACGACTCGGCTTCTAAATAGTAAAAGCCAACGACAAGTCGCTCTTTAATTCTACTTATAAACGACAGAATGATTTATGATTTTTCTTTTATATTTTTTTATTTTCCTACTTTTCAGCATCACTCCTTAGAATATCACCCATAATTTTCCACTCTCAGTCAGATCTCCTGCACCATCCTTTCAAAAAATATATATTGTTAATTTTATTTCAATTAATTAATTGTTGCTTTTCTCTAAGAAAAAGTTTAATTAACGGTTATTTGAATCAATCATTTTCTTTGACTTAACCTTAATCTCAGATTAACACACACTTATTTTGTTGATCCTATCCAGTATAAGAAAAAAAAATTAAGCATAAAAATTAATTTGTAAATTTTTTATTAAAAAAATTAATATAATTATAAGCAACATGATGCTTGCTAGCTGCATTTCATTTGTAATCAAGTAGTATTTGAAGCTAAATAGCTCAGTTTTATCAAATGCATAAAATATAAGCCACATACAAGTCAATTATATATATGCCACAAATAAAAAATTTAAAAAATCAAATGAAATTTAAGATGTTCGGTGCTACTGTTTTGGAAAGTTGACACACTATAAATTTACAGTATATAATATATATAGACCAGTACGGGTAAAAAATGTAAAATCGGGTCAAGCCCGAACTGTCAATTCGGAGGAAGTACAATTTTTTTTTTTTTTCAAACTCTCGTATTCATGTAGAGACTTGACCTAAACCTCAAGTATGATGCAAAAATGTATTTGACCAACGGAAATATGAAGTTTTTGTCAAAGCGGAGATGAACAAATAGAAGGGGAAGGGGAAAAATATTATGTAAAATCGGTTCAAGCCAGAGATATACCGTGAGGTTCAAATTGTCAATTGGAATTGCACCCTGCGCTGCTGCGCGTGAGTTATTGGGCAGGTAAAAGGATGTGTTTGATAAAAGTTGAAAGTTTGTGAGTGATTATACATACAATATTTTGGTTAAAAGGAGGAGGTGTGGATGATTGTTAACGTGAAAGGTTTTTGGACTATAGTTTTTTTTTTTTTTAATTAAGAAGGGGTTCTAAAAAGAGTTAAAATATTTAAAACGATAACTCCATGCAAATCATTCGCCCTAAAATTAACAATTCCATGGGGAGATTGAGAAAAAGTTGCAAGCCTAAAGATATCTATTGAGCGTTAATTACAAAGAAATCCGCAGTGAAATTTATCAAACCATACACATGGTTTGTGGAATATATTATGAAAGCGAAAGGGTCAAATTAGATGTTGACCATTTTTGGCTATTGCTACAATTATTGCTTACATTTAAGGCAAGACAAATATTAATAGTGATTTTTAATGAACACAAGAAATTTTATTTTATTTTATTTTTTAATCTTCGTTATGGGTCAAGTGTGATAATTATGTTAATTTTTTTAATAAATAAATAAATTTAATTAATTATTAAAAAAAAAATATTTAAAAAAAAGAGGAGGAATCCTATTCTTTTAACGACATCACAGTTTAATAGTCTTACCATACCCGGACATCACTGTTTAACAGCCTTGCTATATCCACTCGTTTATGCCGTAGTTGCTGGTCACTTCATGCAAGATTGACCTAAGATTTTTCTTTGATACTTTTCCAACAATTATGCAGCTACTGCAACTGTTATCACTATCTCCAAGATTCATTTAAGCTATTATTCAAATGCGGATTCTACTCTTATCATGGTTTTTCCTGATGTCTTCTTTAGGCTACTACTTCTTTGGCATCAATATAGCTTTTGTCTCTGGCCAATGTGAAAGCAATCAGCAAACATTGTTACTGCAAATGAAGAGCAGCCTCATATTCGATCCCTCTTCATCTGTAAAGCTGATGCAATGGAAGCAAAACACTGATTGTTGTGATTGGAGCGGTGTAGATTGCGATGACGCTGGTCATGTTATTGGTCTCGACTTGAGCACGGAATCAATCTCCAGCGGTATTGAGACTGCAGCTGGTCTTTTCAGTCTCCATTATATGCGGAGCCTAAATTTGGCCCGCACTAGCTTCAATGGAACACAAATCCCATCCAGGTTGGCCAACATCTCAAGTTTGACTTATCTGAATTTTTCTGATGCTGGCTTCGCTGGGCAGATTCCAGTTCAGATTTCAAGCATGACAAGGTTGGTTGCTCTTGATTTTTCATTTAACCATTTCTCTAGTTCGATCTCATCTATTCGCTGGGAACATCTTTTGAATCTTGTTTATGTTGTCTTGAGCGATAATTCCCTTAATGGAAATATCCCTCAGTCACTGTTTGAACTTCCGATGTTACAGCAACTTCAACTTGCCAACAACCAATTGGACGGCTCAATTCCTAGATTTTCAAATGCATCCTCCTCTGTACCAGATACCCTTGATCTAAGTGGCAACAGATTAGGAGGTTCTATTCCTATTTCGGTCTTTGAACTCAAAAAACTTACTTCCCTCGTGCTTTCCTTAAACAACCTCCATGGCGCTGTGCAGCTGGATAAGATTCTCAGTCTTGGCAACCTTGAAAAACTTGATCTTTCATACAACAGCTTGGCAGTGTATGCAAGCAGCAGAAATTATTCATTCTCTCTAATGCTTGAGTTTTTGAACTTGGCTTCTTGCAAACTGAGGGAGATTCCTAATCTAAAGAACCAAACACAACTTCAATATTTATACCTAGCAGAAAACCAAATTTCTGGGGAAATCCCTAATTGGATTTGGCAAGTTAGTGTTGTCGGTCTTCACTGTTTTAATCTTTCGCACAATCTCCTAGTGGGTTTCCAGGAACCTTACTCAATCCCTGCACTTCGCTTCATAGACCTAAGCTCCAGCCAGCTCCGAGGAAATATTCATCACCTACCTCACAATGCTATTTATATCATTATATGGATTTCTCTCACAATAATTTTACTTCTTCCATCCCAGCTGACATTGGTAATTTCATGCCTGGATTAAGATACTTTTGCGCTGCTAACAATGGTTTCACAGGAGTCATCCCTACATCTCTATGCAATGCTACAACTCTTTCACTTATTGACTTGTCAAACAACAGTTTGAGTGACTCAATTCCAGCCTGTTTAATGAAGAAGGGTAACACTATTTTCGTTCTAAATTTACAGAGGAACAACCTTAATGGCACACTTCCTGACACATTTCCTGAAAACTGTTTACTACAAACTCTAGATCTCAACGGAAATCGACTACAAGGAGCGGTCTCAAAATCCATTGCCAATTGCAAAATGCTGGAGGTTTTAAACCTTGGGAACAACCAGTTTAGTGACAAATTCCCATGCTGGTTACATAATGCCTTGAGATGACCGCCCCATTTCCAGAGGCGACCTATCTTAAGAAATTGAACTTAAATATTAAAATCATCTTATTAATGAGAATTCTACCGAAATTTCGGCAGAACCTCCACTAAATATATAATATTTCCAAACCTGCAATTTCAACATAAACACTCCCAAATCATTTATCAAGAATCAACTGCATCAACCCAATCTCATCCGATAACATATCCAATAATACACTTGTTTCATAATTCATATATCACATAGCTCCTTAATATCCGGTACACACAGTCTATTACCCATAACTAAAACTGCATCATCTTTCACCATAAAATCAGTTCGTAAACCTTTTTGCACATCCTCTATCAACTTCATTAAATGGGGATCCTGTGCTTGCATCCGATGGACTTTGTCAATCAAAGTCGGCCTAACTTGAAAATTAGCTATCAAAGCTCCGCAGATTATCGAGCATTCAACTCAACTCCCAAAGATCTCACTCGATCAACAGAGGTATACTAGCCACTCGCATATGAGCCATAGAACCAGAAGATTTTCTACTCAATGCATCAGCCACCACATTCGCTTTGCCAGGATGATAATCAATAGTGCATTCATAATCTTTAATTAACTCCATCCACCTTCTATGTCTCAAATTTAAGTCTTTCTGAGTAAACAAATACTTGAGACTTTTATGATCAGTGAAAATCTGGCAAGTTACCCCATACAAATAATGTCTCCATATTTTAAGTGCAAATACCACTGCTGCCAGCTCTAGGTCATGTGTTGGGTAGTTTTGCTCATGCTTTTTAAGTTGTCTTGAAGTATAAGCTACTACTTTCCCATGTTGCATTAGCACACAACCCAATCCTTGCCTCGAGGCATCATCAGATACCACAAACCCTTCCTTGCCCGACTGGAAGTGTAAGAATCGGTGTCGAGGTAAGACGTGCCTTGAGTTCTTGAAAACTCTTTTCACAATCATCATTCCACCGGAACTTGGCATTCTTTTCGGTTAACTGCGTTAACGGAGTAGCAATCTTAGAGAATCCTCTACAAATCGACGATAGTACCTCGCCAAACCAAGGAAACTTCGAACCTCCGTGACATTTGTAGGTCGTTCCCATTTCACAACCGCTTCAATCTTTTGGGATCGACATAAATGCCCTCACTGATATCACGTGGCCTAAAATGTCACCTTGTCCAACCGAACTCACATTTCATCGAACTTAGCATAAAGTCGTTTTTCTCTCAAAGTTTGCAGTAACCCTCCGCAAGTGATCGACGATGCTCTTCTTCATTTCGGAATACACCAAAATATCATCGATGAACACAATTACAAATCGATCTAAATCATCGGTGAAATACCCTATTCATGAGATCCATAAAAGTCGCTGGAGCATTAGTCAACCCAAACGACATCACCAAAACTCATAATGTCCATATCGGGTTCGAATCGTCGTTTTAGGAATATCATCCTCTTTAATTCTAAGTCGATGATATCCCGATCGCAAGTCGATCTTAGAAAATACCTTAGCCCTCGAAGTTGGTCAAACAAGTCATCAATACGCGGAAGTGGATACTTATTGCGTATTGTAACCTTGTTCAACTGCCGATAGTCAATGTAAAGTCTGAGGGTACCATCCTTCTTCTTCACAAACAAAACTGGAGCTCCCCAAGGGGAAACACTAGGCCTGATAAACTCTTTATCCACTAATTCCGTAGTTGAACCTTAAGTTCCTTCAATTCTGCTGGAGCCATCCCATGCGGTGCCATGGATATAGGAGATGTTCCAGGAACTAAGTCGATGGAGAACTCAATCTCCCTATCAGGTGGCATCCCCGGCAGTTCATCCGGAAATACATCTAGGAACTCTTGGACTACTGGAATATCCTCCAATTTTAACTCTTGAACTTTTGTGTCCACCACATATGCCAAGTAAGCTGAGCATCCTTTTCTAAGCAACCGTCTCGCATTAATGGCGGAAATGACACATGAGGGTAAAATTTTGCGCTCCCCACAAAATTTCACTACATTTTTCCCTGGCTTATTAAACACAACTTCCTTCTTGAAACAATCCACCGTAGCATAATGAGATGCAAGCCAATCCATACCCAAAATAACATCGAAATCACGAATATCAATAACAATCAAATTCGCCTCTAGTTCCTGCTCACCCATTCTAATCACACAATTCCGATACACACTCTCCGCAAGAAGTGACTCTCCCGTAGGTGTACTAACAACTAATTCACAATCTAGTGCTTCAGGCTCTCGCTCTACATGTTTAGCAAACGTACGAGAAACAAAAGAATGTGTAGATCCAGGATCAATAAGAATATGTGCTTCGCAGCCAAAGATAGACAATATACCTATAATAACTTCACTTGCCCCCACAGGTACAACACTAGGAGTCAACCCAGCTAATGGTCGTACACGGCCACATCTACCACTACCACTATGAATTCCTTCTTATCAAAATTATAAACTTATTCTTCCTAAATAAGTAAAGTCTACAGAATCTAAAACCATGCTCTGATACCAACTGAGACGACCCGCCCCATTTCCAGAGGCGACCTATCTTAAGAAATTGAACTTAAATATTAAAATCATCTTATTAATGAGAATTCTACCGAAATTTCGGCAGAACCTCCACTAAATATATAACATTTCCAAACCTGCAATTTCAACATAAACACTCCCAAATCATTTATCAAGAATCAACTGCATCAACCCAATCTCATCCGATAACATATCCAATAATACACTTGTTTCATAATTCATATATCACATCCCTAATATAAATCCAAAACATGGTAATTATACATTAACCAAAAGAAAATAATTTTTCTATGTCCTCAAACAACCTCAGTGGCCCAAATGACTCCAACTATGTACAGCTGCTGGGTTAACTGTTGTACCTGTAATCTCTCGGGGAAAATATAATAAAATAGGAATGAGTATAAAACTCAGTGAGCTCAGTGAGTGGATAGTAATTTTTAAAATATAAAATAATTACAAAAATAAGTGCATCACTTGTATAAACACGTTTCTCAAATAATTATTTGAATGTAAAATTACTTTCAATTCAATCATAATTTGAACATAAGCAAACCGATCATCATCACAAAATCAATAAAAACATCTTATATTGAAATATCATCTTAAACTGAAATATCAAATACTAAGTAAAACAAATATCCTTAAATAAATACCCAGGGGATAATCTAGTCTCATCCGGACCTCAACGGATGGCAATGATGTACTATCTGAGTACCATCATGCCCGGAGCTACACGGATAGACGAAAGGACGTACCATCTCATGCTCATCAGCATATCTCATACCCGGATCTAATCGGACGTGCAATGATGCGCTATCCCGCGACATCGTGTCCGAACCATCCGATCTCATATCTCAATATGCATGCATATGCCCCCAAAGGCGAAGCGCCCAAACACACGACCCAAAGCCTCATGTGTGTTCGGACGGACCCCAAAGGCCTACTATCTCATCTCATCTGGAGGGAACGGGTATTTGCTTAAAACTTAAAAACATGATCAAAATCATTATATATGTATACATTTAAATCATGCTTTAAATCATACTCGAAATCAATATATCTCTCATGTCCAAGATCATCATATACTCTTTAAGTCATGTTCAAAATCCATATGTATAAACATTCTAAATCATGCTCGAAGACCATATGTAAACACTTTAAATTATTCTCGAAATCAACATATAAATACTTTGAATCCTGCTCAAAAGCAATGTATATACATTTTAAATCATAAACAGGATCAATAATATACTCTCAAAATCATGCTCGAAATCCGCATAAAAGCACTTTAAAACATGTTCGAAAATCAATCATCTCTTTTGCATTTTAAAATCGATACGGAGCATAAATAAATAAATATAACATAACACAATATTTATACGCAATAAACATTTATTTCGGAAAACCATTTAATAGAAGCACTTTAAATATTCATTTCATAAACAAGCTCTACTATATAAAAATCAAATAATTTTAATATATTCCACTCACAGTGACAATTTCAGACTCGGCTATCACCCAAGTCCGCAGGTAGATTCTCGTCCGCAGATCCACCTAATTTACAGAAACGACACAATTACTTTCCATAATTATAATTCGAATTAATCTTGCAAAAATAACGCCTTAAAATAAATATTCGTCTTAATATTACAAACTCTATCTTCTCGGCTTACCGTAATAATCCCGTATTCGTAATTTATTAATATAATCCGAAATTATACTACCCTCAATTTCATAATTTACTAATTTACCCACAACATCATAAAATTACCAATATATCCTCAATTTAGATTACAAAATCACCCTCAAAGCTGGAAATTACGAAATTACCCTCAACACGTGAAATTACCAAAATGCCCCTACGGTCAACGTTGACCGGAATTGACCCAACGGCGGTGGGGAAGCTCAGACTAGACACTTCTCGCCGAGGTGAGTCCAACAGTACCGGTGGTGTCCTCCCACGCGCGCAGCGGCCGGATCGAGCACGTGAAGTCGCGGCTCCTTGGGTGATCGGACGGCAAGAAACGACCTCCTCGGTGCTCGTGACTGGTCGGGAATGGAAGATGGTGAGGTGGGAAGCTTTTGCAACCGGTGGCGTGGCCAAATACGGCCGGAATCGCCGGCGATCGTCCGCACAAACCCGCTGAACTTTCGAGCTTCACCGGCGGCGTTCTCGACATTTCTGGGCGGCAGGGATGGCTGGGGAACGTTATCTGTCTCGTAAGCTTCGATTTGATACCAAGCTCGTCCGGTGGGGTGGTCGGAATAGGGAGTTACGGCCGGGTCAAACTCGAGGGTTCGGGTCGGGTCAAACGGGTCCTCTCTTCTCTCTCTTTCTCTCGATTTTGCTCAAATTTCGCCCGGTTTTCAGTCTTTTATAAGCATCCGCAAAATATCAACTAGACCCCCTCATGATATATCACATAAACCCCCTCTCAATTTATCACATAAATCCCCTTTCAATTTATTACATAAACCCCCTATTAAATTCATTATTTATATAAATAAATATAACAAATTCATATGTTACATGCCTCTAGTTTGCATGTTCTAGTTTTACGGTCCAAAAACTTTTCAGGATGCATTAGTTGCCCATAAAATAATGTCTCCTGGCCGATGCTTCAAATTATCGACCTGGTTTCCAACAAATTTAGTGGAAGAATATCAAAAAAATGGTTACTAAACTTGAGGGGATGATGGGTGATGAAGGCAAATCCCAAGCAGAGCTAAGAAACCTACGATGAGTTAAAGGGAAATAACTACTACCAAGTTGCAGTTACAGTTACAATCAAAGGTCTAGCATCAAGCTACAGAAGATCCTAAATATATTCACATCCATGGACTTTTCAACCAACAATTTTGAAGGGCCGATACCAGAAGGTGTGGGACTACTCAAATCACTTTATGGTTTGAACTTGTCGCATAATGCTCTTACAGGCTCTATCCCATCATCTTTTGGGAACTTGAAACAGATAGAATCCCTGGATCTCTCAATGAACAACCTGAGTGGGGCAATCCCTTTACAGCTTGCAAGTTTATATTTTCTTTCTTACCTGAATCTCTCATATAATCACTGGTGGGACAGATTCCAATAGGTACTCAAATACAAACATTTTTGCCAACTTCTTTTGAAGGTAACCAAGGATTATGCGGACCACCTTTGACGAACAAGTGCCAAACGAATTCCAGCGAGTTGGTACCTTTAGCTCCACCAGCTTCAAGAGATGAAATTGATTAGTTTTTCATAATTATGGCAACTGGATTTGCAGTAGGATTCAGAACAGTTGTTGCACCCCTAATGTTTTCTAGGAATGTAAACAGATGGTATAACGATCTCATCTATAGATTTCTGAACCGGTGGTAGCGTGTGAAGTTATTTATATCATCTAGAAAAGTCATGGAAGCTTTATATTTTCGGCATGAATTTGCTGTTTGAGAATTTTTTTTTTTGGTCGTATAACTATTATTTGACAATCTTTATCTGTAAATTGAACACTCCAATCTACATAAATACATGCAATTAATAACAGATAGACTTGCAACAATTAGACAAATGACTATCGCTACATGCATACAACTATAAATTAATTTGGTATGCATAGACTCTTAAATAGACAGAAGGATAGTAACTGGTTTTAGAATTAAAAAAAAAGAAAAAAAGAAAATATATATATATTAATTTCCCAATATGTCTTGGTCCAACCCTTTTTTTATGTCTTTTCGTAACGAGAATGAATAGGTACGAAGAGAGAGTACTTAGCTTAGAGCCCTGAGCTCCTCGGATCGGAAGAGCACCAAACTGCGAAAGAAGAAGACCTCTTCGGAAACACATCCTTTATCGAATCCAGGTCCGTCTCTTTCGGAATAGCCTGGACTGGATTAGCCTGGGGGTTGGGTGGGCGACTTCTTCGTAGGGAACCGGACTTTTGCTTTTGACGGACCAACCATTTTTTATGCGCCGCTTTCCCCTGAAAGGAAAATACGCCAACGTTATGGAAGTTCCTGGATTGTGTCCGGTTAGGCTTGGTTTATTTTGTCAGAAAAGAAAGTGGGTTTTGGGGGTTCATTTATTAGTACACCTCTGGTGCTGGTAAGGTCGAGACCGTGGTCATCCGTCTTCGGTTTGCCGGCCAATAAGATCTTCGAGATTGACCGACCAATTGGGTTGGTTTGGCTATTCCTTTCTATTGAAAGGAGTCACCGTCTGCGCGAGTCACCTTCTTCTAGGCTCGCGACGCCTCGGGACCTCCCCAGCTGCCCGATGCTCGGCTCATCCGCGGGGACATTGATCGCTGGATGAAGCGAAAGGAGGAAGAGTTCGCCAAGTTCATGGCGGCTCACAAGAAAACCTCCGATCGACTCACGAGTTGGCACTCCAAGAGATCGAGGCTGCGTGTTTCGACGAGAACACCGAAAAAACCTAATTCAGCTCTACGTAGGATAGGAAGTAGTGGTATCTTTCTTTCCATTACGAACGACACGCTTTGCCTGCACCTTCTCCGTGTTCACTAGCACTCCTGTCCAGGTCCAGAGTGAAGAGAAGGCAAACAAGCGCGGCCGAAGCAGCATGAGCGGGCTTCTATTGCTACACTCGGGTTTTCCAAATTACAATAATAGGTCACTAATAGATCGGATTCAACGAAAAGATTTAGTTGACTGAATGACTGGTCTAGGGTGAGAATAGCATGTGTTCTCTTCAAACTAGGTTTTCATGGGTGGTCTATTGAGAATCATGAGGTTCTCATATCAGAATCCCTATTCAAACGAGGGGAGAAGGAACTGTTAACGAACAGTAGGTGTTCTCTTCAAAGCAACTAAGGGCAAGCACCTACTCCTAACAAAATGAATAGCAGCGAGCTCCGCAACAAAAAAAAGCGAAGCAAGTAGCGCTAGTAGTGCGCATCCGTTTTTCAGCCTAAAATCGAATATTTTTAAGTTGGTAATCGAACGGCCGCCCATCCATTTCTATAAAGCAAGGGGAAGCTCGCAGAGCTTTCTCTTCTAATTAGAAGGGAGACGGTGCTTTTATTCCAAACATCTCCTTACTGCACGCATAAACAAAAAAGAAAAAGCACCGCACCCTCAGATAGGAAAATTAAGGCCTTACCTGCCTTCTCTTCTCTCTATCTCATGCCTTCTCTTCTCTCTATCTCAAGATGTGAGGTAATGAGTCATTAAAGAGTATAAAGCTACTCACTTTCACTGCAGTAGTTTAGTCTAGTGGCTGAACTTTCCTTTTCCTCTAGCTATGTGAATAACCCTAGTCTTTTCGCGGAAGACTGGACTCATTAACTCCTTGGAGCCGTACTTGTATGCCCTTTCTTCCTTTGCTCCCTGAACTTGACCAACTGCTGATGCCTTTCCAGACTATGGATAGGTGGCCTATAGCCCACTATATGAGGAAGAACCTTTCCCTCGATTTAGCTTTAGCAAAGCTTAGGTTCCCCCCGGGGTCCAATCGGTTTGTAAGGGCCGACAGAGGGTTTTAGAACCATAAGATGAAGCTACTGGGCTAGAGAGTTGACCTCACCAACTACGCGTGCCCTATGCTTCTTTCCCACCAGCTGTTGTAACTGGAACAGGCAAAGAAAGAACTACAGGTGGCACTGACACTAGAGTTTTTTATGCGTCTGCTTATGATTCAGGGGATAGGAATGCGACTGCCTATCCTAGCTTAAGCTGAATCTTTGGAGTGTGGATCGGTAGATTTCCAGTGCGGGAGTTCGAGGTTGTATTTCTTTGATTCTAGTTTCCGATCTAATCATGCGATTCTTTCAATCTAGCATGCAATTCTCCATTCTTTAGGCACGGAATGGAATAAGGACTCTACCTTGTTCTTCGACGAATGAGCAGTCTTTCCTTCTCCATTAGGCGCTTATTTACTACTCTACTGAGTTGGCCTTGCCTTATCTTCTGCCACCGAGCCTGTGTTACTAATTCCCTTCTTGGCTGTGTTACTAATTCCCTTCTTGGCTTGATAGTGAAGGTAATGGTAGTCAAGCATATATATATATATATATATAATAGATTGATTGCTCATGAATCTCACGACGGAGGATCAACGTCAGTAAATCTTTTTAGTTAAGACCAAAATGGGTTTATTACAAAATAAAGAAAACAAAGTGCTTGTTTATTTTTATTTTTTTAAGATAGCATCACATGTTAGAACTGACATTTTTTTGCTTTTCCATAATAATTGGAGATACAATGAGGTGCAAATTAGAGGATAGGAAATTTTAGCGGTTGTTAACTTTATTCATCAATTATTCATTTGAAGAACTGGGAATCGTATTTCATTTTACAAATTTGATCAATAGAAAGGAGAATTTATAAGAGGATAATTATGTATAAAAGATCCAACCCGCATCATGTATCTCCAGTTGTAGCATCAAAGTCTTTGGTTGAAAGGACTTCAATGTTTTCACAAAGTGATCTTATTGTTAAGGAAAATTACAGTTATATGTCATAATTTTACCATATATATTATCAAAAATATTATAAAATTTGAATTTTTATAATTTTTTTATCTTAAATTTATAATTTATATCAATCATCTACTAAAATATTAACTGTAGTTCATAATTAATGACATCACAATGATAATTTAGACATTTAATATGGAAAATATTAAAAATTATTAATCATTCGATATAAGTTTACTTTATTATTAAAAATATTATAAAATTTTAAATTTATTCAATTTTCAACCCTAAGTTTTCAATTTGTATCAATCATCTACCAAAATACTAAATCAATCCAAAAATTACCCAAAACCCTAATTGATTTTACAGTGTCATAGCCAAAATACTAAATCAATCCATAAACAACCAATCAATGGAATCCTTAAATTCGATTACATAAACACCCAATCAAACTCAATTTACAGTGTCATAGCCACTATTGCTGTGGATCATCACTGTCGCTGTTGCTTCCGCCAACTTTATGGATAGCTACAACGAACTCTTCAAAGGCCGATCTTCATAGCCCAATGCATATTTTTGTCTATTACCGCATATGGTTGAAGGATTCAACGATAAAGGATTTGATACAAATTTGTTGTTGATATTGTATTTTATTTTTATTTTTGTTTTACGTAGCTGATGAAGGATTTGATGAAAATTGTGGTTAGGGATCAAAATCGTTGGTGGATTTTGTTTCGGAACAAAGAGTTCTGGGTTTGCTAGATTTTGATTTTTTATTTCTATTTTATTATTATAGTGCAAAGTTAAAAATACCCTTAAATTCAAAAGTAAAATCATTTTATTTAGATTTTGTAAAATACTCTTAACAGTATTAATGTTTTGGTACGTTGATAGAAATTATAAATTTAGGGTAAAAAATTAAATAAATTCAAATTATTTCAGTATTATTTATAAAAGGATAAATATAAGATGGATGACTAATAATTTTTTTTTTTGAATTCATGGATAAAATGATCATATATTTAGATTTGGTTAAATATTCTAACAATATTAATATTTTAGTGGAGAGTCAAAAATAGAACAAATTTAAATTTTTTTAATATTTTTTGTAATATGGTACCTTAAGGTACATAAGTGATAATTTTATTTTTATTGATAACAAATTCGGTTAGTAATGATGACAAAGTCTATGAGGTAGTAAATGGTATAATATTTTTGATATTAAACATTTAATTAAAGGATTATGATATTCTTCTAATTTTTTTCTTTTTAATCCATTCTAATAAAATGAATAATTAAGATTAAATCTTAAATTTTATTGTTTTCACTTTATTTATAATTAAGTTATTTTTCACTAAATTTAAAAATTTAAAATAAACTAAGAGAAAAAAAAAAAGAGAGAGAGAGAGAATCTTCCTCCCAACGAAAAAACACTCAATTTTCTTCGCCCAAAAATTCCTCCCAAGTCTTGCTGCTGTTGATTAGTGTTGCCTCCTTCTTCACTCTGGTGACAGGAATGTTATAAGATTCCTTTTTGCCGGTGGTAAGTAAAGCTGTAAAGATTTTCAACAGAGAAATAACCTGACGTAGGACACATATTTAACAAAGCAGAATTTAATTTCGACTATCCATATGTTTGAAGATAGTTAATTAGGAATAAAGTGAAATTAACCCTTTAAGATAACTCTATATTCAGAGGAGATTAATAATTTCATTCGATTATACCGCTGTCGATCCGACACCACCCACCCCCCCACATCGTCTTTGTTTGCATAACGAGTTCGTATAGAGTACCGAATCCCCGTCAGTATAAATTTGTTCTTTGATGCCAAAATTTGACATAAACAGCAAGACGACGCTCAATCTAAACGGCAAAATCAGCAAGGTCGTTGACATCTATCCAATATTGAATCATGATTTACAGTTTTAAGGAAGAATTTGCAAATGGTTGGTCTGATTTCTCTGATGAAAGAAACCAAGCTTAATTAAATTTTTTTTTTTTTTAAGAATTAGTTAACTACAAGCCTAATGTCACGGGATGGGTGTTTTGCGCAGCAAACCCGTGCGGCACTTAGACAACCTTGTCGGGATGTTGCTAAGTAAGCCTTTGCGCTTCTCGATAGCTAAGCCAAGAGGTTCCCGAAATGCTAAAGAGAAGGAGAAGCTAGCGAGTAATGTAGCCAAATGCGGAAATTGTATTACTCAAGAGAAAACTTACAAGAGAGCTTACAAGTGTTTGATGCTTTGCTTGGATGATTA